>JARFIW010000672.1:0-600000 GCA_036346225.1 Platerodrilus igneus | reverse complement strand
TCATTCTTTTCTTTATTATTATTTTTATTTTATTACTTATTTTCTTTGTTTGTCCTGATAAAGCCCCTTACAAAAGTGGGCGAAACGTCTACCTTAGTTTATAAAATGACACGGTCTCAACCCGGAACCATAAATATTTATAATGACTCCGTCCGTGAAAGCCTCCGACAAGGAAAAGATTGCTTAAAACATATGTGAGGAGCACAGCACTGTACGGCTGTGAAACTTGGACAGTAGGAGAAGCGGACAGGAAAAAGATAGAAGCCTTTGAAATGCGGTGCTACAGACGTATGATGAAGATATGACTAACTCAGAATAGAAATCAATGGAGGCAATCAATATTATGAAATGCAGGACATTTGGAGTTATTATGCAGGGACAAGTGATGGGTACGTAGATTTGCAGATGATATAGCGGTATTACCATGTAGTAGGGAAGAATTAGAAGCAGCTCTTAATTAAATGGAGACAGTGCAAACAGAGATATAATATGATAATTAACAAAAATAAGAGTAAACTATTAGTGTGTAAAGGAGGGGAAAATAAGTCATAAGCCAGAATACCAATAGGAAACGTGAACTTACAGAGGTTAAGGATTTCTGCTACCTAGGAAGCCAAATAGCGCAAGATGTAAAAAGTGCGAGAGATGTAGAACAAAAATTGTCTAAAAGCCCATGCTGCACTTTTGTAGAACAAGCAGTTGCTATGATCGACGACAACAAACATGGAAACAAGCAAAAAAATTGCTAAAAGCATTATGTGTGGATCAGAGCATTATATGTCTGTGAAGGGTGGACAGTAGGAGAAGCCTTTCAAATGTGGTGCAACAGACGATGAAGATATCTTGGGTAGGCAAAGTTAAGAACAATGAGTTTAGAAATGGTAGAGGAAGAAAGAAATATGTGGAAAACCGTAAAAAAATAGGAGAGATACGTGGATAAGATATGTTCTAAGACATGAGAGAATAGTGTAGAGTGCATTACAACCAGAGATAGGAAAAAAAGGGTTATGTGTAGACCTGTATTGAACCATTGCTCGCAGATATTGAAAGATGTAAGATTGTAGGAATTTCAAGAAAATGTATAGGTTGGCTCAGAATCGGAAACAATGGAAATACGCGTCCAAACAGTTCCAGGACTGAAAACCTAATAATGATCAAATTACTTACCTCCTTTTTTACTCGGCGTCGTACATGAGTATGTCTATTTTAGAATCTAGCTTTGCCTCATTTGCAAACTAACTACAAGTCACTTGCACTTTTGTTTATTAAAAGCTTCGTGTATGCTGAAGCAAGCAGTTATACCAGTTATCCATTTAAATGGGTATTTTGAAGAGATACCTGTTCAATTTCACAATATCTTCCTGACAAAAACTTTGTACATCGTTTCTTGATCGCAATTGTACCAGCGACGTATTTTTTTATTTTTAAACGGTATTGGCATCTCCATAGAACTGGTAAGTCCTGTCATATTCCTAAAAGGAAACTACACTGTAAGTTTGGCTCCTGTCAAATTAAATAATAGTCATAGGCGACGTTTCGCCCACTGCCCACTTTTGCAAGGAATATCATCAGGACAGGACGTAAACCACTATTTGTGAATGTATATATAGACTCACACGCCTAATTAAACCGGATTAGTGTTTGTTGGAAAGCAATAGTTGCTTACAAAAATTACCACTCATTTGCTCTATCAATTTAAAGGGGTCTGTCTGTTCGGCAAAACAAATGTTACCTTGTGTTTTCAAATTTTTTAATATTTTTATTTGTATTTTCTCTAAATTGAAACAACGCTAAAGATTATACATTCAGCTAATTGACTGAGATGTATTTTTATTGCCAACGCTTTAAAGAAGCAACCAAATTTATGATCCTGCTATTCATCCGGCTTCCCGTATATGTCGATGGTGAACATTCTTGATACTTCAGTCTAACCAAACTTTCTATAAGATATCTTTAACTATCCACATCTATTTTTAAATTAGATTGTTTGCTACTAACCTTGGCAGCAATTTATATGTTGAAAGTATCAATAAACACTTCACTGTTACTTACAACTATTCTTAATTTCTATACTGAAAACCATTTTACGTATTTTTAAAGAAGGGGTTGGATGTGGATAAAAAATTGTCACGGATTCAACCCAATTTATGCTTTTATTAATCTGTACAATTCATAGTATGGATTTAAATCGCCACAATCCAGAAGATAACCTTTCAGTTTGAGCTTTCTCTGATTTGAAATGGAAAAAGTTACCTGGCAGTAGCATAAACGATTACGATTATTCTTTTATTCAAAGTGTTTTTTAGATTATTTGAATTTATGTATTTTCTAAATGTAATTCTAACGGTGCTGTTGGCTTAAAAATCTTACGATAGGTAACTGTACCGAAATTCACGTCGTCCGGAATACATTCATGAGAAAAATTTTAAATATTTTATAACCTTCTAAGTTATTCTTTCCTGGTCCCCAAAACACGTTAAAACTTTCACAACCTAAAAACTGGCTCTGTTTAATAGAATGTTGTTTCCCACAAGACCTTCAAATAATAAAACCAAATCGACTAAGATAATAATGACTTGACAAGATATTTTATGGGAGGTACCTCTCACAGTTTTATTTATTAAGGTTAATGATATTGATACACGTTTTGAATAAGAAAAGGGTTCATACAAAGTCGCAGATGTTGGGTATTATGAAATAAATAAGTTGAAGAAAAGGGTTAATGCAAACCGTATACAAATGAGGCTGTTGGTAATGTGCATATTGCATATACGCTTTCAACATTTAATCATAGCAGGGAGTACTCGACGTTTATCGAATTTTCCCACCTCAATGACTACCTGCACTATTTTATTGTATCACACCTGAATAATCCTTTTATACCTCGGTATTATGCAAGTGTATAAGAAGTTTTAAAATAATCTTGATTTATGGATTTTGCTGGTATACTGGAGAGGTAATGTATTATATATTTCCGTGAGAAGAGTTACTTTACTCTGGAATAAATTTATTACCTTTTTACCATATCACCGGGTTATTATATTAGTTTGGGTGTTTAAGATTGTGTGCTTTGTTTAGCATTTATTTAAAATAAATTATTGATTCCGTTCTATGAAATGTATTATGTACGTGCATAAAGAGGTTAAAATTGAAAATGCTTGAAATAGTTTGGTAAGAAATGTAATATTAATTAAGAAATTATCGGAATTATATTAGTTTGATCCGTTACAAAGTTTCCCAGTAAATGCATTTGCCATAAGAACCAAATACAGATATATAAGACTTTATAAGAGGTTATACACTTGGGTAGGTATACATTTAAAATATATATCTACATACATACATACACGTGTATATATTAGGTGTACAAAAAAGTTCTGAGGTTTTTCTTGCAAAATTCAATATTTATTTAAAAACAAACAAAAAGATATTAATCAACGAAATATTCCCCGTTTGCATCGATGACCATTTGCCATCTTTCAGGCAGCTTGCGATTTCCCTGATGATAGAAGCTCGCTGTCTTTGAGGCGATAAAGTCATCAATGCATTTTTGTACCTCTTCGAGTGTCACAAAGTGTGTACCAGCCAAGTGATGCTGCAGCGGCCGGAATAGGTAATAATCGGAAGACGCCATGCCATGTCTGGGCTATACGCCGCATGTGGGAGAAGTTCCCAGCCTAACGCAAAAATATGGTCCCGAGTCACTTTCGCAACATGTGGCCGGGCATTGTCATGAAACAGTATCATTTTACGACGTCATTTGCCAGTAAATCGCCTCTTTTCTTCAAACGCATCTCTCAAATTGGTCAATTGTTGCTGATAGCGGTCTGCCGTAATTGTTTCACCCGGCTGTAACAACTCGTAATACAATACACCTTTTGAATCCCACCATATGCAGAGTAAAACTTTCTTGCCGTGGATATTGGGCGTTGGAGTCGATGTCGAAGGTTCACCAGGGTCAACCCATGATTTTTTTACGCTTCGGGTTAATATAAAGTATCCATTTTTCATCGCCTGTAATGATTTGGTGCAGAAAATCCTTTTTCCGGAACCTTCAAAGCAACGTGAGTGCGGTGTAAGGCCGTCGATTTTTGTTGTCTTCGGACAGTGCATGCGGAAACCATCTGCCTTCCTTCTGAACTTTTCCCATTGCATGTAAACCTGTGGAAATGGCTTGCTGCGTAATGCCAAGCTGCTGTGCAAGCTCCTTTTCAGTTTGTGTAGAGTTTATATCCAATAATGCTTACAGTTCGGCAGTTTAAAACTTTTGAGGGCGTCCAGCACGCGGTTCATCTTCAAGACTGAAATCTCCTTGACAAAATTTTTGATACCACCTTTCACACGTAGCATGACTTACATGAATTACAAACTCGAATATGCTCCTTTGTTATTGCCATCGTGAATACTACTGATTTTGCAGGTTATGTGTATCAAACGTCAAACCGCATGGTATTTTCAAAGACCAAATGTCAACTTTGTAAAACCGTAAAAGGACGGCAAAACTAATGAATTTTAAATTGTGGTTTCGGTTGTATGAAATCTAAAGCTCAGAACTTTTTTGTACACAATATATATATATATATATATATATATATATATATATATATATATATCGAATGTTTTTAATGGGTTTGAGGTCAGCTGGTAAAAAGAAAACTCTTTTTTAATGCCTAAATTTTCAGATTTATTTAATCCTTGATCACAGGCTTCTAAAAATGTTACAAACAACTAGGCTAAATTATACAAATATTAATTGCAACTTACAAGATGAGTTGATTCAAAAATTAACATCGAAATTAAATATTAAACATAACTTTTTAGTTTTTCACTTTTAAATGTAGGAAGGATATATAATTTGTATAAGATGAAATGTAAAAATAAAAATTAAAAATTATGTCAGATTTTGAAAGATTTCAAATTTTCTTTTTAATAGGATACCTGATACCTTTATTTAATGTATATGTTATGTTGTATGTGATAGTTGTTGTTTGTCTGTATATATATATATATATATATATATATATATATATATATATATACACGTGCTATGCTTTGCTGTGAAGTTGCTATTGAAGTTATTCAAGAAGCTCCACCAGTTGTTTCCCAAATATAACTGCGGTGACACTGAAATTAAACTTCCCTTCTCAATACATTCGACGCAGAATCTAAAATCTAAATTTAAGGATTCACTTCTTCGACTATTTCAATTGGTGGAACGTATAAGACTTTTCTCCTCGAACAGATTAGTATATTAATCTTAACTAAAAAAATTTTAAGTACAAATATTTACAAATAATAAAATCGAGAAAACTGAAAAGTAGCGCAGTATAAATCACCTAAAAATTTACTAAAGAAATACCAAATATTCAACTTACACCCAGAATAAACTTACGTGGTACTTCCAGCGTCAGAACATTCTCTTACAACCGTACTTACTCTTTTATAAATTTACCTTTTATCAAAGACACGTGTAAAGTGCCGTTTATTATATAAATAATTTTCTAATTGCTATCTTGTAATTTTGAATTAATTACACCTTATAATTCTGCGTCTCACAATGTAATTATTAAATACTAAATGCGAACTTCAATATTCTCATAACGTCTTTTACACAAAAAAAATCATAAATCTTAAAAGTAATTTGACCTTTGATCTTTTATACCTTGAAATAATTCGTGTCTGGCCAGTCTTCGGAACCTTAAACTTCACACGAGCTTTCATCAGAACGCGATAGTTTCTTGAATACAATTACAAACGACCTTCCCGGCACAAACCAAATAACAACTAAATGGCAATGTATGTAATTGCAGTAAACACAACTTAAATAGAATTTAGGTGAAGTTGCATACAATTTTACCGGGATTTGAACTGGGATTAGAAGTTGATCTAGGATTTGAAAAGAATTTGAAATCCTATAGTATGCTTATTACCTAAGTTAATTTAAAATATGCAGGTCTACTTACGATTTCTCAGAATCGGCGCAATCAACTAATTGCGAAACACTTTTATAACAAGCTGTGTACTTGCACTACATTTTACTGAAGTTATTTTTAAATTACTTTACTTGTTTGAGGAACAACAGAAATAATACTTTTAAAGTTGCCCTCTCATTCAGATTATAAATAATATTTCAGAAAATCCACTATATTGTCCAAGTATGAAACTCGTAATTTAGACCAATAACAAACGGTTCAGTTCATAACAAAACATTTGATTTACTGAGGGCTCTCATCAATGCAAAATCGGCCTGCTTGACGATACGTAAATTCCAATCTTTCTAATAATTATTCACTCCAAATGTTTCCTTCATAATTAGAAAATCAGTTTCAATATTTTTGGTTACTGTGTAAATGTTGACTTTTTTGGATGACCTAACGAACAGGTATACGACAATGTAGCACTTTATATTGAGAATTATTGCAATTTTTTTACCAAAATAAGTGACTCTTTCTTATTAAACATTTTGCCTCGATACTGAAAGAATGATATGAGTAAAATATCCATCCATTTAAATAATATAAAACGTAGCCTCATACACAGTGTTCTTAATGATTTACCTTTCTATCATGAATTATTATGGAATAGTATTTTGCCTTAATTGACCAATGTGTGTGTGTGTGTGTGTGTGTGTGCGTGTGTATGTTTGTGTGTGTGTGTGTACACATTATATTCACATTCAAACATGTACATTATATACACTAATCTGTAATTGCACAAGGCAAGTTGATAAATACTAAGGTATTAGTTAATAAAATGAAATAGTGAGTTAAACTTTTATATAAAATCTAAATGATCATTACAAATCGAGCTAGTAATTGAAATATGGAAAATATAAGGTCCCAGGCAGAATTCGAACCTGTATCTCCGGCCTTCGCAGTCAATGCGTTTTGAAATGTGTGTGTGTGTGTGTGTGTGTGTGTGTGTGTGTGTGTGTGTGTGTGTGTGTGTGTGTGTGTGAGAGAGAGAGAGAGTATGTGTGTGTGTTTATATATATATATATATATATAATATATGACATAAGATTTATCTTTAAATACTTTTTATGAAAATCGTAAGTGAATTTACCTATGCAAATCGCACTAATATTTGTAGCCATTAGCAAAATAAAGTACTTGATTGTTACACAAGACGAAGTTACATCTATCGAACGGTTGTGACCGTTTGAGCTTCATCAGAATGGAGTAGTTTGTTAACACTTTTATTCAACTATCTAAGCAGTCCTCAATATAAGCTCGACAGAAACTTTGTGTAATTTGGGTAATGTTACTAGCAAGAGTTTTCCTGCATTTAATAACATCCAACCAGCAGCATTGTGCTTTTCATGTGCATTTAATAAATTTTTTATTTCGTTCGTTTTTGGTATTGCGCAACAACACCAGTATATACATAAAATGACACGAATCACAAGTACGAAAATTATTTTACAAGGTGTTTAGCACAAGTTGCAATGGATAAAACTAAAAATACGTGAACGAGCGCATCCATAATATGAAAAAAAGGGTGAAAACCTGTAAGATGCAATCTTCAGCAGTGCAAATTGTACAAAGGTATCATATGTAGTGCGACTGGAGCAATATATTAGTTGTTCCAAGAAATGGTTTAGATGCCGATGATTCGCGAATGTCGGTGCACTAAAATGTAATAGTAGGCAGCTGAAGACGTATAATAGTTCTGGTTATTTTGTAAATATCTCAGTCTGAATTACATCTGGTACTTTTTTTGATGGTGTTATTTAAAGTACTTTGACAGTATCATAATTGTATATTTAATTAGGTTCGACTACTCAAGTGCTCTTTAGAACAACCCGTCCCGGGTATTAACTTTCGTTGTTTAAAGCGCTGATACGCGTACGAATTCGCACGCCACCTATCCGCAATGAACAAGGATTAAAGGTCTGTGAAAAAGGAATTTTGTTTGGGATCAGATTTCACTGTCGTGTTCCGTGCTTCATGACGATTTAAAGCTTCGTTTGAATATTGCAGTCTTTACCGATTGCAGCAGTTGTGTATTCAAATTCTGAAACGGGCGGGTTTGATGATTGTATATACAAATTACTAAATGGCATATAATTCCAAGTTATCGCTAAATTCGCAATATTGGTTCAAGTGAATGAAAGTAGAATAAAAATCTGTCTGTGCCTAAGAGTTGAATGTACAACCTTTCTACGCTTCACACTTCACTAATACAATTCAACCAAACATCAGTTATCGCCAAAGACCTTCTCCTATTATACAGACCAATATGATTTTTGTTTTCTAATGTCCGACAGGCGTCTTTTATGTATTTTTCGTCCCTGAAACCGAATCTGCTCTCAGAATCTTCGTATCACTCTCAAGTATAAAGATATTTGTTGAAGACGGTTTACATTATATAACATATTGTAACGAATGTAACTTTTCATTGGAATGCAAACAGCTTCATAATATCTGGCGACGATTCTAGAAACCTATGGAAAGGCCGCGAACAGGATGAGCAGCGATTGAAATCGTTAACGCGTCTATATATAGATATAAATTATAAGTCAAGAAGTAATATTTTACCGTGCAGGGTGGAGTGATTTGGATGGCTAATTATTAGCGTTAGAGCAAAACTGTTCACGTAACATTAGGTCAACATTTTCAGAGAAATTAAACCGCGAAAACAAAGATTTGCTATCATTTTTCATTTTTGATGCAGGGACCAAAATATGAACTTATCCAAATTTTGATAGGGTTCCATATTTCATCTATTGATAAAAAATTCAGAAAAAATGTAAAGACATTTCTTGTGCAGTTTTTCGCGTAGAATCAAGTGGAGTAGTAAATTTTTTTATTTAATCACCAGTAGTCGAGATGCCACTTAAACTTAGTTTTTTTTTAAATGGGAACCATAGTTAGCTTTGACTTCATTAAAATCCTTATTTTGCAAGCTTTTCTGCAATATTTAGTTTATAGAGGTTGTTTTTAGAAAATTACGAAATTACAAGCGAATTTGTTCGTTTTCAATTTTATAGGTAGGCTATGTACTACTTTAAAACAATGGAACACGGCAAATATGTCACAACAAAAGGTATATTTAATTCTATGAACATGGTTACAAAAATAAATCAAATGTCAAACAATCAAGTGATAATATTACTTTATATAATTGTTCATGAAAAGCAGACAGAAAGAGATAGAAGCCTTCTGGAATGCTGTGCTTCAGATGTATAAGGATGATAGCATGGGCAGACAAGGTTAATAACAAATAGCTTATAGAAATAGTAGAGGAATAAAATATCTGTGGAAAACAAAAAAAATATGGGGAAATAGAAGATCGGGATACGATTTAAGGCATTTTTGGGGAATAGTACGGGATATATTACCAGCAAAGATAGGAAAAAAGAAGTAGAGGTAGACCGAGATCAGACTTTGGCACACAGATAGTGATAGATGCAAACTGCGCAAATTTCAGGGAAATGTGTAGGTAAGTTCGGAATAGAAAACAATGAGGGTACGCGTCTAACCAGTTCCAGGACTGAAGACCTAATGACGATGAAAGTGTTCAAACTGGCAACCATTTTGTCGTATGCATAACTGACATCGTCCTGAAATTGGAGCTGATATTTGGAGCGGCTCAATTTTTTCAAAAGCAGCATATAAATTGTTTGGTAATTCTGCTATAGTAGTATATTGTTATTTGTAAATTACTATGTAAATACAAAACCAATAAGTAGAGACTATTTGTTCGTCTACTCTAAGCTTGAAGAGGGTTCTCCACAATGGAAATTCGCACCCCTCTGTTCCTATTGCCTACGTAGTACACATGAAGAAAAAAAAAATGACAATATGAAAACTTTACTTGAAAGAATTAAACATACAGGACATGAGTAGAACAGTATGTGGTGATTTAAAAATCGTAGCACCTTTGTCACGAATGCAATTGGGTTACACTAACTACTGTTGTATTCTCTGCGAATGGGACAGCAGAACAAAGGATAAACACTACTTTGTGACAGACTGGAAATGCGAGGAAATCTTGTTGCTGGAGAAAGAAATGTTACAAATCCTCCTCTAGGTGATACAAACAAGATTTTGCTACCTCTACGCATAAAACTGAGACTGATGAAAAACTTTTGCCAAAGCTTTAAATAAATACAATGAAGGATTCCAATATCTGAAAGAGAACTTTCCCAGACCGAAGCAAAAATAAAAGAAGACATTTTTATCGGCCGCAAATTCGATACATAATAAATAACAGCGTATTCGATTCAAAACTGACCGAGATTTGGGTTTCTACATGGATATCATATAAAGAAGTAAGTTCAAATTTCTTGAGAAATTTAAGGGTAAAAGTTACAAACCAAATGTGAATCTTTTTATTCCCAAATGATATGGAATGATATGGAATGCAACATATCTTTGAAGATTCATTTTTTCGCCCGCATTTGGAATTTTTCTCCGCAAATCTAGGGGTCTCTGAGCGACAAACATGGTGAATGTTTTCACCAAAACATCATGTATTAAGAAAACTGATATCAATGAAAATGGAGCTCTACAATGCTCGCAGATTATTTTTGGAATCTAATCAGGAATGCTTCAGAGGTACCCTATAAGCGAAAATCACATGCAAAAATTTTGAGATTAGGTAGCGACGTGGTATGCATAATTTGTATTATAACAGATGTAAACATTAGATAATAAAGCGCTTCACTGTAAAAATGTGAATACCTTTTGAGAGGATTCTGTTACCAGATTCGCAATAAACTGGAAGAATCCTAAAAAGATACCCATCGCAGGAAACAAAAAAAAAATTAATTTGGTATATATTGTACAGTAGATTGATCATTTTTAAATTATAATACTTATGTATTTGACATTTTCGTTGTTTATCTATTGTATGTTAATTTTGAGAAAATTTGTACACAAGGCTGTCATATTTTAAAACAACATTTTAATAGTTATGTACTTTAATTATGCTTATGTATATGCTTATATATTTAAGTTTATTGTACGTTAATTTCCAGAAAAACTTACGCACACACTTGTCTCTTTTTTAAGTAATGCTTATATAATAGCTCTTATTTATGCCAATTTATGTACGCCGCCGCGTACTCTGTTAGTATTCATTAATAGACGTTTTGAAATTTTTGAAAGAGATATGTACCTCTATCTGCATACGTTAATGTTAAAAATAACTGTAAGCTGAAATTAAATGTAGTGGCCTTTACTAAAATATCAATGAAATTCTACAGCCAAAATAAGAATCCATTGGAAAACAATGAACGATCTGTTATTTCCTAGTTTAATTAATTACAAGGCCAAGTTCCACATTTTGTACAAATAATAGTATTGAAAATAATTCAAGTGTTTTGAAACCTTGCTTAAAAAGAGTTAACTGGCATTCTAATCATTAAAAGTCTATGTAAATAACTTATTTTTCAACTTATCTCAAGGTTTTCAACTTTTTTCGTAAACACAGCGCGTGGTTATCAAACATTTGTTCTGATTAGTATAAAATTCCGAGAAGTTAAGAACTCCCCAGATCAAATTGTCTTCATAAATTATTTTCTAATCAGCTCATTTTCTCGTTAATCTTCGAGCCAAGCGGGATGGGAGCCGTCGATGGTAAGAATTAGTGGTGAAAGGTCAATATTCATTTCAGCACAAACACCTTCTGCTTAATAACACGCCATCAGGTCAGCAAACACCCTCTGATCAGCAAACACACTCAGGTCAATGAAAACACCGTCGGGGCAGCAAACACTCTCAGGTCAGCACACACCTTCAGTCAACATTAAGTTCACGAGTTAGTCGGGTCCGTTGAATTTCATCCCTGTAAGTGAAGGGCAGGAGACGAGCTAAAACCGGATCGTAGCCAACGCAAGGGTAGTAGTGGTTAAGGGTGAGTCTTTTACTTTTGCCGAATCCTTAACCGGATTTATTGAGCAACCCCCTTCGCCACATCTAATCAAATTACCAACCGTAAAAATCCTCACCGTTTGAGTTCCTAGGATCTGTTAGTAGAATGTCTTAAGATTAAGACATTCTACTAACAGATCTTACAAACTCAAACATTGTAAAAGAAAAATATTTCTTTAAATTTTGTTATATTTGAGCTCTCACTTACGAGAAGCTTAGAGGAGATTAAGCTGTACCTGTAACGAAATAAGAATTACATTAACATTGCTTAAAATTCCAGTTTTTTATTATATTTGTTCGTAACTGCCAGATCTAACGATCATTCAAGAAAACATGGCTATTATGTTACGAAGTTTTGTTCAGTTTTTTAAAACTAAAAAGCCTATGATATAATTTATTTGTTAAATATCGCTGTATTTGTTATTGGAATAGATGTATTATCACTAGTAATTTTTTCTGTGAAAGAGGTCTGATCAAATATCGAAGAATTTAAATAGAAAAGTTAAGAATCAACTCCGAAAGGGTTTTCTGTATTTACTCTGGTTAATATTTTCTAGATGCAGTGGCGTCTAACCTTAATTTAAATTGTTTTCCGCGTAACTAAGAAAATTTCATCCCAGTCACATCTCTAACTCTCCCTTGGGGCGATAGCCAAGTTAGCCGTCGGCAATACAGTTTTTAACCTTTCTTTATAGTAAGCATAAAAACTTTAATTTTTTTTAAGTATATTATTACCGCGTGTTGCGTACAATAATTGTGATTAAAACTGTTTCAATATTCGATTTGAGTTTACTCAAAAGATAATTTTTTGTTCTTGCATATACTTTAGACTTTAAAATTATTGTTAGTTTCTTTTTCAGATCTGAGATAACCTACATCCTACTCTAAAGTATGTTCAGGAAGTCGCGCAGGGTGCGGAGGTAAGAAAGTCGAAACATGCTAAAATTTGCATTCCGCGATTTCTTGGCTTAGGTAAGTAAAATAGCTGTTTGTTAATGGAAATTTTTACATTATGCATTTTTTTTGTGCTCAATTTCAAATAATGCTCGTACTTTTGAAATATGTTAAATCGTCTGTCTGCTTTTGAAATTTCAACCTTTAACTATATAATTAAAAACTAAACTGTTGTATAACCAAATTAAAGGAGTTTATTACAAATACAATTTATTAATTTTGGTCTTGAATCACCGCATATTTTTTTTTAAATTTTGTTTTACAAACTGTTGAAATTCCCACAATTTTGTAACGAGATTCACTAATTCAGACCAGTGGTTTCCTAAATTGTGCCATGAACGAAAAGTAGGAAAGTAGAAATAAGTACTTATATTAAACACAAAGACAAAATTGACTCTTAAATTCTGTAAGAATTTATTTCTGTCGAATAGATATCATTATATCGGAGATCGAAGTCTTGAAAATGGAATTGCTTCGATTACAGAACGTTAATTATTATAGACAGTTTTCGGTACTAAATGTTAAAAACTGAAAACCAAAATATAGAATATATCTTACAAAAATACTTTCAAAAACTCGATCTTTACAATGTTACGTCTCTCTTCATTTGCACTGAATAGACAGATTGTTTTCTCGCCGATTTATCTCTTGCGCACATTTTATGTACCGATTGTCCTCCATGCACCTTTGCCAGTATATGGCACAGTTATAAGCGGTAATCTTAACCGTCCTTTTTAAATTTTTGTCATTTAGTGGATTATTTGAAGGCAAGACTGTTGTCTTTTCTTAGTTTTAAAGTTTTTGATTTTTAATTAATGTATACCTTTTCTTTCGCGTTTTTGTTTCGCTCTTTTTATAATAAATGCTTCATAGTAGTACTGCTTTTAATACCGCTTCATTTTTTTTCAATGCGTTAGTTACCAGAGTGAACACGTTTGATTAAAAAATTGTAGAAGTAACAACAGTAAAAAATAATCTGATTTGTTTTACGTTACCAAAAAGACATAGGACCTGCTGTTATTCGAAATCCCAGCAACTTCTTTTAAGTTTCTGCTCAATCCAGGCTCGCTAACATGTTTAACAGATGCCTACACGTCTTTAGCTTTTAAAAAGTTCTTTATCGCGTTCAACACGAATCTGTTGGCTTCTATAGGTGTTTTTACAGCCGTTCATGACAATGGCGATAATAACTGCTTTTTCGTGAACCACAGTTTACGAACTTAAAACTTGTAACAAGGACATATCCAATTCTTTTGTGGAAAAGTCATCTAAATTTAAAAGTAACAAAACTTTGTTTTCTCTAGTTTGTGTTGTAACAAAAATATGTTTATTGATATATTGCTGCTCTCTCTGCGCCCTGAGTTAAACTCCACCAATGTAACAAATACAATCATATCGAGTCCATAATCTACTCACAAACCATATATTCCAAATACAAATATAGTATCAACCAAACTTGACGGTGCTTAATGGGCATCTACATTTGCACTGCAAACCATTGTTGTGCTGTTCCTCTTCCACATTGATTGACAAGCAGGTACTGGTTCTTTCTTTTGCGGATCATTATCTTCTGGTTTCTCTTTAGCAGTGTACTAAAGCCGAATCAGCCAGTATAAATCCTGTAACTTGTTTTTCTGTTATTATCTCAAAATGCTAAACGCTAACGTGGGCTTTTAATTTTTGCTGAAGCTTTGATTTTTAATTCTTTATGAACAATTTGTGGGAGCTTAGCGTTAAATGCAATTACCTATGGTGTGGGTTCGCTTGATCATAAACGCGAGCTCTTGTGTTTCTGCTTATCGTGAGTCAGTCAGCCAATCGGTGAATTTGGATTAAAAGTTGCAGATTTTTGCTGAATCGTTAACCTTTTATGATCTACTTCAGATCTCAAAATATTGAGCGGACGAGGACGCATTTTTCCTTTATTACAGACCTAGGGTAAGTCGTGCAAACGCTCTTAGTTTTGACTCTGGAACTGAATAATATCTTGATCTGAAGAAACTGAATTCTAATATTGACGGTTTTGAGCTTCAGAAAGTAACTTTGTTGGGGTTTTACGGATCGAATAATCAGATAATGACATAGTTTTTCAAAAAATATTCTAGTGGGAATATATCTTGGGACCGATAAGTATGCAAAACACCGAAATTAAGTTTTTTTATACTAACAGGAAATCGATTGATGATATCTGCTAATGATTCGCAAATGACATACGGGTTTTTGGTCGTTGAGATCCTTTTCAAAAAGTTAAATATTCGCTTTTTAACAAGTGATTGGTCATCAAATTAAAGCTATGACCCAGCATTTGCGGACATCGTACAGTGTCTTATTAAAGTCGTGGAACGTTATTTTGCTCAATTATTTAGAATAGACACGGGCCTCGTATAGTAGGCTAAATATGCCCTGTACAAGAGTTATGATGCATTCCAGTTCGCAGAGAATGCCACGAATGTCTTTTCAGTTGCACACTTCCCATAGTACCTCTTATTCCTCATTCTGCATTAGAATAGGGAAAGTGCGTCATTTAAGCACAAAAAGACTAATTTAGAAAAATAAAAGTTTAGTAAATAGAAAAGAACCGTAACTTGTAGAAGAACCACTACGATTAGGAAATTGCGCGGTGCGGACTGCGGATGTCTGATATTGGCGAGATATGGCGTGGCTAAAACAATTACTATCCTAACTTCAAACAAACATTATGAATTTTGACATTCAATAATATAGCTTTCTATACATGGTTCCAACTTACCTGTTTGGTTTTGGCTTAGAGGTAAGTCGATAGTTTTACGTAGGCAAAAAGAAAATTACGAGGTGAAAGCAAAACCACACGTACTTCTATTGAGAGGTTAAAATCATAAGCGAAGCATTATTTTTGCGTTGGATTTCTAGAGCTTGGTAAGTGGTAACTTATGGAAATGATATCCCTTCTCGTATTAGGCCATTGAAATTTTTTGAACAATGCGACCACTCTTTCTTCTAGCGCTTTACTTGATAAACATAGAGAATCCCTCCATTTTAGATTTTTTATTTATTCACTTAAAGGGTAATATTTCCCACTCAAGAAAAAGCTGTTAATTTTGATAATGTTTTACCAATAAGAAGCTTGCTTCGATAAAATGTTTATACATTTAAGATATATATCGTAGTGATTTGGTTCATAGACTGCAACGTTGAATAGGAAAACGTATGATAGCTTATGAAGAATATTTATAAATAGGAATAGTGATGGTTCATAAAGCTTTTAAGGAAGACGTTACGTTTGAATTATTAAGATTTCTCCGCCATGCTTAAACACGTTTTGCGTAACATATTTAACCGGTAGTAATGTTTTAGTTATAGCTATAAAAATGTTGAACATATGTATTTATTCCCCATAATTTAATTAAGTCCTAAAACTACTACTGCATGAACTGTTTCATGGGTAGTAATTACGTGAGTATGAAGACATTTCCATTTAAAAGCCATAAACATGGTTGTTTCTGAGTTGTAGTTTGTACGGACCGTTGACTTGAATAACACTAAAAAGTGCTGTGTTTGAGTGAATATTTAATTTATATTCGTATTATGATTGTGAACTCGATAATCGTGCTTAAAATTCATTATTGCATAATTCTGATAAGAAAAAGCACGGTTCTTAAGTGCACATAATTTTCTGCTATTGGTAGAATTGCAGCATGGTATAGAACGGCTAAGTGATTAGTAACCTGCAAAATTGAGCTCATCCAAAGACAAATTGTATAACGAACAACTACTGGAAAGGTGTATAATTTCAAAATGTAGTATCAAGGTATGAGTAAAAAATTTCAACGCGTTGTTGACTACTATCTATCACACATTTGTGCCCAATGTTAAAAAATGTGTTGTATTTTCTCAGACATTGACTTGTGACACTTTTCATGATTAAGCATTTCAAACGCTGACTGATGTGAGAATATTTCCGGAAGAAGCTGGAACATTTGTATTATGTCCACTTTTATGTAGTGGACATAGTAGTCCTTTTTTTTTTATTAAATTGGCCATGCCTCACCATATTGTTGCCAAAGTTCTGTGCTGGGGAATCCTTTTGACAGCATAACGTTGCAACTGACACGAATAAAAGGTATGGTCAAAGTAGTACGAATATCACGACTAGACTCCTTTAATACAGTTTGTGCTATTTCATTCAACATGTGAGATCTTCTGGTAACCAATATTTAAAGTTTTGGTAACGAAATTGTTACTTTTTAATAAATATCTCCGTACAGCCTAGGGATCTAAAGATGATATAAATTTTGAAAAAGTAGTAAATGTTCAATCTCTTAATAGCTTCTGTTATGTTTGACAAATTTTTAAATTGTAAGATACTGTTGCCACGGTACTGTATTTTATGAAATTGTAATGATTTGACGTTGGTTGATTGAAAAATCGTATTTTTTTAACTTCATCTCAAGATACTAGTAACATATCTATGCAGCAAGTGTTTTAAGAACTTGTTGCGAAAAGCAATAGGTACTTGGGACGAAACATTTTTGAGGGACATCTATAAACAATAGTTTATTTTATTCTTCCAGCCAATTTTTTCATCCACCACTTAACAGATCAACGAAATTATTTTTGCACATATACACAGATCCTGCCGTTTCACGAGATGATGCAGCAGAGACCCACCGTGTTCAACCGACATAGCAGACTTGAATTGATACTCATCGGATCAACATGATTCTTTATCTACATTGACGCCCAGAAATTGTTTATATTTTAATATCTTAACAAGGGCGTCATTTTACCTTGCCACAAACAACAATGAATCAAAATTAAAAGTGAACTAAGCAGGCATGTATTTAATATAATAATGTGATTATCGTTGAAGATTTTTGTGGAATACCTTTCTACTATTTTGGACGTCATACAAAAATGGGTACAATGATTGTCGAAATTTAAGTAATTTCTCGAGGTGAGGTAGTAGTTAAACCTAGCAACGAAAATGGTTGACTTTTTTAAATACTAATTTTTCGAATTTTCATGTTCCTAAAATGAACAAGTTTCTGTATAGGAACGCTGAATTTAATTTAATATCTTACTGAAGTATCAAAATGTGAACAAATTTAAGAAGTGTATTCTTTTTTCCGCGTATGACCTGATAAATTTAACTGTTAATTGTATCTGTAGTTTTGAATAGCTTTAGCGGCGTGACCTAACCGCAAACCCTTCTGCTAATAATATCCAGCACTCTGAACAATAGTCCTACCGTGCTGTTGTCTAAAATTTTGCGCTTCCGCCATCTTCTAATTTTCCATTCATTAATTTTTTTTGCTAAAATTGTTGATATGCCATCATCATAGCATTCGTTGAATTGCGCCATACTACCAATTTTTGATAATCTAAACATCTTTTTAACCATATTGCTTGGATATTTTTAAAGTTGTGTCGCTTTACACACTTTCGTTTTTACAACTTTTGTGTATTCCACTAGCTTGACAATCGGCGTAGCTCCAGCCTACTCATAAATTTTTAGCAATATTAGTAACAAAATGGTTTTTAAATTATGCGGTTTGGGCTATTTTCAACCTTCGATTGTATTATAAACGATTTTTCGAAACAATTTTGATTAACCATTCCCGTACTATTGTCTCACTACATTTGATTTTCCAATGCTTTATGCAAAGGTACTACATTGACCAGGCAGCGAGTTCTTTTTACCTGGAAAATACTGAATTTTGCGGAACCCTCGCTATTCCAAGCAAGGTAAAGATAACGTTAACGTACGTGGCAAGACACAGGCGGGGCCTACCTTTTGCCTTTCATCCGAACGAGGACGTATTTTTATGAAAAATACTCGTCTAACATTTTTCAAGCGGACCGTGTCAGGATTTGAACCCAAGACCTAGCGCGTAGTTTTCTCACGCATACCAACTACGCCACGCAGCCGCTCAGTGGGAAATTTTCATTGTGACTAATTTTTGCTCAATTTTTGGTCGGATTAACTATCTCTGGGGCGCCAATATACTTTTTTAACCGAAGCTATATACTGCATTATCCAAAAAGATGATACCATTTATATGGGATTGACTTTTAATTTAATATCCTGATAACACACTGCATAAATATGTCCAAATGAAGCTAATGCACTCCTGCGACTTGTACTTATTGATTCACTACGCATGTGCGAAGTTTTTTTATCATACGGGTCATAGCTCGTTTACACATGTCCGTATGCATAGAGTTCTTTAATGTAATTAATGTCAGTAGTTCTTGTGGCATACACGCTTTCTTTCACCATCCCCATAAGCACAAAACTACCAAATGTTACATCCAGGTAATGTCGAACCGTTAAAAAATAATGCGATGAGGCTCTATCTTGCTGAAAGTAGCAAGCTATTATGATACGGAGGGGAAGATTATCTACATCAAAATTCTGCAATATATCTAGGTAAGAATCTCCCGTTACAGTCTGATTACTAAAAAAAATCTTAACCAAGTATCGAGGTAGAGATTTCTTAAAACACGTCTGCGCGATTCCGGTTTCCAATGCTGATCTCCCACTCGACCTTCCTAGGTTCCTAATAATTTTGCCTTGAACATTTATGATGTTATCTTCCGTTCAAAAACTTCTGGGACGTCCACTGTTTCCTTTACAGTCACAAATTTCTCATGCAGTCTGCCAATAGTCAAACGACTGGGAGAATCCGTGTGTGAATCATTGCTGAAATATTTTTCTTACTAATGAGGATGACCCAAACACTTTCAACCACGCGGCTACCTTTCTTCCCTCTTCCAAAGTTAGGTGACCATATTTAGTCTGTAACATTATAAAAATTATGTAGTATGATTGGTAACGTCTTTTTGGTCAGCTCAATAGAGTTCGTTACATAATTCCCATAAGAGTTTATGGGATATGGACCCTGTAGATAATGATCTGCGATTAGGGCGAGCTTGGAGGGGTGTACAGGTTTGCTAAATCCTATTGGCATTTTTTGTTAAGTAGGAAAGGTGATAATTTATAGATTCGAGAATACAAAAATAACAATTTTGGCGTCTTCTTGATTAATGAAAGTAATTTAATTTCATGTATTGTTTATTTAAAATATACATTGTGATTTAATTATTGCAGGGATATCTGATCAATCCCATAAGAACCATGGTGGGAAGGGATGTGAATTTGGTTCTGTTTGAATTGGTGCAGCAACTGTCTACGGAAGATGCGCGATAGTATTGTAGTTTGTTGCAATTCAGCACCGAAATGCTATATAATTCGGTATGTGACATAGAACTGACGACGATGGCGTATTTGTAGAGGCTTTTATGATTCTAAGGAGTCTGGTCACCCCAAAACTTTTTCCAAAATTTAGATGGAACTATTCATATGCTGCAGGCGCATGTCTTTTCACTATATCACTAGCTCTTGAAATTAATTAATTTTAACTTTTTTATCTGGATAATCTCAACACAGTTAAGCCTAGGAGGGTAAAACATTGTAAAAATCGTGGGTACACCATTTTAGAAAACACTACATTACAGAACAGCTTTTTTCTAACAAACAGTGTCGTACATATAACCTCTAGGAAAAACACTTTTGCACAATTATTAAAATCTAAAAGTACAGTCCAAAATTGTCACAACGGCTTTGCCTTACTAACAATATCTTAAATCTAACAAAAACTTCTGAATATTTACACACTAAAGTTAAAAGTCTCTTTTATAATCAGGATGAGCACACTTTAATCTTAAGTTAATTCACCAATAACTCCTCAATTAAATCTTATGTACAAAATTTGTCAAGGTAAGTCAGATAGATAACTCAATGTTCACTCCTTTAAAATCGGATTAAAACGTGCCTGATCAGTTAGATTTAATAAATTTTTTTCTATAATAGCAACACTACGCCGTAGGCTACTCCTTCAAATCGAATTATGAACTTATGCTCACACTTTACTCTAATCTGAAATACTATCACACGAAGATACTTTTATCATAGAACTTAACTAAGCAAACTTTATAAAATTTTACACAATATAATTTTATTTTACCGCACAAATTATGTTGATCGTTGTTGTTGCCCCTGTCTAGCAAGTAATCATTTATCCATGTCTACAATCGTTTAAATAGTTTAAAGTTTCCATTAAATACCAAAATCACTTCCAACTCCACGTATACTTCACTTCAATTAAAATCTATATTTAGCAGTAGTCAATAATTATTTACTCATTTATTCACCATTTTAATTCATTTTACGTATTTTCATTAATCTCACTTACTTCTGAGCATTTGAAACACTTGCTTCGCTATTTCAATAAAATAATTTCAACTACTAAAACTGTAGTATTTTTACTACGTGATATATTATCATTAGTTCTAGTGCATCGTGACGTTTGAATGAGGACTGAACAACTGATCCGCTTTCTTAACCTCGATTGGGTTTTATAAGCGCGAGCTCTCATGATGTTACGCATCTAGATTAATCGCGTTGTTTGGTTCTTGTTCCCGAATTTTGTAATTGGTTGTTTTCCGGAGGTGTGTGATACCATTTAGAACTTATCGTTTTACGGCATCGGGCTACACTAATTAATACCGTTTACCTATGCCTTATCTATACTACAATAAAGATTTACGGCTGTAATTAATCTTATTTTTTCTTACAATTTGGACAATGTCGTTTACCTTATTTAGTACTAAATTATTCCAGAATAGGTTCTTCATTACTTGCAATATAGCATTTTTTCAATTGAAAAATTCTCCTGACTTTTTTTTTAATAATCAGCTGATATTTTATATGAATGCACTTTCATTTAAATTCCAACGTATCTTTTACACTAAGAGGGAAACGCAATTAAATATTATACACAATTAAGTACTTTGATAACCAAATGTAGATGAAACTCTTTGAAGAACGTCCTTCTACGCGCAGAATATATCATTATTCTCATCTAAAAATACAAACACATTCAGAATGAACACTTTTCAGTCAGGGGTTTTTATGCATTTGTATTCCATTTTTGGAGCGTTTTAACAAATGCGCTTGTCAATGACGATGAACATTTACATAATTTGTGCTTTCTCTTAGCTTTTTCTAATTTGCTCGGATTTGCGGTGTTGTATGTTCAAGAAATGATGCTATATCATTTATGCAAAACCTATATCATTCTAAATCGAACTAGTAATGAAAAGATGGAAAATATATGGTCCCGGACAGGATTCGAACCTACATCTTCAGTTTTTGCGGTCGATGCGCTAAACAATTGCGGCATGCGGGCGGATGATTACAACGGATAGATATACAAATCTAAATTATGTACGCAATTATACATCGAGCTAACTTTCAATTACGCTTCGCATTTTTTCAATCATATCAGAGTGTCATGTGTTTAACTTACATTAGATGTGGACATGAAGTGACGCTCAAATTTACGGTTCTCAATGATTAATTACAAGGCAATTGCAAACGTGATTAAAAGTCAGTTTGATGTATGACAGCGTACATGATTTAGATTTGTATATGTTTCCAATCGAACTCACCTGCCTGGTAGCTCAATTTGTTATCACGTCGGCGATCAAAGCCAAAGGTTACAGGTTCGAATCCTGTCCGAAGCCCTGTATTATCTATCTTTTTAATTACTGGCTGGATTTGAAATGATCAATTAAGCTTTCCATAAAAATCTGAATTATAATTTTATCACAATTTACTGCGAACCAAATGATTACTTAAGTAATCATTAGTTTCAAATGTTAAGATTTAGTAAAAAAATCTTCAGTTTTCTATTAGCATAGTATATTTGTCACTCCGTATACAACCAATTATGATGAAAACTTTAATTCCTTTTCGGATTTTGAAATATTATCTCTATTGGGGTTCGATTTTAATAGGTGAAATAAATTGCTGCATTTCAAAATGTGTGGACACGAGGTTATTCTAAAGATCAAATATTGCTGGCTAAACCACAAACTCGTAAATCTTCGAGCTTGTTAAGTTTTAAAACAAATTTTTAAAAACAAGCTTGGCGTGCAAAAAGCTTTCATTTTAAACTGTTAACTGAATTAACAAGGGCAGTAGGGAGTTCGTTAACACGAAAACTATACCTAAAAATTAATTAAATCGTTCCAGAATTAGCGCCATTTAAAATGTCAAAGATGATGAAGTTTTGTAATGTATGATCAGTTCCGATATTATTTTTACTTGCTCTCGTAAACATTTGAGCTGTTTATTGGTAATTTGTTAAGAAATTTTTGATTGTTGATTATATTTTTATTTCGATTAAAATCCCAACATCAACCAGCTGACTGGCTTCTCGATTCTTGCCCATTCTCTGATTGACATAATTTTTGCATATTGTAATTTGCACATCTCGATTAGAAATATAATTATTTCTTTTCATGATGACATCAAAAAATTACAGAAAATTTAGAATTGTGGTTTGTCTCTATTGGATAGACTGTCATGATTCTAGACGTAGTTTTTCCGTCCTGGTAGTTGTTCTTAATTCCATGATGGTTATTAACTTATCGTTTTTAATTGTATATTTGGTTTTAATTTTTCAGCATACTTTACAATTTGTTCACTGTAACAGTCGAAAATTATGTTTAGTGCAAATGTTTGGTGTTAAATGGTATTCAATCTTACGAGTTTGAAATATTAAATTAAAATTAAAAAGTCCAAACCAGCCAATGCGCGTATTTTAAAAAGTATATATAGATAAAAGTTAAAGCTGAAGGATGGCATACATATCTGGAAACAGCTCTGAATATATTTCAGTAGTCTTTTCAGGAAAATACAAAGTCACATTATTTAACTAGAAAGTGGTGTTTTTTACTATCTTATTGGATGACTCTTTAAAAATGCAATATTTTGTAACATATCTGTAATCCTAAAATTAAAAATAAGCCTTTAAAAATGCATTAATGTGTATGCGAGCATAGAGGCGACCTGTGCTCGTTCTACAAGTGGTAAACAATGGAAAGCGTAATCTTTTCTAAGGTTATTTTCAATTTTTCAGGTAACAAAAATAAGCTTTTTTAAATATACATAGATGACAATGAACAGAATACACAAAACAAACAAAAAAATCGAACGTTAATTTTACAGGTTTTTATTCATTAAATATTCAAGGTTTTCGTCATTTTGACCTAAACATAAGGTTACTTTTCAGCGGTTTTTCGGGTGTTATCGCTCAAATTATTTCGGGATTTATATCTTGAATAGCCTTGAGACGTACTTTGGTCTAGTGAAACATTTATTTTTTGGCGCGGCAATGAAAGATGGTTCTAGGTCTTTAAAAGTTATATTTCATACGACACTCTATAGAAACTAAAATTTGAACTTCACTAAATGGGGTGCCACATGTCCTGGTCTCATTTTAAAAAACAAGATCTTCTCTTACGATAAATTTTGAAACCTTCAGAAGAAAATATCGCCTTCGCTGTGTAAACACAGTTATTAAACGGGAGTGCGTAACATCTGCAATAAAACAATATAGTTAGAGCAAAGAAAGGGCATGAGGAGTGCTCTTAAAGAAATAACATACAAAATCATTTCCTGTAGTAAAATATATCTATTATAAAACCTGATAAGAAACACTATATAAATGATTACCGATAGACCACCATTATATCTCATCTATTTAGCAAGGTCGACTTTTTACCTACATTTGGACACATCTCTTCAGAATAAAATAGTAAATTTAGTTTAAATTAATTATTTAATAAACTGTAAGTCTCTTTTTTATGAGTAATAATTTTATTTACAAGGTATACAACGAACATTCATAAGAAAAACAAAGGCGTTCAGAAAGCGGCAGCACATTTCAACATAGTGTAGATTTGTAAAAAAATACGTTTTATACAATATAACGTACGAGGTGCTTTAGTATGCATATCTGTAGAATTCATGGTCGCAATGTCATTGACGCAACTACTAGTAGTTTAAATTTTAGGTTAAAAATATTTACTTAAATTTCAGGTATTAATTATTCATAATAATAATTCACTCAGCCTAAGTAAAGCAAAACAATGTAGGTAACTAATATTACTTGAAATCTAACTTTGATACTTTCGTTGGAAATTTGAATTGCGCTTTTCTCAAACTTCAAAACGAGCAGGTGGCAAAACAACACGTATACAGCTAATCGCTTACTTTAAACCGTCAAATAAATGTTGAAAGTTTACTAGATAACACGAAGAAGCCATATTTTTCAAATCGGAAGGAGCAATCTTCTTATAAGAAATTTCCGGAACTACAAAATGCCAAGGGATTGAACTTATTTCTCGTCAACCACAAACTAATAAATTTAAACGACGTTAATCAGGACGTCATATACATCTGGGTGATGCTGATCTCGTGGCACGGTCACTATCCGTAGAAAAATATGGGTTAACAGAAAAAGCCGAATTTACATGTGACCTTCCTCATCTACAGATACAAAGCTAAAATGACGATTCGCATATCACACGCTGTGCTCCTACTACTATCCATTCCTTCTTGTTCAGGAACCGATAAAGTATGAGTCTTTATTATTTATTTTAAATAATTCTCGACTCCTAATTGAATAATACTTCAAACGCCTGGACGGTAATTAATATGAAGGGATAAACCACTGAATCAAACAACCAGCACACCAACTGTGGTAAAGCAAAGAACGCATGCCTATTTATAAGTCTCATCAAAAAGATGTTACAGCTTCGAATCCTACCTTTGCAGTCATCTTCGTTTGCTACTGATCGTGCATAAACCTTTTCTACGTTCAGCGACGTAGTCTAAAAAAGGAAATAAAAACTAGGAAGAAAAAAAAGAAATTGACCGGGCTCAATCGGCGAGTGGGCGGGGTATTACATACCTACAAAAAAATTAAGCAAGGCCTGAGATAAAAATATACTCACTCACGCACAATCAAACATTTACAAACCAAAAACCTCTAATTAAAAAAAAACAAATTATATACAAAACACAATAGTACGAGAAATGAGCAATTCGTATGTACCCAATATACATATTTACGAATAAAAAAAGAATAATTTTTAACATGGCGAGCTGCAGTTTTTAGGTCACCCCCTATATTAATCTTCAAACAAGAAATAGGAACAAAATTACCCCATTAAAAATCACAGTTCGAAATCAGCATTGTAAGTACGGAATTCTATACATAAAATTATCCTAATAAAGAAATCAGTAAACATTATAATATCCTCGCACATACAAACAATCAGTCATTTTACTACCCACAAGGTGATGCATCCGTAGACCCGTGTACATATGTTGTTTCCAACAACTACCGGGTACCCATATAAGAAAATTAGTGTATGAACACTCACCCTCGAATCACCACCGTCGGGTTGGCTCCTACCTCATAAAAACGGTGCAAAACAGAGGTACGCGTGATCCCGCCTTGGGGTGGTCCTCCCATCACAACAAGGGGCGACCATTCATTGGGGCTTTAACGCCAGCCGGAAGGAGCACGCTGTAAGGCGTGCGCAAACTTTTCATACAGAAAAACGGAAACCACCAACCATTCTACACGTGTTTTCGTTGTGTAGATGGAAAAGCAAGTGAATATTAATTTCGTTTCACTAATGACCAGAGCTCAAAGTAATGTTGTTAAGGAAATAAAACTGGAAAAACACGGTTTATTGGGATAATACGCGACTTTAATTCGACGAAGCTTTCAATGGAAAACACATAAGAATCAATTATCAGATACCTAGAAACAGTTATCGCCTGTTTAATTTTAGCATAAACTTTACGTTGAGGAATTCTTACAAGGAATATTTATTATTAACTCGGCTTTAGGATCTAATAATAGGAATCGAATTTATACAGATGGATAAACGTGAAAGGGTTATTTTAATTTACTGAATTAATTTTCGTTTTTAACGCCAAAGGGATTTGAGTTGAAAATTATCAGACCGCGTATTTCTTATTAACAGAAAAAATGTACGGGATGTTAAAAATAAACGTATCACCTTATTTTTAAGATATTCCCAGAAGAAATATTCGCGGAGTGTAAAATCCAGGCGGCTCCGTGGTGTAGTTGGTATGCATGTGACTACTATGCCCAAGGTCCCGGGTTCAAATCCCGACTCGGTCCGCTTGAAAAATGTTAGGCGAGCATTTTCCACAAAAATACACCCTCGTTCGGATGAGAGATAAAATGGAGATCCCGTGTGTGAGTGTTGTCACGCACGTTAAAGATCCCTACCTTGCTTGGAACAGCAAGGGTTCGGCAAAATTCAAAATTTTTCAGGTAAATAAAAACTCGCTTCCTGACCAATGTAGTACTTTCGGGTGGAGCATTGGCAAATCACGTGTGGGGGTGGTCCAGAGATGTTTTTGGCCATAAAACAGACGTTCGTTACCAATTCATTTATCTGCAAAGATATTGTATAAACCTAAGGTAATATCTCGCCTATTGAAAGCAAGATCACCATCTCGTTAGAGAAAAATTTGTCGACATTCGCTAACGGTAGATCGTCCACGTAGTGGGTTGCATAATCCCTTATTAAGTTTATATGTCGTTCGCCTGTCAGATTTTTATTGTAAAATACGGGCCCAGCAATTTTAACCCTCACCAGACATTAAAACATCAACATGATTGGATATTTTTACTTCTACTTGGTATGAATTTTTATCGTTCCAGATATGTACGTTATGGCGGTTAAATATACATTTCTTTGTAAACTTGCTCTAAATAGATCATTGTTTAATGATATCAGAATTTTCCTAAAATTTAATATTAATCCATTCGCAAAACTGGATTCTTTTCAACGAATCATTTTCACGAAGTCTTGTACTAATTTGTATTTGTATGGATTCATATAATACTTTTCAAAATTTTCCACATTCATGACCGATTCTGCGTTGAGATGCAACTAGCCGTGTATTAGGATCAACAGCAAAGAAAGCCCTTACTATTATTTCAAGGTTTTCGTCCCGTTGTTTTTTACTAATTTTAAATGACTAAAAAGTGTTCATATTTTGAAAAATAGTTTGGAGATTGTGGCGAAAAGGTTTGGTTTTAAACGAATATCTTATTGAAAATTGGCGAATCGTTTCACTTAAATTTCGACTGCATTCATAATTCAAAAGTCTGAAGGACTATTTCAATTGTCTGACGGAATAGGTAAGATGCAGAACAAATCAGTAAGTATCAGTAAAATCATAGCCAACCGTGATAAGAGTTGATGCCTGTTGCTATGCTATGCTACAGAATCACCTCTAGGTATGCATATAGACTGTTATCAACAGGATGAATAATTAATCACGGGGTTCTTGTAAGTTACATGCAGAATACAAACCAGTAACATGCGTTTATATTCGTTTAATTCAGTGGTCAAAACAATACACATACAAATATTAAGAAGTAGTGAGATTAGAATAACCATCACTACAAACAAATCCTTAAATTAGAACAATCTCACCGAATTCAGCTACAATAATTGTATCACGCACTGTGATCTTCACTTCGAGAGCACGTCCTTCTACTACCGCAGCACTCACACCTCTCTCTCGTACCGGCGCTCACTGTACTTCCCCACTACCTTAACCACAACGTAAAATATACATTTATAAGAGTTGAGCCTGTCACAAAATCTATTATAGCCCCGCCGTCGAGGTACGCGAGCCACTATGTCAGTTGGTAGCAATGTTAGATAATTTAAAAATTGACGCGCAAATTATAGATGACGTAACACAATTATATAAAATTTCTCCATCACATAAAAAGAAACGGAAATGCTACTCACATAATTTGCAGGGCTTTTCGCAGAAATACTCCATGATGTCGGCGGCTTCGCTAGTCCTTCGGGCGTCGACTGCTTCGCTGATCTTTCGGGCGTCGACTGCTTCGCTGATCTTTCGGGCGTGGGAATACTTGAGCCCGGTGGAATGCAAATTCAAATTGTCTTCTCTCTATATGTAGATACAAATAAGGTAAGGGAGACAGGTAAAGGCACGATAATTTGAAGTCGCAGGAAACCTACATTTCAAAAAAAGACACGATACGATACCAGCCAACTACACTTGTTCACGTCCCGGAGGCTAGTTCTCCCACGTATATCGGAAATTCACCACTTCCTCTTGGCCCACCGCGTCGGCGCAAATCTCGCGCAACGCACTATCTGAAGTGACGGAAATACGCGCACAAGTTTTTTTAAATTCATTGGCGCGAAATCCTTACAAATTAAAACTTATAAGAATGTTTAGTGCCGAATTTTTCGGCACGTAACAAATCAATGCATTTTTGAAGACATTTTTAATTTTAAAGAGCTATCCGATGCGGTAAAAAAAAATACCCCTTTCTATATATGTAACTTTGTTATTTTCCTGAAAAAAACTACTCAAAAAATTTTCAGAAATATATGTCCCCTTCATGATCTATAGCTTTTATCTGAACGTTTTTCCTTACACCTTATACTTTTTTAAATTAACGCATCAGTTGGTTTAAAAATTACACCGTGTATGGCGCAAGAAATTTGGTTTCAAATAATCATGAGCTCAAGTTTTTATGAGGAATTTATTTCTATTTTTATTACAGAATGTTACTCAAGCTTTAAACGTGCACCGTCATTTAATTGAAACCCCGGTTTTTCTCTTCGCATAGGGATATTGGAAAATGCACAACTATTAAGATCAGTTATTATACATTTTTACGCGTATTCTTATCTGAAGCTGTACATTAAAAAGCTGGACGTACTTTCTTTGCATTATTGAATTTTCAGAGAACTAATATAAAGATACCTTGAATATTCCTATTTTCTTATTCGGAATAATTCATTTAGTATTTGTAAATTTAACTACAGCATACACGCCAAGACTGTGTTAACCGTGTATCTTTAATAAGCTTAAACATTTATTGCTCGAGTTCATTTATTTCGTTAACAAAAGTTGGGTCAGCATTTGGGCTCTATTTTGTATACAGTTAGTAGATTAGAAAACTAACTCGTTAAGGTTTTGTATGCTTTTAATAGTTCAATTTCTCGTATATTTGGTATTTTAAGATACTATTTCCCTAAGAACTATATGATTTTGCTTCTACCGTGTCGCTAACTATTTTGGGGCAAGTATAATAACTTCAGATAAAGAGCCAAGGTCCTATAAATATTTTTGTATAACTAGGAAATACATAATTAAGTGACATTTTCAAGTTCATCAAAGAATTAAATAAACAATATTACAAGAATTAAAATATTTAGTAATATCTTTTAAGACTTTTTCGCAATGTTCTTCATAAGTTCGGTCAACTATGAATCACAAAGCTACCTTATGGTCTCGGTGTCCTTTGTCTTTGCAATGTATTGTTTCCATTTTATTTATTTGCATTTCTAAAACTCCGATGCACATTATTTAAATATTGAACCTCCTTTTGTAGCAAGCCTTAAGAACACTGTCGACTAAGGGTTACACTTTGTTGCCTAATAGGGAAAATTTTGAAACCTTTCTACCTCAAATAACGATTTCACAGCAGCACATTTTTGCTTTGGAACATTTTGACAATAAAGCGCCAAGTTTTGTATATTTTTTTTTTCATAAAAGCATTCCGAAAATATTTTATGGAATTATAAAAATGTGCCAATTTGAAAGGCATTAAATCTGAAAGGAAAACTTTTATTTTTTCTATATTTTCCTAATGTCACATCTCGCTTGCCATAAAAATTTCAAATTATTTGAACGTTGATTTTTACTTACGCTTTGAAAGTATTTTCTGGCAATACGAGTACTCTTTGTGGTGTTTCTAAATTAGGCTGGATTTATATAAATACTCCTTGGAATGAGAAACTCTGAAAAGACGTCGTCGCAGCTTATATTTAAAGTATACAAATTGTTCCCTAAGTTTATTTAGAATGCAAACATGGGAATGATAAGGATTTGTGAAAACTGCACGTGTCTAAGCTATTTTAAGCCGTATTTACGACACTTAGTACCAAGCCGACATACATGAGGGATACAAATTTATATCCTATGCTATAGAAGTCAACTAAGTAACTTCAATTCTACATTCTATATACATAGCGACTGGTTTCTAATATTAACATTAGTTCCTCCCTGGGATTTCAGTTTAGTCTTAAGCTCGGTGTCAAAATTAAACCTTACAGGTGTCATCAGTAGGAGGTCGTTTCACTGCGCCGTGTTGTAAAACAGATTAATGTTGGATCATGCAAACCATCTCGCCTATAATTTATACTACATCATTTCTTGGGTATAACTCGAGGTAGCGTGAATAGGCAAGCACCTTTCAAAGCTAAATTTTAGTGACCTATACTTTATTGAAATACAGCCCTCCTACTAACATTTCTATATATAAAATGTAACCTTACCACCCATAATAATAATACCATTCTAACTCCTTATATAATGATAGGTTTTCTACGTAATTTATTCGTCCGCGTTGGCACAGTGTAGTACCTTTTATGGCTTTCACGGAGCTTTTACGTACCTGGTGCTGTTGTATCAAACTTGGAGTGTCACTTTGGACTTCAGAGAATCCCGGCCATTTACACCCAATATCATTGCTATTGTGCTTTTGATAGCATGACAGGTGCTATTCTTCGTCCATTTCTGATCTGGAGATTCTTTGTCTTTTGAAATATATGTCAACATCCCGCTGAATTTTATATATAATTTACTTTGTATAACTATTAAATTTCTGCGTTTATTAAAAGAGGATAAGAAGGCGTTAAAAGTATTATTCTTACATTAACAGCTGCTCTTTAATAATGCAGACGCCTAACGCTTGGTACATACTAACTTTAGTGGGAAAGTTTCAAGTTCTTCCAAAGCATTTTATTATGATAATGGTCTACCTACATGAAATCGTTGGGTGTGTACTTATGCTAAAGTTAAGCCTTAACAACTGGTTCATTTTCTTTTATACTGAAAGATTCACGAAGCTTGTGGCAGTTGTTTCGTGTCCTTCAGACGCCCAACGTTCAACCCGTTATAACTTTTTTCTGGCATATGTAGGTTTTAAATAAATTGTTGCATATAGCAGACGTAAAATTTTGGTCAATTTCCTTTTACCAGGGGAAAGCAGACTAAATTTACAAGAATATCGCATTGCGCGGCTATATTTATTGCTTGCTTTTCACAGGCAACCATTTTGCGTACCAGACTAATGCAGTACGAAATTTGAAAATTAAAATTTTTCCGCGTCATAAAAGTGGGCTATTTTGGTATCTATTTGCTTTTTCAAAGTGGAGGTTTTGGCTACTTTTGTAAAAATCTGCCCATTGCTAAATTCGATGTTTACAAACATGCTTAAAAAATACTTCTCTCTTTAGACTTCGATACAATTACGTTAAAAGTTCTCAAAATTGACGTCTGTATGATTCTTTGCTTTAGCTATACAGGCGGACAATTCTCTTTTTTTTGTTTTGTGAAATACAAAAACAGACTCTTTTTAATTAAAAGAATACACACCGGAAGATATCTTGAAAATTATGATTCACTTGACATTCCTTGAATCTTATACAAAGATTTTGAAAAATCTTTTCATACAACGCACTTGGCATATTGTTTACTTTTTGACGAATATTCGCCTTAAATTAGCCTATTATTTGGATTTTCGAAGTAAAACCAACGCTGTGATTACCCCAAAACGGTGCAGGGAGTGTTGAGGAGGGGGATGTAGCCTCTGCACGATATCAGTGTATTAAGAAGTGTCCTTCACCGCCCGTATAGTACATTGGAGCTATAGGAATTTGCCTTATTATGCTATATACAATTGCTGTATTCGTAGAATTTCTGCAACTGCCACAACTTGACTCGAGATTGTACCATTAGAAAACTCGGTGGGCATTAAGCCTGGGCGTGGTGGAGAAATGTAGAGTATTTTCACCATCAGTATATTCCACGTTTCTGCGTATAGTTCTTGCAGCGATTCCGTGGCGTAGATGGTATGTGTGTGACTACTGTGCCCAAGGTCCCGGTTCGAATCCTGACAGGTAAAATGTACGCGCGCGCACGTTGTGTGTGTGCGCGTGCGTGCGTGCGTGCCTGCCTGTGTGTGCGTGCCTGTGTGTGTGTTGTGCCGCACGCTGAAGATCTCTACCTTGCTTGCAACAGTAAGGGTTTGGCAAAATTGAAAATTTCCAGGTAAAATGAACTCGCTTCCTGGCCAATGTGATACCTGCGGCTCCCTGGCGTAGTGAGTGGTGTGTGTCACTACTACGCCCAAGGTCCAGGGTTCAAATTCCGACACGTTCCGCTTGAAAAATGTTAGGCGAGCATTTTTCACAAAAATACACTCTCGTTCGGATGAGAGGTAAAATGGAGGTCCCGTGTGTGAGTGTTGTTACGCACGTTAAAAATCCCTACTTTGCTTGGAACAAAAAGGGTTCGGTAAAATTCCAAATTTTCCAGGTAATAAAAACTCACTTCCTGGCCAATGTAGTACTTTCGGGTGGAGCATTGAAAAATCACATGAAAGGCCAATGTGATACCTTCGGGTGGAGTATTGGAAAATCAAATGTTCTGTAAAGTTCTTGCACCTACAAGTACATTTTCTGAACATATTTTGCAAAACTAACGCTAACTGGAGTATCGTATGCATTTGATTTTTTAACCACCCACGTCGGTTTTAGAAAATGTTGCTATTTTAATTCAAGATATATCCAGTTACAGATCATGCATTGTGTTTTATTAAAGTGCCCATTTAGGTTAAAACGAGTTTCTCCCAAAGCAAAATTCTGAAATTAGTGAATCGTTCAACCATTGTATGTCACAGAATACTTTGCATAAAATCAAATCATTCCGTTTTAAATCTTACACCAATTGGATTTTAATGCAACTATATTAAAAACCTAGTTTCAATATTTGACTCACACTTAATCCGCGTGTCGCCAAAGCAGCTGAGCGCTTGCATAGCGACAAGTCCATATCCTTTCGTATAGGATTAAGCCGATTGGCTTAAAACTTCTTGAATCTGAATTTGATTAAACTTACTTGCAGTGATTTAAGTTGTGTAATGTTACAGTCGGGCAATCGCCATACTGCGCAATTGTTATACTTGCGATATAATTCCCGCCAACTGTAACTTATACGGCACACGTTTTTAAAAGTGATGCAACCGCTTTTTAAGTCAATTTTCAAGCTCAATTTAAATCAAAGCACAGTACTTATATTCTCAGAGTTCCACGATGTTTTGCGGGCTGGGTTCAATTCACGCCTCATTGAATCAGGTTTGCCTCCGTTCTTCTTGTGTCTTCTATGCTCGTAGGGGATGAAAGAACACTAGGTAGAGGTACAATAGAAGGTAAAGATAGAAGGAACTTACATGCCTAAAAAAGAAAAGACACACCACACCAAGATAGGTGTTGTTTCGTCGAGGGCTCGTAACTTAATCCCCGCTTCTGACACTCGCGCATTACCGCATTCACTCGCGCATCCCCGCATTCACTCTGCGCAGACGCGATTTCAGCGACAACGGAAGTTTGTTTTTAATTTTAAAAAACGCGGGAATTACCTTATAAATTATAACTAATACTAGAACATACTACATGCCATTTGGCATGTAACAGTAAATGGAAATCACCAGGGAACAAACACGAAACAAACATTGTTTTTGTAAAATTGTTATACACAGAACGCGCGTTGTTCACCTTTACAGTGATTTATTGCGCCTAAATTTCCACGCAAATGAAAAAATTATATTTTTGATACTATGAAACTTATTGAAAACAAAAGTACACTATTTAGAGCAAGTGTTTTTTTACTAGCGCCATACTAGCCATGAGAGAAGCCATCACGGAATTTGAGATAAAAATGTTGAAGTTAGTGCATTTTCGTTGATTAGCAATCGCGGGGGTAAAAAAAATAAAAAGTAATTTAGAGCAAGTGTTTCTCTACGTAGTCTCATACTAGCGATGAGAGAAATCATCACTGAATTTGAGAAAAAATTTGAAGTTAGCGCATTTTCGGGAACTAGCAGTGATTAGAGGAAAATTATATTTCTAGCACTGCGACACTTATTGAAAAACAACAAAGTAGCTTATTTATAGCAAGCGTTTTTCTACATAGCGATGTACTTGCAAAGACAAGAAACGTCACATAAGTTGAAGGAGAAAAATTGAGGTTAGTGCATACTTGGGGATTTGCAATGGTAGGGGAAAAAATATTATATTTTTAATACTACGATTCGTATTGAAAAGCAAGAACGAAGCTATTTAGAACAGATGTTTCAATACCTAGTGCTATATTAGCGATTAGAGAAACCATCGTGGACTTTAACTTAAAACTGGTTGGACTTGTACCTCAGCTTATTTATGTTCTGAGCTAGCCTACACAGTTCCCTGCAATTCTCCCAACGGCCTATATACAACTCGATTCCCTTCTATTGTTTTCTAATTATATGCCCTATTTCACCGAGATTCAGTGGTATGTGAAAGAAGGCGTCGCCGTGGATCAATGTAGTAAGCGTAAGGCTACGGATCCCAAGGTCCCGGGTTCAAATCCCGACACGGCCGACTGCTTGAAAAATGACAGGTGAGCATTTTTCACAAAAATTACGCCCTCGTTCGGATGAGAGGTTAAATGGAGGTCCCGTGTGTGAGTGTTGTCACGCACGTTAAAGATCCCTACCTTGCCTGGAACGGCAAGGGTTCGGCAAAATTCTAAATTTCCAGGCAACAAAAAACTCGCCTCCTGGCCAATGTAGTACCTACAGGTGGAGCATTGGAAATGTAAATGAACGGTATGTGAAAGAAGTTAAGCAGCCTGTGGCTGCCAAGGTTTCCCCAACACTTAGACATTTGCCGTATTAAAAGTTTCGAGTAAATCCTTTCGCACAATTTACATTAGTTGAGAGTATTGCAAAACCAATATCTGTAGTTATTTATAATAATCACCATCTTTAAGTACAGTAATTATTATTGTCATTAGTTTTTTCTATTTTGAGACTGGTTGAAAGCGTACCTCCATTGATTTCTATTTTGAGCTAGCCTACACATTTCCCTGAAATTCTTACAGCCTACATCTTTCACTATCTGTGTGCAGGTAGTCTAACCTAGGTCTACCTCTATTTCTCTTTTTTCTTATCTCTGCTTCTAATATACTCCGAACTATTCCCTCGTGTCTCAGTATGTGGCCTATCATTCTATCTCTCCTATTTTTTACCGTTTCCCACTTATTTCTTTCTTCCCCTACCATGTTTAGTACATTTTTGTTTTTAACTTTGTCTGTCCATGATATCTTCATCATATGTCTGTAGCACCACATTTCAAAGGCTTCTACCTTTTTCTTGTCTGCTTCTCCTACTATCCGGGCTTCATAGCCATACAGTGCTGTGCTCCACACATATGTTTTAAGCAATCTTTTCCTTGTTTCTATGATTGTGGTCTTTGAGCACAGTAGTTGGTTTTTCTTGTTAAATGTAGCAGGACCTTTGTTTTATATCTTTTGTGCTTTTACCATCTTGCGTTATTTGACTACCTAGGTAGCAGAAATACTTAACCTCTTGTAAGTTTTCGTTACCTATTTCTAATCTTGTTTTTGATTTATTTTCTCCTCTTTTGCATACCAGAACTTTAGTTTTATTTTCGTTAATTTTCATACCATATCTCTCTGTTACAACTGTTTCCATTTCATAAAGAGCAGCTTCTAACTCTTCTTTGCTAGATGCTAATACCGCTATATCATCTGCAAATCTAAGCATATCAATCTTTTGTCCCTGCATATTAATTCCAAATGTCTTCCTGCATTTGACAGTATTCGTTGCCTCTTCTATGTACGAGTTAAAAATTAATGGGGATAAGGCACATCCCTGTCTCACCCCTTTCCTAATATTTACTTCTCTGCTTTCTTGCTCTAATTCTATTACCGCTGTTTGCTCTTTGTATAAGCAATGTACTATCCGTCTATCCCTAAAACTCCTTCCAATCTTTTTGAGTATGTCGAACAGTCTTTTCCATTTTACACTGTCGAATGCTTTTTTGCAAATCTACAAACCCTATATATATATATATATATATATATATATATATATACGCTTTTCCCCTACTCTATTGTTTTCTCCATTATCACCCTCAGAGCTTAAATAGCCTCCCGTGTTACCCTGTTTCGCCTAAACCCAAATTGATCTTCTCCCAGTATTTCTTCAGCTCGTTTTTCCATTGGTCTTTGTACAATTCTAGTTAATATTTTTTAAACATGTGCTGTTAAACTTCTTGTTCGAAAATTTTCACATCTATCCGCGCCTCTTTTTTTGGTATAGTTACTATGATGTTGCGTTTGAAATCTTTGGGTATCTCGCCTGTCTCATACATATAGCTCACAAGTCGGAAGAGACGTTCTGTTACTGCTTGTCCAGCGGCTTTTAGAGTTTCTGCTTGCACCTTATCTGTATTTGGCGCCTTGCCATTTTTCGGGCTCTTTAATGCCAATTCATACTCATCTCTAAGTATCCCAGGTCATCATTTTTAATGTCTGATTCCTGTTCTAATGCTGATAGTTCCTCTCTTGAATATATATTTCCTATATATTCTTGCCATCTAGCTACTTTCTCTACATTTTCTATAATGACGTTTCCTCCCGCGTCTTTTATATTTTTGCTATATGGTTTTATATCCCTAAAATTCATTCTAATTAATTTGTATGCTTCGTCTGTCTTTTCTATTTCCATCTTAGTTTGTACCTATGCACTTTTCCTCAATCCATTGTTCTTTAACTTTCCTGCATTTGCGAATAATTTCCCATTGTATGGCTTTGTATCTCTGTTTTTCTGTTTCATCTGATCTATTGGTCTATTTTGGAGTTTTGTCTTTCTTCAATTAAATTCAGAATATCCTTTGTTATCCATGGTTTCTTGTATTCTTTTTGTGTACACCCCAGAATATCTCTGGCCGCCATGTCTAAGCTGAATTTAATGCTATTCCATTCTGTATCTACTTCCTCAGTATCAGAAACTTTCCCGATATCTTTCAGCAATTCATTTGACTTTTTTTCAAATCTTTCGTGATCTTTATCTTTTAGCTTCTCAAAGTCAAAGTGCCTTTTTCCGTTCCTCTTTTTCAGATTTTTAAATTTAAGTGCGGCTTCCATAATTACGATGTTGTGGTCAGTGTCTATATCTGCTTCCGGGTAGCTTCTAGAGTCTTTTACTTGATTTCTAAACCACTGTCTAACAGCAATGTAATTTATTTGATATCTTCCTATATCTCCTAGCATCTTCCACGTATATCGTCTTCTAACATGATGTTGAAATAATGTATTTGTGATGGTTAAGTTTTTCTTGTCGCAAAAATCTAACAGCCTATTTCCCCTGTAATCTCTCGTACCTAAATCAAATAAACCTACTATCGCTCCTTCCCTACCCTCACCTACCGCTGTATTAAAATCCCCCGTAATTATTAAATTTTCATGTCCTTTTACGTATTTTTAGTATGTCTTGGATATCTTTGTAGATCGCCTCTATCTCTTCCTCATTGTAGCTATACTTGTATTATTACTGTATTTACTAGTTTAGATTCAAATCTAGCCATGGTACTCTTTCGTTCTTTTGTAAGTAGTTTTGTACACGTCGCCCTATCTTTTTTCGCATAACTATCCCCACACCCGAATTTCCTTCCTCTGATCCTGTATGAATTACTTTGATGTCTCCACTCCAAAAATCCCCCACCTCTGGCCAGCGGACTTTGCTGATTCCTACTATGTCTTGTGCTCACGTATTCATGTCGAGTTTCAGGTTCTCTAGCTTACCTACTTGTTTCATACTTCTGACAATCAACACTCCGACTCGCAAAATGTTCACGGATCTTTTTCTATACTTTCGGATCACAACCCCCGAAGTAGTCCCCTCCCGGAGATCCGAATGGGGGACTATTGCAGCCTATGAAAAAAATACTAAAATCAGGTTCATGTTTTACAAAATGAACTGAAATTCTTTATATATTACGTGTACAAAAATTCTGAGCTTTTTCTTGCAAAATTCAATATTTATTTAAAAACAAACCAAAAGATATTAATCAACGAAATATTCCCCGTTTGCATCGATGACTTTTTGCCATCTTTCGGGCAGCTTGCGAATTCCCCGATGATAGAACCTCACTGGTTTCGAGGCGATAAAGTCATCAATGCATTTTCGTACCTCTTCAAGTGTCACAAAGTGTGTATCAGCCAAGTGATGCTGCAGCCACCGGAATAGATAATTAATCGGAAGGCGCCATGTCTGGGGTATACGCCACATGCGGGAGAAGTTCCCTGCTTAACGCAAAGATATGGTCCAGAGTCACTTTCGCAACATGTGGTCGGGCATTGTCATGAAGCAGTATCACTTTACGACGTCCTTTGCCAGTAAATGGCCTCATATCTTCAAACGCATCTCTCAAATTGGTCAATTGTTGCTGATAGCGGTCTGCCGTAATTGTTTCACCCGGCTGTAACAACTCGTAATACAATACACCTTTCCAATCCCACTATATGCAGAGCAAAACTTTCTTGCCGTGGATATTGGGCTTTGGAGTCGATGTCGAAGGTTGACCAGGGTCAACCCATGATTTTTTCCTCTTCGGGTTAATATAAAGTATCCACTTTTCATCGCCTGTAGTGAATTGGTGCAGTAAATCCTTTTCCGGAACGTTTATAGTATAGTGAGTGCGGTGTCACGACGTCGATTTTTGTTGTCTTCAGACAGTGCATGCGGAACCCATCTGCCTTCCTTCTGAACTTTTCCCATTGCATGTAAACGTGTGAAAATGGTTTGCTGCGTAATGCCTAGCTGCCGTGCAAGCTCCTTTTCAGTTTGTGCAGTTTATATCCAACAATGCTTGCAGTTCGCCCGTTTCAATCTTTTGAGGGCGTCCAGCGCGCGGCGCGGTTGATCTCCAAGACTAAAATCTTCTTAACGAAATTTTTGATACCACCACCTTTTACACGTAGCCTTCTCTCCATGTGCAGCACAAATCATTTCAGTGGCTTCAGCAGCATTTTTCTTCAGATGAAACGAAGTGGATGGAAAATCGAATTGCCATCGTGAACACCATTGATTTTGCAGGTTATGTGCATCAAACGTCAAACGGCATGGTATTTTCAAAGACCAAATGTAAACGTTGTAAAACCGTAAAAGGGCGGGAAAACTAATTAATTTTAAATTGTGGTTTCGGTTGTAAGAAATCTAAAGCTAAAAACTTTTTTGTACACCAAATACCTAAAGAACGGCAAATAAGTAGTATTTTTAGGCACCTTAATGGATCCTCTTATTTATTTTTGAACCAATGCACCCTAATAAATTATTCGTACCCTGTATCTGAATGTGTTCAGTCATTTGCTTTTAAAATGGTTGATCTACTTTTCACGTTTTCCTATACAAATATTTTTGCGGCATACACAAAAACGACTGCTTTGACCAATTAGTGTTTAACCCTAATAAACCAGAATTTCTAAAATGGCAGTTATCCAACTACAACTATCTACGTACACGTGTGCTAAAGTAACCACTCAAAAATATGTAAAAGTATTCCTATTCAACATCACTTTAATTCCTTTTAATATTCAAATGAGGATGTGAAAATTATAATTATCTTTATTAGAACTAACACGTTATAGCAAACAAGTGCGGAAAGGGCGCACTGAATGTAATTTAAAAGCGTTTAATGACTTTAATAGCGCCAATTATAATGAATGGTGGATTGTATACTTATAGGGCGTAGTTGGTATATTGTTATACACGGGTAGCTTCAACAAACCGCAATCATCGTCAATCTACGATCACGTTTTCATGATCAAACCTGAATAAATTTACAACGATCGTTCATAATTCTATTAGCCGAATAACGCTTACAATTTTTGGAGATTATACTTCACTTGTATTTAAATATCAAGATGTTCACCATACTCGCGTCTCGAGTTCAATGCACGTTAAATATTCAAACTGTGACATTCACTAGGGTCTAATCGTGAACGAAACACAGCACAGATCCATCCACATGTTGTATATTTGTATTCTGATAGTCTTGAACGTTTAACACCCAGCCATAAAATCAAATAAACGAGGGAAGCTGTAAGTTGTCGATCAGTTGAGTACAAATACAGATACAAGAGAGAAAGAGAGAACCAGAAATGTGGAGATGGATCAAGGGCCAAGGTTAGCTAATTGACGACTTATCTCTCCCCTACATACATAGTCGCGGCCTAGCGACTCGCGGGATGACGTCATACATCCATCATGGCTTCCAACCTCAACCACGCGTGTTTCTGTTAGTTTAACGATGTGACTCAGAATGTAACAATGTTGTAGCTGATTTGGCGGGAAACGTGAACTCAAATTGTAAGTATAAAGCTTTTTGCTTGTGAGTCCTTGGGAATTATTGTGGATAATTGTTAACGATCATATCAGGCTAATATATAGAATGTTGATTGTTGTAACGTCCTTCGAGTATGTAAATAACTTGAAGTTCCAAGTATAGAGCCGGTATATTTATAGACTGATAAATAAAAGTGGTTCTTAAGTGTATTTATTTTTCGGATTATTTAACATTTTCAATTTAATGCAGTTACTCTTAGCGGTTGTAGTTAAATTTTAATTAGATAAAACATGGTAAAGAAAAGCTAGTGTAATTTTTTTTCGGTGCGAGCTAATCGCCCAAAATTGAATATTTCTATTAATAATGCGCGAATTGAAATAAATAATCCAACTTTTAGAATCGCAACAACACCGATTTGATTATACACTAAGATTTCAAAAGAATTTTTTCTCTGAAAAAACGGTTCAATACCCAATAGTTTGGTTTTTAGGATGTACCCGAATTTGGTTGGGTTTTCTTTTTTATTCCAAATTAACATTACCCGGGATTTTTCTAGATGTAGAGAACACGCCTGAAGTTATCTTGTTTATTTTCAAGGCTTGAAGTAATATACATTTAACTAGAAATCAAATCCACATTTGGACGCGCCTTTAAGTGAATATTAGTCCCAACTGTTTAGTTTTTGTGTAGAATAGCTGTAGTGAACAAATCTAATTGTACGCTATCGTTTAATCATAGTGAAATAAATTGTAGACTCGGTTAAAGGAAACAAAAAATTTTGTTTCCCTACTTATAAAATATATTTGATCTTGATAAGGGTTCAATAATCCAATTTAGAGTTATTTGTTGAAGCACGTATCATTTGGCGATCCGCTGCTTGATATTAAGCATCGGAAGCATGCGAACTAATAGGTCTGAAAATTTTCAAAATATTTTCCACGCGTTGTCTATGTAGAAATGGTTACAGGACTTACAGGGCTACATTACCTAAAACAACGGTATGAACAAGTTTTTGGCGATTCCTCAAATAAGTATGAATTTTCGATTTCCTATGTAGGGTGTAAGGAGACGATTTGAATGTATGCAGGTTACCGTTCAATTGAAATAACCACTAACCTCGTCGCAATAAAAAAAAATTACATACCAATCCATCTTTATCGTTTAGACATCGCAGAATAGCTTTGCAAAACTGACTAATCTTGGGGTCATCTCCGTTTAGTTCTGAAACTAAACACACTTCTAGCCCAGTAAAATGACTCGAAATTTGTCGATTTGGAGGAAATAATACTGACTGGGCTGAAACGTTGTAAACGGGCTTGTTTTAGGGTACTATTCAACATATTTAAGGTCCCCACGTGTAGACGCTACGTTGCGAGCAGGGGAGGGTCCAAAAAGTCCAAAAATTAGTTTTTCGCAAATAACTAGGAAAATATCATCTTTACGGAAATTTATGTAGATATCAAAATTGTAGCTTACAAAATCATTTTTTATATTCAAGTCTGTACGACCAAATGGAGCACGTCGCGCATTTTTCGCTAATATTTCGAAAACTGACACTCGAATTATTTTAAATAAAAGTTGTATAGAGAAATCTAATTACGAACAATTTCGTTTTTTATTCATTTCTGTACGGCCCAAATTCGCCTACATGAACAATAATAAAAGTAAAATACTCATATTTTATTAAGCAATTGCTATTTTAATGCTTCGAACCCTCCTCAATCTTTAGTACCTACGTACAGTACTATTGGTTTTCAAAATATCGACCTAGTACCAAACGATTCAGAAAGACCCCAAGAATAACTTTTGTGACTTCAAATAAGTACAGAAAAATGGTTAAGGACACGTTTTTTCATAATTTCAGGCGACTCATAGTGATGATCTGCTACATACGTAAACTTACCTGTCCTTTGAAACGCCAGTTACTTATGACGATGTGTTCAAAATTACATGCCACAAACTCTGTTTTATAGGAAATTTTATCAGCTTTAATTTCGGTCGCTTGAGATTTTTTCGTAAAGTTGATACAAACGTAGATATTTACAATAAACGAATGCTTATGTAATTTTTTCATAATTTATCAAAAATACAGCAATATTCATAAATAAATATATATATATATATATATATATATATATATATATATATATATATAATGATAAAGTAATGAAAACAAGATAAAATAAATTTTTGAAAAATTATTATCCACATATTTTGGACTAAAATGTTAATTTAACAAAAAATTTTCTTAAATATTTAAACGCCTGTAACTTGTCAACGCTTCAATGAAAAAGCTCGACGACGTCTCATTTTAAAGATAATTAAATTATCTTCAAGAAAAATACATAACATTTCTGCCTTCAACCAATCAGAAAAAGTTATTTTCCAAAATGCACTCAAAAAATGACATTTTTTCATGTTTTTTGCTCCTAACTTCAAGCTATATTTACCAAAAGGGAAACATGCATACATCAACATGTTCAAAATTTTATTCTCTTCTACTTTCATTATACAGACTATATGTGTACGACCTATACTTTCAGAGATAATACCGATTTTTACATGCAAAACATCCACTATCAACATAAAAAGAAATTGTCTTTTAATTAATAACTCGGAAAATTTGTGCGGTACAGAAACGAATAAAAAACGATATTCTTCGTAATTAGATTCTCTACAACTTTTATTTAAAACATTTTTCGATTCGAGAGTCCGTTTTCGAGATATTAGTGGAAAATGCGCGACACGCGTGGGCGGTTTCGTTGCGTCGAAAACTACCTATGTTTAAAAAATTTATATCTCTACTCCATTTGGCCGTACAGACAGACTTGAATAACAAACCCTGTGCATAAGCCACCTGCAAATGACTTTTGTATCAGAGATCATTTAACAAATAACGTGGATAAAACAAGTCACTCCAACTAGGACACTTTAAAACAAAAAGCTATTAAGGAATGTACCTGATGCGAATTGAACTAAATCGAATTAGAATTGAATCGAATTAGAATCGAAACCCTAAAATAATTTTCCATTACTTAAATTACTTAAAAATATGGGTCCACTTACAATTTTTTAAAATCGGCAAAATCAACTAACTGCATACACATAATTACGAAATCTTTCCTTGCACTAATTTCTATTAAACACAGTAATATTTATAAAGAATTTTATTTGTCAGCAGAATAACTGGATTCTTCCCCCTTAAAGGTGCCTTTAGTGCTATGGAGATTTAGCGATTTGGATATTTGGGGATTTTAAATATTTTCACTTTTAGTCATCTAGGGTATTTTCTGTTTGAGGTATTTAGAGAAAATAGTTTGACAGATGACATTTGTTATTGTTTTGGGTTCCTGGATGTTAAGTTTTGGTTGTGAATTACGAACTGAAAAAATGAATTGGTTTCTTATTTTGCTTTTGAAGCAACGAGGAATCTTGATGGAACAAAATATATAACGACGAACTACACGAAAAGGTAAGGTTAAGGTTATAACAAAGCAAACAAATGACGTGCTTTTCTGAACAAACACGCATGCTCCTATCTCAAAATATCCAGAAAAGTTGAACTTGAACCAACTTTTGTGAGATCGGAGATTTGGTGTTTTTGACGTTTTTCGGCGGTGTCGCGTGAATACTTTAACCAATAGGATCATTATCCAAATTTCCAAATCGCCAAATCTTTGTAGCACTAAAGCTACACTAAAGCTACCTTAAGACTACACTCGTATTTACAACCGAATATCCAGATTGAAAGCAATGTGATTCAGAAAATTTTCTATTCTATAAGAATATTAGACTTGCTAGAAATCACGTAGCTCAGCACCCATAATAGAGATTTGATTTTACAAAAAAATATTGATTGGTTTAGCGCATTCAACAACCAACCGTAAAGTCCGACCACTCGAATAACTAATCTGTCCAATTGTTTCTTTATAATAGAAAATTTATTTCTATTTCAGTTTATCACTGCAAATATTAATTTTATAAAATGAATTAATGAAGAATTAATTATCTTTCTTCTTACATGTAGCGATTTAGTGTAAAAATAAATGCAATTTTCAGTGAAATTAAGTTAAGGATTCCTTCTTATTAAAAATTGAACCTCAACACTAAATGAATGATATGAGTAAAAAAGTCATTTATTCAACTAATATAAAACGTAATTCTATATACCGAGTATTTTCAATAAAAGTTCAAGCTTTTATTATGAACTATTACGAATTAAAATTATGCCTCAATTTACAAAATAAATATATTTGATATATATTTCTGGACGTTGTAATGTATAAATTAAGACCAAATAATCTTTTTTGGGTTTTATTTCGTCCAAATTTGAAGGCTGCAATAACAATGTCATTTGTAAATAACTGACGTTTCGGGAAATATGTTCTCTTAGACTTAATTCTAAAATTAGAGTAAAACGTTAACATATTTGGAGATGATTCAAATTTACTTACATTGACTTGACCGAGAACTTATTTACAAATCTTATTTGCATGATGTGCATTCATACTGATTTAATACAAACTGAATAAACACATTTAAGAATTAATCAATTTTCAAACGCTTATTATAAATAAAAACATTGACAATGTGTAAACAGCAATGATTAAAACTAATTTTTAAAAACAGTATAGCTAATAAGTTAATTTATGTATGTACATGTGGATTACCTTCGACTTATGTGTTGTTACCTGTGTAATGGAATGTGTAGTGGTGTAAATCTATTACAGTTAGATTGAGACGTGCTGTTCGTTTGCTTAATTTAAGGAATATAAGAAAGCATAATTTTTATCTAGGTTTTCTATATAGTTTTTGCAATTTATGGTGTTCGTTTGCTTCTGAATGTGGTAGCCTTCTAAGAATAGCCTCTATAGGTTTCTTCTGTCTCTAATATTATGGTATTTTCATAGTCTGCCTTGTGGGGATGTTGAGTAATTCTGTTTCTGAGCTACTGCTTGGACTGCCCTATGTTTGTATTGCCACAGTTGCAGGGAATGTTGTATACTATGTTGTTCGACAGTGGTTTTGGTGTTTTGTCCTTGGTCATAGTGAAGATACTATGAATACCATTTATATACTGGGCAGATATATTTAATTGTGGAGTTAACAAGATTTTGATTAGAGACAGTGTTGTATGTGGTATAAACGGGAGTGTTTTATACGTGTTTGGTATATCTCGTTTAGTCTGCAGTGGTCCCTGTTTTATTTGGTCTTAATATTTATAATTCTGAGAACACGTCATCTTGATCAATAAAGGCAAAATCCAAATTTACAGCTATTAATCAGAAAAACGCAAATTTTCTTTAAGGATGCTCATGTATACGAGTACAAGTACGCTTTATATTAACTAAATAAATGGATATTTTGCCTGCATCATTCATGCAGTATCAAGGAAAAATTTCAGTAAGAAGAGTAATTTACTTTACTGAAAAGTTGCATATAAAGCGCTACAAGTGTGTGGTTACGTTATTACATTGAATTAAAACCAACATTGGCATCATAAAGGCGTTATCGAATCAAATTTGTTGTGTATGAAGGCAACATTTGAAGCGTTTAATACTGAATAAAATGGTGATTCACGTCTAGAAAATGAAGTCGATTTTGCATTAACCAAAACGGTTGACGAATGAAATGTTTTGTTATTAACTGAACGATTCTTAGTGTCGTGAAGTACGTGCCACTTCAAATATTCCTTCAATTAAAACTTCAAATATTACTTCAAATTAAAGCTTAAATATTGGTCCAACTTCTTGTTCTCTATCAGGTTCGAGGTTTAGTCAAATTTTGTTAAATATTTTTTTTATTTAATTCTACTGCAGTTGAATTCATTGCAAATTAGTTTTTACTTGGACCTGGTGAAGGTCCTGTATAATTTTATTCTAGAATCAATCTTTGTGACAGAAGTTTGAGTTCAGAATTTAATACATTAAATTAAAGACTCCTGCATTCAAAGTCAATTTAGCTTTTAAGTTCCTTGTTTTCCTGTAAAGGACTTTATGAAAATAGGTAAATGATCATCGTCTGTTTAATAATTTTATTGTTTATAACTTAAGACAATTTACACCTATTTCTGATAAAGTGAATATTTTTAAAGAAATAAGCACGATGTGAGAGTATACGACGCTGGAAGTCCATGTAACTTCATTTTTAGTGTATGTTGAAACTAGAGTTAACTTTTTAGCGAGAGATCATTTTCTGAAAATATTTGTGTGCGAAAAAATGGTTCCTTTTTTAATTCAAGCTCGTGTTGTATTTGGTAAGAAAGTTGTATTCCAAAAATGAATTTTTAAATTAAGAGAAAACCGAAAAATATTTAAATTTGATAAAACAAAAAGTAAGGGTGTGTAGGTGAATGGCAGTTGAGAGATTTTAGTTTAGCCGATTCGTGGAGTTTTAAAGTGCCATTGATATAATTTCGTTTCGGGTAATAAAATTCGGAAATTATATCAGGCGAAGTACAATTAACTCCAAATAATACAAAAAAATCAAAAACTAGTCTGTGGATGGAATGTAACCAATCTTAGAGGCATATTTATTTATTAAAATTTAGATATTTTCTTATACTGCCGAAATTTGTCACAAGCGTTTCCCACTATAATACCTTTTAGTGTACAAAGAAAAAATTTTGGAAATTTTTTTCGGTGCTATGGATCTAAATAAAAAAACCTGATTGATTGGAAAATTTAGGTCTGGAATTTTCGATGATATTGTGTGATTCGGTGTAGGAAGTTTCCGTAACGGATGGGTATACCAAAACGCAACTGGAGCTTACTAATAACATTTTCTTCGATTATGTTGTACTTTAATCGTGTATATTTGGTAAAGAAACATTACTTTTTACAGTATATCGTAGTCGTTGTTTGTTTGTATCTTCAAAATTAAACTATATCAGCATTCTTTTTTAGAAATATGTGCTGTATCGAAGCCTGTTGAAAAAATTCGCATGTAAATAATATAATCTACGACACCAATGAAACACGATCTAACAATGTCATTGGTAGTAAAGAAATGATTTGCCAAATTTATTCCAAGTTTTGCGAGCTTATTCTATATACATACCAAAAGCCATATTCTTTTTCCCAAAATGTTAGTGCACGGTAATGTAAACTTTCTAAATTTAGTCTGTAATATAGAAAATTATAGCTTGAATAACTTGGAAATGGCATAAAACCCAGTTCTTACATGTAAACGGAAATATTGTATGTAGTACATTGCTGTCAAATGAATCACCACCACGCCATGAGGTTACTATGAGTCAAGATATGGCTTGTATTTTTCCACGTTTAGTACAGGCACTAGTTATAAATCTTCGTTAATGTGGTCAAGTTTATTGTGTATCTATTTTTTTGTTTATGGGTGAAGGAAACATTTCTTTAAATTGGAAATTCTGTTTTTTTCTTTTTGCACGATCGTTGGCTGTAAAAATATTTGACACATTGTTTTGCTTTATAAATACAATGCTATTAACATATTATTTTGTGTATATGGAGGGCGGAAACGTGGTTTCCACGTAAAAACTGAACAGTTTGTGGATTTTACTCGTAAGTTGTTATCACTTTGAATTAACTAGTGTCTTCAAACGACAGTATATTATTAATCAACGCGAATGGTGTCTGCATTTTAAGCGGACAAAGGAATGCATTTTTCTCAGTAATCTAAAACGACGTACCTTAGACACGTTCCTTTATTTCGCATTTGCACTTTCTACTTCTGCAGCTTGCTAGAAAAGCACGATCCTCAACTCATTCATGTGCATAAAATTTGATAAAACAGCCGGTATATAGGTCATGTTCTAATAAGCCTTATGAAGTATGTATGGTGAGTTATTTATGATGTAATAATCTCATTTAAAGCTACTTGTCGCTGATCCAATTTCTAGGAAAAAAAAACTAGTTTAATTTTTCTCTACTACCTTTGCATGAGTATAATATATGTCACTTGTCTAGTTTAACACAGGGATCATCACGAGGGCCACTTCTAATTATGCTTGTAATTGGCTTAACAATACTGTTAATTTTAATTGTGTTCATGAGTAATTTATGTAATGTGTTAATTGTTCTTTAGTTCAGTGAATTTGCGTCTGCTATAAACACCACAAACAACGTCCCAGTTTGCTGTTGGAGTAGATCGGCGACGCATCAAAAAGTGCAGCTACAGAAATTTATTGGCAGACCACTAGCGAGGTATAGAGTTCCTACGTGATTTTAAATTGTAGGAACTTCATACCGTGCTCTTGGATCAGCCGAATATTCTTCAAGAGAAGATTTAATTTTATACGTATTTGATAATCTTTTATAACTGATAAATTAAATGGTAAGTGATAGTTAGTACACTTGTTAAACCATTTTATTCATAATGTCAAATTGCTTGCAACTCTAGTTTAGCTTAATTATTTTCACTTATTGTAAAAATGGATGCTTTTGTTCGGGGCTTTGTAATCTTGTAATTTTTAATCATCTAAAAGAATGACGTAACCAGCTATTATTTCTTGACTTTAAAAGGAAGATCAACATTCCAATATACTATAGCTTTTAGTACAACAGTATTAGCACCAAAAGTATCCTCTTTTTTTTTACATTACATGTTGTATGTATCTCGTAGTGTAACGTTTAAGTTTATAGTATTAATATAAATTTACAGTTTTTTTAATCGCCAAAATTTGGTAATACATAAACACTAAAGGCTTTTGTAACCTTTTTATTTTTAGTTGTATACTTGTAGTAAGTTATATAATTTCTTTGTTGTGTGTTTATTTCTAAATATTTAGTTTGTATTATTAGTATAAATTTGTAGTTCTGTTGTTTTGCTAAAAGCGGATATTGCCAAATATAGCTGCAGTTATGTGTATACATGCTATTTTAATTTTCTTCATCTTTAAAGTTTTTAATGTCAATATAAATTTGTAGTTCTACGTGTCTGCTAAAAGTTAAAACAATGAGCAACCAAGAGTTGTCTTTTTCTATTTTTAATGTTGGGTGCCTGTAATAAATTTTAGAATTATTATCTATGTATCGTCTTATTATATATTTTTCATACATTTAGCTTTTATTATTATAAAAACAGTTCCACAAAATATTGTTGCAGTTGACGTACTGTGAAAGCGATGATAGCAAAAATTATCCTTTTATTAATTTCGAAAGACATTTTCACAAACTGCGTTTATAATTCACATTTAATGTGACTTTATTTTAGTATTTTTGCTAAATCATTACAATTGTTTTAAGTAATTATAAAGGATATTGCAGGTGGTGTATTGCAGATGCATTTTAAGAGAGATGTATGTTTGTACCTTTAACCAGGAAGCAATGAAAAAACTTCTAGGTTTTTACTATTTATATGTACCTGTATTTGTTTGTAATCTTATTTATCTGTATGGCGTTATATAGTTCTTTGATTGTACTTTATATTTATGTGCAAAAAATTGTAGTTGTGTGCTTTTGCCAACAATTATCAAAACATGTAGTTGACATGTTAAATGATGTAAGAATAAAATTATCATGTAATTTATTTAGGAAGACTTTGCTAGTAACTTAATTTTTGCATTTATAATGTAATGTTCTTTTATATTAATTATTTTATGAGGAGTTTTACTGTTTTAGGTAATTATAAAATCATTGTTAATGTTGCATGGCAGACACTCTTTTGATAGAGGTTTAGTTTCCGATTTCATTAATAATAATTAAACAAAAAGGTTGTATGTTTTGTTAACCTGCGTATTAATGCCTATTCTACATCTGCGCTTGATTTTCTTGTTGCTATTTATTAATACACACTGTAAGATGCGATTGCCCAAAATGCCAAACGTAATTGAATGATAGTGTACGCGATTTAAATTTATCGATCTTTCTAATGAAGCTACCGGTTTCAGTGGTTCAATTGGTAAGATCATGCAAGTACAAATTATAAAGTAACAAGTTTAAACTCTGTCCGTTACCTCATATTTTCCTTCTTTCAATTACTAGCTCGATTTGAAATGATCACCCAGGCTTTGCATACAAGTTTTAAAATATAATTTCATCATGTGAACTAATATATATTTATATAATAAAACTATTGCCCATAAAAATTTCAAATCTGTTTGATACATGTTTACCTATATGTTGTAGTCGTTGATTAACAGGTATACAGAGCTTATGACTAGTAAACGTATACTCTTTATTTATTTAAATTCTTGGGATGTGCATCATTGGAGCTTTACTATAGGTTCCATTTAAAATAAATATATATATATATATATATATATATATATATATATATCATCAATATTTTTTATAGATGTTTTAAGGCTCAATTTACTAGGGATGGACTCGGGCTCGGGCTTTCGGGCCGGCCCGATTTCGGGCTCGAATCCGGGCCGGGCCGGGCCGTTAACTACTGTATTCGGACCGGGCCCGGGCCGGGCCTATATTTTTTCGGGCCGGGCCGGGCCAAACGACTCGGGTCGCACGAATAGACAGTAGATACTCCATCGTCCCTTCACTTCTATCTCACATGAGTAAGTAAACGTTCTTAATTATATTTTCACGTAGTGTCTTCATGAACCCATTAATAATCAGTTTTTCGTCTTGTTTAGTGTAAAGGAGACGTGATATTATAACTCAATTCTTATACCGAATATTTTTTCTAGTGCTATTTAATATTCCTCATGTTGTACTTTAGGCAAGTTGAAGATGCCCAGGAGCATCAAACTATGTGATTTATTCATAATTCAAAAGTTTGCACGATTTATATTATGTATATGTATATACTCCAAATCTCAATCATGCGGCGAACGACGATATTATCAATCGCGTGTATAATTTTTTATGTCCACCGCCTAAAACACCAGAGAGTTATTGCAAAGTTCATTTTACCAATTTTTTAAAAAAATTTTCCCTTATTTGACATTTACACATGCGCAATTACACTTTTAATGTTTGTACTTTATTAAAATACAGGACACCTTTATTTAATTTAAATACAGGCAGGGAATGCTTTTATTTAAGGCGCCTTAATTTTGACATATGCCAAATGCTTTACGTACAAACTTACATCTAATTGTCTGCTTTGTGTATAAATATAGCGAAATAAATGGTTTTTTGTAGTGTTGTTTCCGTAATTAAATTTAGAAATATAATGTTCAAGTTTATAACACGAAAAAGATACAAAACGTCAACGCTCTAAATACGAGGAAGCTGTTTTGTAATGCTTTTCCTAAAAGTAAACTGTAAAAATCCTTTTGAAAACAGATATGCCATATGCTTGGAAAGGAGTAAAAACAGTGTCTTGAAGTAAACTCAAAAAGTATTCCGTGAAAACACTTTGACAACACATACAAATGTTATCGAATCAGTGGGAAATAAAAAACTCAAATAATAAAAAAAAGTTTCATCTTTGTGTGAATACAATTTCCTTGATTTTTTCCAATTTAGTTAAACATGTATTATAGGTCACCTTATCACAAAAGAGATTAATTCTTTATTCATTTTTAAAACATAACCTATAGATATAGAATACTAAACATATATGTCAGAATAAAGAGTAAGGGAAAAAACACTTGCACTAACATTCCTTTAGATTGCATGCAAACTTTTAAAAAAGGATACTTTATTTGAAGATTCTTTTAATAAAGTCTGCTTGGAATGAGTTTGCAACAACTCTCTAATTTCAAGTAGGTAATTTTAGTAAAATTCTTTAAAGTAGGAACGACAAAATAAAGCGGACGCAAATTTATTATAAAGGTTATAAGGTGCGTTAAGCGTACAATTTCATAAACATTGAAAATTGCTTAACATTTTTTACCCTTGTTACCTATTTCTAGGATTTTTTAAAGAATTGTTACGTTTATTTTCAGCATAAATTAATTACCCTATTTTTCACCCTTATTAATTCAATACCCGCTCGAATAAATTCTGTTTCTACTGTTAAATCCTTCAACATAATTAATAATAAACACACTCTCGAATAAAAAAAAAAAAACTTAAATCTAGTTGCTTTGAAACGACAAGTTTATGCAACAACTAAATAGTTATATCCTGTTTCAGGTACCCGTTATCTTGGTATACATTACGACCGTCTATAATGGTTTACTCTATTTTTTCAATGTAAAGACTTGTTGAAATAAGGTCGCACACTATCCGACAAAACCCGGGTTTTCCAGTTTTAATCGCGCTTCGATAAGCCAGGATTTGCAGTTCGAAAAGGTGTTAAATTGTTAAATTTGCTTCTACAACTTGTGCGTCGACATATTTTCTACATTATTCGTCACCGTATTTCAAAAGCAATGCACGTCTGTTTATTTTCTGCTTGACACCTAGGTGTCTTGCGTGGATTTCTTTTTTTAGCTGGAGGCCAAATAAGTTCTTCCTTTCTATAGACCAACTGCTTTTGTCCGTAGATCGTTGCTGTAGTTACGATGGCAGGGTAAATGGATCCTGAATTCCGCGGCGTTTCTGTATTGACTCACCCTCGACGGTTTTCAAGCTAAGTATCCGAACATCTACAGGTATACAACTCGTTTCCTTTTGTGTGTGTCAATGGGATATTCCGTATCAACGTTTGGTGTAGTTATGTGACAAGAAACATCACTTTGTAGAACTATTGTTCGTTGCTGCTAATCGATATTATCGCTCTACATGTGTGATGTACCTGTGTTAAAAATATTGGACAGACGCGCTTATTCCTTTGTACTGATTAGTTTATTTTACAAACGGTACTATGTACGATTTAAAAGATATCTGACAAAAGCTCCCACACGTTAATTTTTTCCTACTAATTAGTTATTTTACAAAAAGTATTAGGTGAAGCTTTAAAAATGCTTGACAAAAGCTCTCACAGGTTTATTTACTACTGATTAATTTTATTTTGTGTAAATACGAGATGCGCACTTCACATCTAATGTACTAAATTGTTCATAACACCTAACTGTTTGCATTCAAATAGTAACGCTTAAATTATTGCTCTTGCTTGTTTGTACAGAATCCGTTATTTATTTTTATTTGTTAATAGATCATCGTGGGCAATGTGTTTTTTGTTTCTTTTTGGTAAGTAGGCGAATCCCCCCACTCTCGGCGTTTAATAGTTAGCCTGGTACTTACGTTTCTTCCGGCTACGTCTAGGTAACAGAATAAAAAATCAAATGATATACTACGATATGATCCACAAGTATCTTGATTGTAATTCAAAATCATTATACTCTTGAATTAAACAAAAGAGTGATAGTTACTTGTTGAACACAACAGAAAAAAATATCTTTTCATTCGCTGAATAAAAGTCGGGCCGGCCCGCCGGGCCGGGCCGTCAATTTTCATTTCGGGCCGGGCCGGTTACCTTGCTGCGTCGGGCCCGAGTCCATCCCTACAATTTACTTCCGTCATTTTCTTACAATTACCTGATAATTTAATAAAATTTTCAAAATACTTTAAATAAGGATCTCAAATTACAATTATTCTTAATCATTGGTATTTTGTAAGTGACCGATTAGATTAATATATGTAATAATTTAATCAAGGTTGAGTTGAAATTGTTGTATATAGGAAGCGTATGTTGGCTACAGCTGTTTAACTAGCTATCTTGTTTACCTATACGGTAACAATGTACAGTACTGCCCGAAATAAACAGTACTGAAATTGTAATTGTTTTGTATATTTAAAAAATACATATTATTGACACTTTATTATATGTTCTAAATGTGCACCTCCTCGTTCGAGACAGACTTCATAACGATGTTCTAAGTTTCTGGTCATGTTATTGAATAAGGGTTGTCTCAGGGCTGCGAAGAAGACTCTAACGGCATCCTTTAATTCATCGATGGTTTGTGGTGCCCGTTTGAAAACGGCATTTTTAGCCATGCCCCAAATGTATGCGTCTGGAGGTGTGAGGTCTGGAGAATGTGAAGGATAAGGGAAGTCAGTAAATCGTGATATGAATTTGCTTGGAAAATGTTCTTGAAGAAATTGACGAATTGCGGCAGCAGTATGGCAAGTTGCCCCGTCCTGCTGAAAAAATTGGTTTCGAAATGCCAAGTTACGTGCACGACAGAATTGACGTAGATCAGGGATAAATCGTGTTAAAATTTGTCTTTACCTCTGTTGATTAAGTGTGACATGCCTACCATTCTCTTCGATAAAGTACGGACCAATGATTCCGTGTCCGGAAACAGCACACCAGACACTGACTTTTCACTATGTAAAGGAACCTCTTGAACCTCATCGGGTCTGGCAAAGCCCAGAAATCGATTTGTGCGACGATTCACATAGCCTGACAAGTGAAAATGTGCTTCGTCTGAAAACCAAACATTTTTCAAAAATTCAGGTTTTCATACTGTAACGCGAGAATTCTGGCGCAATATTCCACTCTACTGCGATAATCCGAGGATGTAGTTGTTGATGTACCTGAATCACATACGAAAATGTACCCAGCTCCTTCAGGATTCTTTGAAAGGAAGTTCTTTTAAATCAAGTTGTAACGCTGTCCTTGCCTGGCTGACTTTCGGATTTTCTAAGATTTGCTCAAAAACACGTTCATGGTTATTGTTGTTGTTAACTGTCCTGGGACGCCCCGAGTTTCCTTTTTGTTGGCACAATACACTACCTGTATTTCTAAACTTTTCAATAACCTTCAAAATTACAGCATTACTTGGAGAACGTTTATTAAACCTTTGTGTGAATTGATCAGACACGTATAGCAAACTTGCACCATTATGTCGGCCGATTCCGTATGAACGAAAATAATGCTCTACCAGAAACACTTTCTCCTCTGTACTTAACACCATTTTTAACAATTAGGCCCTACTAATTACTTGTTTGAGGTTTACTTGACAGGTCTATACTAGCTAACTTGAGTGTGACAGCGCACGCATAAAAACACCGCCAACTTAGTTTCAGTACTGTTTATTTCGGGCAATACTGTACTTTTACCACGACGAAAAATGTTTGCACTTTTATATCTTCCTACAGTAATAAACGTTTCATTAATTAGTATTGACGTAAAGAGATATTGTATATAAAATTAAGATTATACAATTTCCGTATGTAATTTTCTCTACATATCTGGTTTTGTTATGAGTTATACCATCCAGGTCCTCATCGTGGTTAATTATTTCGGATAAATTTATATACAGTTGGAAGGAAGTCTTTGATCCTCATCATCATCGTCTCTGGTCTTGGAACCGTTGTTTCCGTTGTTTCCTATTCGGAACTAACCTACACATTTCCTGAAATTTTTACAGCCTATATCTTTTACTATCTGTGTCCAATAATCTAATCTAGATCTACTTCTATCTTTCTTTTTTCCTATTTCTGCCTCCAATATATCTCGCACTATTTTATCATGCCTTAAAACGTGTCCTATTTCTATCTCTCATATTTTTTACTGTTTTGAACATATCTCTTTCTTCCCCTACTATTTCTAGAACCCCTTTGTTCTTAACTTTGTCTGTCCATGAAATCTTCATCATACGTACCCGTCACATTTCAAAGGCATCTATCATATTCCTGTCCGCTTCTTACTGTCTACGTTTCACATCCGTACAGTGCCGTGCTCCACACCTGTTTTCAACAACTTTTTCCTTGTTTCTATATTTGCTGTCTTCAAACATAGCAGATTTTTCTTATGCAGCATGGCCTTGTGCTAATCTTTCTATTTAATAGGGTTTGCACTTTTCTCATCTTGCGCTACTTGGCTTCCTAGATAGCAAATATCTCTAACCTTTTGTAAACCCTCATTTCCTCTTTTTATTCTCGTTTTTTATTTATTGTCCCATCATTTACATACTGGCACTTTAGTTTTATTTTTGTTAATTTTTATACTGTATCTTTATGTTAGTACAGTTTACATTTCATTAAAAGCCCCATCTAGCTGTTCCTTGCTAAATACTAATACCGCTATATCAACTGCAAATCCAAGCATATTAGTACATTATCCCTGCATAATCATTCCAAATGTCTTCCTGCATTAGACAGTGTTCATTGCCTGTTTAATATATAGAAGATAAAAACTAATAGGAATAGCGCACAACTTTGTCTCACTGTCTCCTTATATTTACTTCTCTACGTCCCTGCTCTAATTTGTACTATTTGTCTATCCTTATTACTGATTCAAATTTTTTCTTTTAGTATTTCAAACATTTTCTCCCATTTTACATTGTTGAGTGCTCAAATCGACAAATCTTATGTACACGGATTCTCCTTTTTCTATTGTTTTCTCCATTATTACCTTTAAAACTAAAACGATTTCCCCTGTTTCTGTGTTTCGCTTGAACCTAAATTGATATTTTCCTAATATTTCTTCAATCCGTTTTGGTTAAAAATTATTTTGCATTTTTTAATTTTTACTCAAATTGGACAAAATTTTGATTCTAATGTCGTTGTGGGAACTAAATTTGAAATTATATCCGTTTGCTAAGGGTAAAATCGGTGTTTTAAATGTTTGGTTAAAGATTAAAAATACATTGATTCATCCCATACCTCATTAACCGAAAATTGATATATTTTATTTTCTTTGCCTCTGGCTAGCTCAGTGGCATTCATAAATATGAAATAAAACAGCAATCTCAAGAAAACATCTGAACATTCAAAAACATTTTACTTTCATACAAAACAGTGTATAAAACAATTCAAGTTGCACTTCATACAGAAATAATTAAAATTCTTACCTAATCTTTATTAATTGGTACACAATACTTTTTAGTTAATAGGTAGGTAATTTGCTGATCCTTTATTACCACATTCGTGAATGTGATTGGCCAATAACTGCCATGAATTATTTATTAAAAGTCAAGATGCTGGGAACTCTGACCTCAAAATTTAATTCAAATTATCCCTTTTACAAATAATAAGATAACTTATTCTAAATTTAAATTACAAAATATTCAATTATTTTTATAATTAACAATCAAAGAACCAAAGTTTTATACTTGCGAAAAATAGCGCTTATCAAAATTTCATCTCCAAATAAATGATATTAAATACCTCCTGATTCCATTTTATATTGACCTTAAAATCTCAATATGCAAGATAATCCACATTCTTTTAAATCTCGATTTAGAATATTAATTTTCGAATTTCGCGAATTAATGAATGTTAATTTTCACGAACTTTATTAATTTCTATGCAACCTAGCGTGTTATATCGTTCCTTTCGCATGTAGTTCATAGAACAAAATCCCACGTTATGTGCCTCTATTTATATGATTTGCAGGGGTGGAATTTCTGGAATGTCTATTAAATTGAATCCTTAATGTAACTTAATTTTCACGAACTTTATTAATTTTTATGCAACCTAGCGTGTTGTTATATCGTTTCTTTTCGCGTGTAGTTCATAGAACAAAATCATGTTTTAGATGTTCTGTGCCTCTATTTATATGATTTGCAGGGGTGGAATTTGTGGAATATTTATTGAATGGAATCCTTTCTCAGTCAGTATGTGTGTGTGATTTTTAAAATTACCAAACAAATAAAGAAATCTAATAAAGCGTTTAGAAACTAATTTTGAATACAGTAAGTCATAATTTTCACATTTATTAGCCTCATATCAGAATAGCAAGATTACAACAGACTTGAATTCATCTGGCTTGAAAATGGCAGCGTGTGAACTTTCGCCTTGCTTATCGGTATTAAACACAATCTATAAAGATTAAAATTAATTTTGTTGTTTTGATTTTGCAACAAAATATTGAAATTGAATTATGAGCGTTTTTGATGAAATAAATTATCCTTAATATAATAAATGGTTTAAATAATACAAACTTGCTTTAACATAATTTTATTTATGCAATATTTAAAAACTGATGATGCCGGAAAGCGATTAAGCTCTCACATCACAACACTAATTTCTTTAATATAATATAGTGGTTTCTGACGATAGAGATTTAAATCAGAGGTGCAATTCAGACCGACAATGCTAATATATATATATATATATATATATATATATATATATATATTGCTGTGTTATTTTCGCCCCACGGCTTGGGCGTCCATAAAATGCTGTGATACTTCACCAGCCCCTAAGATGGGCAGCATAAAATGTCGTGTTATCTTTCTGTAGGAAGAATAAAAACCTTTGTTATTCTCGCCCCACGAATTGGGCGGAATAAAATGCTGTGGTTTCTTATATTTAGCCCCTACGACTTATGCCATAAAATGCTGTGTTAACCCCTTTTTAGTAATCTAGCACTTCTAAAATGTTAAGTTATAGATCTCTTTGCCTCAACTGGCTGATTCAATTAAATAAAGCAATTCTACAATACACAATATAATGATTAAATATTTACAACCTTTTTAAAATCTTCCCCTTTTCAGAATATTTACATATGCCAGATTGAAGAAATTGAAGCCAGCAAAACGAGATTTGTTATATTTAGAGACCTTTTGAAACGTTTCAAGATGCCTATTGCCTTTCATAAATTTATCAAACAAACCCCGGTTTTGTTGACTCTTACATTCATAAAAAAACACATTCCTACCACAAACATCAACGTTAACTCTATTTACACCAATATTCACAATACATTAAAATTTCAAAATTAAATTGTAGCATAAATTTCAGCATCATAAAATTTCAAGTTCAAATTTTATCATCATTTTAATTTGCATCCAGAATTAGAATCCTTGTAGGATGCATACTAATTAAGTACACAATATTTGCAGACCTGAGTCTGAATAAAAGGGAGCATCTCCCACCCCTTTACGTTAATTTAATAGGTTAGTCTAATTGAGCTCAAAGACAGACCCAAATTTTCATCAATCAAAAACATAAACCTGATAAATACTCCTTTCTACTTATACAAGAAAATTTTACCTTAAAATTCAAAATTTGTTGTTTATACAAATTTACTACTGTCCATTTTTATCAAACAAATTATAAAGATATTCAACACACACCAAAACATCTAAGATCGAACAACAATGCATAAGTTACCTGAAGGTTAATGCACTCGTGGCTTCAATGTTCATCGTCCTTGCTGATCCCACCATTCCAGCTGGTTTAGGTTTACGTCTTCGGATTTCTGGCCGCCCTTAAAATTTTTCTACACCACCATTCGTCTAAAAGGTTTCAGGGCTTCTCAGGAACTCATCTATGTATATCGAAATCTTGTTTTGTGGATCCAATCACGTTTACAAATAACATTTGATCACTAACACTCCCGAAAAATAGCAATGAAATTCATAATTCTTTCACGTTATACTAAAACTGCATACTTCTATTTATTTATTTATCGTTACTAATTTGGATAATTGGTACAGTAATACCCGCAAATATAACTAGACTTTATTACCTTTATTTATCTTCTCTAAGTGCACTAATGCATAATAACTTTTATCGTAGCACGTAATCACCACGTAGTCTACTTAACGTATCGAATAAAATCAAAAAAATAAAGAGCAAAACTGCTTGAAGTATCGAATAAAATCAAAATTAAAGAGAGCTAAACTCCTATCAGCACGGGTTTTTATAATGGCTCGCTTGCAAGTCGAATTTGTCTCGCGACGGACGATTTTCAGAAATTCGCATTCTATTTTCCCTTCCGATGGCTCGGCACAATGATTCTACTGAAATTTGCACTCGTCTCGCAACACGTCGGAGAACAACTAATTAATATTACCTATAAACTCATATGCTTCCACCTCTCATGTTTGCATCTTATTTGAACCTTAATCGCCAATCTAGTCTGTTCGCTCTATCTAAAACCTGTGCTCTTGTTTTACATATTTCCCCTCATTTAACTACCAATGCATTCCCTCTCGCTTGTCTTTGTACCACAAACTCGCTTTCTTACTTGCACTCATATAGCTTAAAGCTTATCGACTATCATATACATCATTATCTTTCCAGGTGTTCTTCGTTCTAATACGCTGAAGGCTCTTACGTGACTTCCCCACGTCTTTTATTATTTCTCGATAGTTTTAGTACTTGGAAAGATTAAATTAAATACAAATTGAACATTTTAACTCTGCTTCTTTTTATAGAACGCGTCCAGTGAATAATTAAAACCCCTTATTTTTAACAAAACGAATAAATTTTTATGCTCCATGGTTTTAATAATGCGTATTATCTAATGAAATTTTACATTACTTCCTTCTACACGTTGTTTATGATTATATACAAACCCTACATTCTAATTGAATGATTTAAATCTACACAGTAGGCCTTTAATTAAGCGTACTATTTTCCACTGCTTTGATATACATTGTGTTTAACATTATCTAAACAATATAAACCCTATGTTTAGAAGTAAATGACGAATTTATCCAATATACCTTTAAATGAAGCGTATTATTACCCAAAGCGTCCTTATACACGGTGATAAAAATTATTTGCTATTAATTAATTAATTTTCTACCCTGGTCTAAATTTGAGTAATATATATATATATATATATATATATATATATATATATATATTATATATATATATATATATACCATTTTGTATATAATATATTTATTTTATAATGTATATGTGAATACAGATACGTCTCCTGATGCGATCAACGCATCTATATGTTAGGGTTGTGTATATTAAAAGTGGTATGGTTAGTTCGTTATTGTATATATCTTTCTCCGATGTGTGACATTAGCTCTGTATCTCGAAAGGGGGTTCCTGTTAGATATCCTTTTTGGAATTTAATTAAAAAAGTCTTGTTATTTACTGCAAATTGGGTTCCTGTTTTGTTATGGTTAAGTCTGTCAATCTAGCCTCACAAATCTTAGGTTCCTCAGTATGCAAAAAGAAGTAGTTGTTAATGTATGCTGATTGAAATAAATCGTTATTTAATGAAAGCTTTTGAACTAAATGCAGTCAACTACTTACAGTTACTGTAACTTCTTGGTAGGTTATAAGTTTTGTATATGTAACCTTGAACGTGTTTGGGTGGAATATCTTCAATTTCACTCTTAGCAGTGTGTCGTATTTTCTTAAAAAAAAAAATCAAATTAGGGTTTATTTAATTTTAGATTCGACTTTCTTTCGAATATACATGACTCTCGTTTTGGAAAATTTGACAGATTTTGTTAATGCTATAACTAACTCAATTTCATATTATTTAAAAGGAAATTTCAACATTTTGTTTATCACGTTAAACTAATGGTCCTTCCAACTATCTGTGGACATGTTCAATACCACTAGAAGATTAATTCTAATTCTACACATATAATAGTTCAAGTTAAAGTACAATTCTGACAGTTCTACTTGCCTTGAATGTTTAACCCTTGTTTTTCTGATATCCTTGTCTTCGTCTTGATATTAAGACTCCCTTCGGTATAACCTTTGACGGTAGGTTTGGTCTTCTCTTAGGTCTGGTTTATCTAAAGTATTGGTGTTCTTAATATCTATATTTATAGTTGTTCTTTGTAAAATGTGTACAGCTGACAGATGTCTCGACATTTTTTATTTTTCCTAAACTGAAAATATACAAATCTTGAAAACTCCTATGTCTCCTAAATACAATTAAAACTTCTGTAAGTACACATGAACACCGTTTCATTTCAATTATATTTGAATCTATTTCCCTTGCTATTCATAATAATTACTTTTCCTATAGGGCTCGCTTAACTGTCATTGATTCTCTACTTCCTTTAAAAAAAACAATTTATTTTCTCCATATCAACATAATTACCTCCCTTTAGCCTCTTATTTCCCTTTTTAATTTAGCCCTTTTTCAAAGCTATCTAATACATAGTTTCTGAGTCTCTATCTTTTAATACTATATGTATATTTTTGATATTTTTGAGTCTATTTCTAATTTGCTCTCTTTTATACCTAAATACTTAATGCCAGACTGTCTTTGTTATCTTTTATATCCTACAATTCATTTTGATACATCTCGATTATTTTTCTTAAGTTCTAATTCACATTTCACTCGTTCTTAATATCTTTGTTTCCTAGGTCATATCCCCATTTAAAACTGTGCCCTACGTGTATGTGTGTATATATATATATATATATATATATATATATATATATATATATATATATATATATATATTACTGGTACTCGATCACTTTCTGACACGCTCAAATCCCATATATAAATATGAAACTCTTTAAGTACTTTTAATAGATATTTTTTACTAACAAAAGTAGTTATTTCAGGTCAAAATACGTAGAAAAAGTGTATTCGAAATGCTTTGCTCGAAATATATCAATGTCTTCGAAAAGTCATTTTGAACTGTCACCTAAACTGTAGTTTACAGTTTAGCAATAATTAGCAATGTGTTAATAAATTGAATCAAAGTTTTTCCACTTACTCATCTGAGTAATTACTAGTATCAAAGTATTCACAAAGGAACCAGTTCGTGCAATTCCAAACTCTGGAAAAAAGGATATGCTTGAAATGCATCGTGTTTTTAATTTGACACCTTATGTGTAATTCTTTTATATGCCTATTTTATACTATGGTGTTATATATTCGTTTGAGATCTGTAAATTGTGTACTCCTTTTTCTTTTCCCCCCGATTTTTATTTTGTTTCGCTTGTTATTTTTTTGTGCATAGAAAAATTTTTAAAGCGCACTCCATAACTAAATATAGAAAATAGGTTACTTTGACTTGAGTTATAAATTTTGGTTCCTTTTTCATAAATATTTTCCCAACAATTTTACGGTGTCTTTGAATACCTACTTTCTTTAGACGTCCGGCAACTGCAAAGAGGAAGTTGAGCGTAATTAATCATAAGGTTGTAGATTAATCGAATCGGTATTTTGCATAATGGCTAGACCGGGATACGGTGATCCAGGACGATTATTGATTAAGTTGACCGATAGTTGACGCCTCCCTGCTAACACCGACTTTGTACAGCGAACTTGTTTTTCAACGTGTACTAAAAATTCCTGTTGTATATTATGGTAGCGGTCGACATTAAAAGTTGCGACAATATTGGCCTTTCTTGCTGACCACGCAAAATCTTCACAAACTGACTGTCTATTATGATTTGTTTCTTATGGATTACTTGAAGATTCTCATTTGTTTGTGTCGGTGTCCTACGAGTTGCCGCAACTAATTTTCAGTTCACTTTGATATACTTCAGGCCAACTGACAATCTACTGGCCGTGCAAACGGTCGGAAAGCGTCAGTTGAATTCTGAACGCATAGAAGGTTCAGATCTTAGGTGAATATATACCGAAAGCTACAACAAACGGCGGCTTTTTTGATATTGCATCTCACAAATTACGTCATTATGTTCCAAGCCCCAAGTGCGCCAATTTTCTTTTTACGAACCAGTCTAGAAAAGATAAATTTTGACTTGTAACAAGTTCACCTGGTTGTGCTTTGTGAACCGACTTCTGAATTGTTAATGGTGATGATGATCAACATGCGTATGTTGGATTTGTAGGCATGAAGAGGCATGTCTGCCGTCTTGTTTAGCATTTGAAAATATTCTTTGTTTTCGTTATAGGATAAAGTGAATTCCAGAGAACTGTAGGCAGAAGTGTGGTGTTAATTGATCTCACAAAAATCAGTACATTGTGCTAGTTGAATGATCAGTATATATTTTTTTAAGATATCACTAATGTTAAAGAACATTTGTAAAGAATACATCCCAACGATTTGGTAATGCCGTCCAAAAATAATAAGAAAGCTTTAACTCTGAGAATGGCTACATTATCTCTGATGTCTTCAACTTCTGGTTTTAATCCAATCGCCGGGTTTTACTATTCCTCGTTTGGCGGATTATTACTACAGTCATCATCAGCAACTATAATCTAAACTATACTAATTGCAAAGCATTCAACCATTCTTCAAAAATGTCAAAAATGCTGGTATCTGTATCACTTTGGAAATTTAAAACTTGAACTCGGCTAATAAAAGTACAAATTGATGGTATCGATCTTGCATTGATTGCATTGTTGCTTTTGATTATTAGAGACTTGTAATTCCTGAAGATACGTGGATTTCAGCATTTTGTTAAAATAATAGTCCTTGATACTGTCTTAGAAAGACCCTACTGAGCTCTGATTAAAACAAAGCATGATCTAAAATAGTTAGATTAAGCGAATATGTTTATGTAAGTTATTTACTTGAACTATTTTGCACATGTTAACTTCTTAACATTCACCAAATTGAACACTTACTTGAAAGCAATGTTTGTTCTTTTTGTCGCTCTTTTTTGTGCTTAATTTTAAGTCGTAAATTCGTAGTTGTAAATAAAATAGCAAAGCTGTCATCCCTTGTCCTGTTTTATCCTGTCATAAACCTCCTTTGTGCCTGTAGAAATTAAGTTGCACTAAAGTGCTAGTGATCGACACTTGCTCATAGACAAACGTTTGTTGATTCGGTCAAATGAGTTGTCATTAGTGTCTCCGATTGTGATTTTATGGGTAAACACTAAAAAACGCAGTGATAGATTGTACGTAACACGTTCAATAAATCGCCATACAGTCCACTTCCTTGAAGAGTGGAAACGACACATAGAACAATAGAATACAGCTGAGGTAAGTCGATATATAAAATTATAACACCCCTCGCGCGTTAACAGCAATTCTCAAGTAAAAATCAATTTATTAAAAAATGACCTATAAGTGAACAGAAGTGTACGGTATTGAATAATTAAAAAACGGTCACAAGTGATGATCGATGCTTTCTTCTTTTCTCTCTTGTCATAAACCTTCTTGCGGGTTCAAGTACAGCTTTATAATTCCCTATTTTTGCAGTCATCTTCCATTTTTTGTAGAAACAGTTTTCAAATGGAGCCGCATCAAAGAAATTACTCATTAAATTATGACAAAAATTGCGGACAATGACCGACACAAAATTGTCAATCACCTTTCATATTGTAACGAAAACTCTTTTGCAACAACAACAGTTCTTTATTATGAATTGACCACACAAGCTTTCTTACTCGTAGCTATAGTGATATACTAAAGTACTTACTCAGGAAGACTTCTTTCCATCTAATAGATAACAGTAAAAATACTACTTTCTTAAAGCTACAATGCTATCTTCCTAATTTGTTACGTTTTTTTTCGTGGCAGCCACGTTGGGAGCAAAATTTATACTACGTAACACAAAGAAAGTCAAAGAAATGACCCGGCTGAATCGGAGAGTAGGGGGGGTTGTAGAAAGCAAACTGACCTATGATGTATGCGGCGATAAGGAGTTAGTAACAGTACCTGCAATAAAAGAAATTAGAATAGTAAACCTGCAATAAAAAAGATTAGTCCTGCAAACCTGAAATAAAGAAAAAGCATAGCATGTTTATCAAGCATAAATTGTTCAGTACTTGGTAGAATGTAAAGAAAAACTGTTTGGATAAACTATATAATATAACAACGGTAAAAGCAATACAAAAATTTTTAGTACAAAGTGAGGTAATATTGGGGAGTAGCAGAAACGTTTCCTCACACACCAATTAGACATAAAGCAGATAAAATTTTAACAAAATATAAATACATAAAAACAATTAATATGAGTAGTCCAGTAGTATTGATGGTTTTTTTTCTTTTATTTAAAATAGCATGCAAGTCTATGGTAAAAGGTCTCAGAACGACGAAGATATGGCAAAACACGGATAGATATTTAAAGCAATAACAAGTAAGAAATAGTTCAACTTACAAAAAGTCCTTCAGGAACGCTTCCTTGCATTTGAAGTGTGGGATTCGACGATGTCCTGCCCTAACGAAGCACTTCACCCTTGACTGTGAGGGTGTTGATGAAACTTATCACACGCTACACTAATCACACCTACATATTTCACTGGGGTTAGCAGCAGACAATATCACGCGTCGGAACTATGTAGTTGATAAATTTTATTTCCCAAGACAATAATTTCGAAATATTCTATAGCACTAGTTTAATTTCAACTGGGACCAGAGCTATATTATTTTTATAAACATCCCAATAAGCAGTGAGAAACTTCAAACAATACCTTAGTAAAACCGGTAATCTGTTATATTTCGCAAACACGAAACTTGCACAAGCACTGGTCTGTTGTAGATTCTTTGGGGTTAGAAAATTCAGAAACTATAGTATCACAGCAACAAAAGCAATTAGTAAAAGCCACGCGTATCACTAAGTAAAACCGTCAGTCAATGACCTTAAAACACACGTGCGGTCGAGTAAAAAACGTTTGCCCATAAAACATACTACTTCAAATGGCATTAGAACTACACTTATTTCACAAGAAAAACAACTAAAATCGTGTCGTGTTTGTTAATGAACAATTTTAAAATTTATCCCGCATTCCTTCTCACTAGTTTCAAAGCAAACAAACAGCATTATTTCCGTAATTTACAGGAACGAAGAACAAATGACAACTCCAAACACAATTAATAAAGCCACAAGGAAACAGTATTTTGAACGTAATATCTACATAGAAACCAAGCACGAAACTAACAACTAAAAACGTGGCGAATTGTTCATGAACAACAAGGAAACAGTATTTTTAACGTAAACAATGTATATGAACGTAGAACAAAACACAGCTCCTAGTCTCTAGATATAAACTAGTTGTTCTTACAACCACTTATCGCCTATCAACTCGACTCGTATCTCCAGTTCGATCATAACATAAGGAACTAACTTTATACAAACAGCGATCGAAAAACGATGTATTTTAAGTACACTAACAGAGAGGGAGCGTAACAAGTTACAGAAATGTATTTACGAATTTAGTAGTGTAAAATTTTACGCCATTAAAAAAATGCCCGTTACAAATTATTATCAAAGCACCATAATTAACTATTGAAGCACTAAGTGTTAATTTATATTTATCACCGCTGTAATTTATATCACATAGAGCTATTTGTTTTAACGCTGTGTTAACTAATTTATTTCATATCACGACTTTATAGTTGGAGCCTCGAATAAAAACTAGTATTACAATCAAAGCTTGAATAGAACCCAACTCAAATCGTCATGAACGGCAATTTATATGCATGGTTAATAATTCTGAGCTATTCTGAAACGTACTAGAATTATGTAAATAGCATCTAGAAGGTTCTTATTGATAGCTTAATGAAGTTCCTAAATTCAACCACTGGTAAACTGTCAATGAATTTCTTCTGAAGATGTGACGCCAGAAGGTGGCTGCCAATTAATATTTGCGTACAGATGCCTGGTTTACATTCAGATGTATTATTCTGGTCAAGGGTAGATTAAGTGACGTCTCTACAATATTCATAGCCATCACCATTTATACCAAGCACATAACATTACGTTGTAGGTGACTTAGAACACTGCACATGATTTCGAGAATACCAGAATAGACGATTATTAGGCATAATTAAAGGTGCAACAGGAAGTAACGTCATGTTAAAATTGAACTTATTAAACTTTCCATAACTTGGCTCGCTTCCATCTCTACAAATAATCTAAAATCGAGTCGGTTATTCAAAATGATTTTTTGGATTCATTCAATTATGGAAATATATCACTCAAACCCAATACAAGCTTTTAAATGAAGCTCTATACTTTACTCTATCAACAGTTTAATCGTCTATTTTTCATCAGCTACGCCAAAGGTCTCAGATTTGCCTAATCAACTTACCTCATTTACAGATTCATCTAATCCAGTATGAAAATAGTTATTTCATCATTTTGTTCTGTTCTTAAAAAATTCGTCTTATGGAAATGAGGGTACATATTCGAAAAACTACGAGTAGGCGGTGTCGTAAAGGGTACCTTTTGGAACGGGAATGTTTGAGTCCGGAATTTTTGTTCTATCCTTAGAACGTAGGCCTTATTGAAATGAACGCACATATTCGAAAAATCACAAGTAGTTAATTTTATAGAGGTTGCCTTTTGAAACGGTTGTGTTTGAGTCTGGAACTTTAGTTATGTCCTTAAGTAGTCCATCCTATGGTAATCAAGGAACATATTTGGAAAAACTCCGAGTAGGCGGTGTTATAAAGGGTGTCTTTTGGAATGGCAGTGTTTGAGTCCGGAATTTTTGTTTTGTCTTTAACAAGTCCATCTTTTAGAAATGAGCGTTCATATACGAAAAACCATGGGATAGGCGGTGTTATAAAAGGTGCTTTTTGAAACGGTAGTGTTTGAATCCGGAATTTTTGTTCTGTCCTTTAAAAAGTTCATCTTATGATAATGAGGGTACATATTCGAAAAACCACGAGTAGGCAATGTTATAACGGGTATCTGTTGGAACGGCAGTGTTTGAATCGGGAATTTTTGTTCTGTCCTTGAGATGAACATCTTATGGAAACGAGCGTTCATATTTGAAAAACTATGGGTAGGCGGTGTTGTAAAGCGTGCCTTTTGACACGCAAAGTGTTTGAGTAGGGAATTTCTGTTCTGTCCTTAAAAAATCTACCTTAGGAAATAAGGGTATATACTCGAATAAGCACGAGTAGGTGGTGTGATAAAGGGTGCCTTTTGGAGTGGTAGTGTTTAAGTCCGCTAGATGATTTTCTTTTTCTACATAAAACCTAAACTTTACAATAACTAATTAAACAGACTACCTAATGTATGATCGTCTTGTGCAATCTGGCATGATGTCATTCGTTGGCAAAATATTTGTTTATGTTGCAAATAAGACTAGCCTGAATAGCACGTCTAACATTTGCGTTGAGGCATTACCTGCTGCTGATATGTAAGCGCACACTGATTCTTTTAAATGGTCCTATAAAGAGTAATGTTAAATCACATGTGCTTGTTGGTTAATTGTCAGCATTTTACGATATAACACGACCTGGAAACCTGGAACCACGCCTATTTATAAACAATGGATTAATCTGACACCGTTTTAGCCGTGTGCGCATGATGACGTACGGGCTCTTCTTAAATAAATTCTACTCTACCTACAACAAATGGCGTCTCGATGTGGTCCAACATGTCAGCCGCCTAGCGTCATTGCGGACGCCCTAGATGGTCATATGACTCTTTAGTTTAGTAACAAGTAGGGTGAATTTATCAAAAATGATTACTTTGGACATCAGATTTACTTATGGAATGAGCAATTTTTATGTTATACGCCTTAGCTTATCTACTGACAATTTTTTTACAACATTCACTTAGTCCATTTTATAGGAATGAGCCGCCACTTTTGACAGCTATCAAGATGAAAATAAGCTTAATTCTTGAACACATCAACTTATTTGTTAGACATTCTAAATTATCTACAACTTTCAATTTTGCCTGTCTATTGAGTTTATTATACTGATAGATTAGGATTTTTCTTTTTAATACGTGGAGGCTCTTGGAAAGTTTGCATCTTCGCGTACTTTCCCGCTTGAACGACCATTTCGAGAATGTATTTCTGGAACTGTATCATTAATAGAACCAATCGTTTCCACTTTTTAATTAAATTGCGAGCCTGTCATTCTGTAAGCTCTTGATATTATGTGGATTTTTCTTGATGCAGTTAAAAATTAGCGCCCGTTGTACACAAACTATTCGTTTCTGAACCAATAGAAGCTGCACGTTCACTGCATACGGTTTGTGGACCACAACGCTATCCTTGACGGAATGAGAATGTCGCGAAAATTTAATCATATAAGCCATTGAGATGATCTTTAATAAACCATTGTCATTAGACGAACTTTTTACTTAAACTGTCGATAATTTTCAATATCACAGTGATGCAGGCACGTTCCAAATTATATTTATTATTGAACTACTTTACTTTGATAATACTGCTGGAAAGTTTTCTTGCACGAAGTGTATGAATAATAAATGTATACTCGGCGTGTGGTTGAGAGGAATGTTTTCTAGTTTCCCATATGTATTCAAAATGGATTGCCTTACTATTGTTTTATTTCTCCAAAGGTTCTATTCTAAAGATATTTAATTTCTATTGCTTAATAACTCGATTTGATTAGCAACAAATGATGATTTTTGCTAACTTCCCAAGTAAATCATATAACATCCCCAAATATGCGATCTACCTTGCAATTTGCTCGTCCGGTGCAATAAAATATGCAAATCTTGAGAATATACATAGGACAATTTTTCGTATCACGCAATACACGACAGCGGGAAAAACTGACTTATCGAATTTTATACATTTTTATGCTGTATAGGTTTGTTTGTATACATACGCGAGTTGCACGATAGCTTTTATTTATATTTTCGGACGTGGAATTGTTAGTGAAATAGATTATATCAGTAAACGATAGGTTAGTCACATTTGATAAAAATAAAGACGAATAAATTTAGTAATTTTAGAAATTGTTAGTACTAACTAAACCATATGTTTTCATGGTTTTATTGTGCATTTCACATCTAAACATGTTATTCTGTATATCTTAATGTGGCGGAACTCTACTCCTGTGTTAAAACCATTACATAAGTTAGGGGTTACCAAACTTTTTCGTATGCCGGACTAATTTCCAAGTATTTTAAAAAGTGCGGGTTTGCGGGACCACACACTGTATATTATAATGCACTTATTGCTACATTTTCATAAAAAGAAATAAAATAACTACATTTATACACTTTAAATGAGTAGGATAGGCACCTTTATCAATAAACTTTTTATTAATGCAACAATAAAATATTTCTTTGGTTTTAAAATTTTAAATAAACTGACCATTTCTTTACACTCAAGAGGGACTTTGAAAGCTGCTTTTTAGACCATGATTATATCTTATATTGGGCTCAAAAGTGGTGTTAAGTATCTACAACAAATGACGTCTTGATATGGCTAACATGTCAGCCGTTTAGGGCGTCATTGCGGATGCCCTAGATGGTCATATGATTCGTGAGTTTAGTACCAAGTGGGGTGAATTTACCAAAAATGATTACTTTGGACGTCAGATTTACTTATGGAAAAATACATGTAGAATGAGTAATTTTTATGCCATACGCCTTAGCTTATCTACTGACAATTTTTTTATAAGATTGGCCCAGTCTATTATCACGGTAAAACTTATTTATTTCACTGTGTTAACTTCTTTTAATTCTGAGATAGTATCATCAAATGAAATTGTTGATAGATGTATAAAAAGTTAGTGCCTCGCGACTGAACTCTGGACTTTATTCCAAGCGACGAGCATGAGAGAACGGGGGTATCTTTTTATTTTTATTGAACGACAGACTTACAGATTTTATAGGGATTTTAAAAGCACCACAACACCTTTGAAGCTATAAGCTTTGGGAAAGTGCATGAACCCAACTCGATAGATAAAGTACCTGCGATGTAAATACGATAAATATACCTCAAAGAAGTACAGGCGCCGCACGAACAACAAAAGTAGGAAGAAAAGAGGTGCTCCCGATATATGGAAAGACTGATACAACATAACTCCAACTGCCAGCTATTATCGTGTGCACATTGCGAAGGTGAACCAGCGAAGCGTCTGGGTGCTGGGATCCAGATGTAGCGTCACCACGGTGACAGATGTTGAGCGCTGCGACACTCCCTGCAACTGCGGAATACATACCAGTGCAGTTGGTTCTACAAATTAGCCTCCAGCTAAGAGCTAGAAAGAGAGTCTTACTAGTATTATTAACTCAGGATCACTTACCGATACACCCAAAATCTACACTTCTTATAAAGAAAAAAACGTGCGTTCGCTCTTGGAGTAGTAGAACGAGTAGTTTAGAAAAATACATATGAGGACGAACTGCAGGATCAAATTGAAATTGTTTTAAAATAACAAGAATTCGAGCTTGAATCCTCACGTTATCAACACACCAAAAATGAGATTAGAAAACTCGACCCAAGCTTTATCAAATAATACAATACGCTATTTCAATGACTCTTTCGGTCGTAGCAGTATAAGGATTAATTTTACGCTATAATAATGTGTAGCCAGTTAACGGATACCCTAAACAAGGTGCAAACTATAGAATTTATAGTGTAAACTCATCGTTTTAGAGTAGATAGATTGAAATTAAAAATTATTCGCAAGCGTATTTATTATAAACGCGTAAAATATATAGGATGTTCTTCTTAATCTTCTTTGGGGATTAAACCACTCATAGTTTTTAAAATTATCTTTATTAACGTTTCGATCCATAACCTAGGATCGTTTTCAAAATAATAAAAACTTCAAGATTGACATTTATGACACAAATTGAAGGTGACTTTGATTTATTGATGTTTGAAATATTTGGTTTGAGTACACTAAGCAAAAATTTTTAAAAGTTTAAATGAATAATTGCCTTCAATTTGTGATGATGATGATGATGAAGCATATTAACAACCCCTGTAAAACAGCATTGGTATCTGACAAGTGTAAACCCGCAATAAGGTTACCTCACAACCATATACAATCTCCGTTAAACAGTATTGGTATATGACAAATGTAAACCCGCCATAGGGTCGCCTCAGATCCACATACAACCTTCATAGAACAACATTGGTATCTGACAAGTGTAAACCCACCATAAGGTTACCTCAGAACAATGTTAAAATCTACCAAAGAGGTAGCCTAAATCATAATGATTTCCTTCAAAATAAATATAAAAACGACTACTTAAGCCTTTTAATAATGCAATTGCACACTTCTTTAATAACCATCCTCTAAATTGTATAAATAGAAACATGTTAAAAAATGTTTTCCAATTCCCAACTTATTGAATTTTTACAATAAAAATTAATCAGCTGATTTCACGTTAAGCGTATTGGCTACCTAAAAAAGTCGGTCCCAGGCCGTAACACAAATTGAAGGCAATTATTCATTTAAACTTTTAAAAATTTCTGCTTAGTGTACTCAAACCAAATATTTCAAACATCAATAAATCAAAGTCACCTTCAATTTATGTCATAAATGTCAAACTTGAAGTTTTTATTATTTTGAAAACGATCCTAGGTTATGGATCGAAACGTTAATAAAGATAATTTTAAAAACTATGAGTGGTTTAATCCCCAAAGAAGATTAAGAAGAATACTAAACAAACCACAACAAACATACAGGGAGTATTTATATAGGATGTTATTGACGTATGGAAGAGTAGAAACGGAATCGATGTGGTTTTTAATTCATCGGCCGTAAATGAACGTAATATCTAGTTCATTAATAAAACACGCCAAGTGAGAACTTTTTAGTGTAGTATACAGTGATAGTGAATTAAATTATTTCCAGCACAGGCAAGTGCCATTTTCTTTTAATAGAGTGACAATTCCTGATTTAACACCTATCACAGTTGGAGCTCCATCTGTTGTAATTCCAGCTAGAGAATTTTTATTTTTAGTATCGAGTACACGACACAAAACTTCAAGTTTTTCAATTCCTCTTTTGTTTTCCTTCAGACTTTCAAGTAGCGTTTCAATTACATTAAAATCTTGTGTAGTAATGCGAATGAATATCGAAAGCTAAGCAGTACCGTTGATATCAGTATTTGCATCAAATGTAAGTAACTAATCTAAAATAACCTAAACTTAAAATATATGTAAAGTATCGTTAAAAAAGCTAGAAAATATTTTCCTTGTTAGTAATAGTGTCAATCAGAATCATTCGCCGTGCGTCATAGACGGGCGCTAAATACTTTCAGTCCAACATTTCCAGAGTACTGTTCGAATATGACTCCTTTCGGACCAGGCAGAAAGTTTCTTCGAAGTGTTTTCGTTTGAAATTCTTCCATGAGGGCACTTTTTATTTGTTCTTTTTCGTGAAATATAATTTTTCAAAACAGTCCAGAGTTGTTTTAGCTGATGTATAAGTGGCCGTTTGCTTCTCCCAACTGCCCTTCTTTTTGTTCTTGACTAGTGTGTCTCCGAGGATAGCAGTGGGACGCTTTTACTTCCTGGTCTAATTGGTGTTTGTAGCTTGTTTTAGGCAACTTTTTTCTTTCAACGAATCACCGCTATAATCGATGTTTGACATCGACACTGATGGAAGGACAAGCCCTGATGGCAGCTGATGCAACCGTAGTTGTTGATTCTGGGAACAGCATAGAATAGCTACTGAGAATTTCAGGGGAAATATGATATATTTTGGCTACAGTTGCGTCACGAATATTTTGGGTATTTGTTGAAGTAACTTGATTTGATTTTGTTGTTCCAACTACAGAGATTATACAGTAACTTGATTATGCTCCTTTTGACACTGATCCATAGGTGCAGCAGTTGAATTGGTTGAGTTAGAAAATATTCCATTATTAACTTATCAGCAGGAGTAGACATATCCTAATTATTTTAAAACTAGAAGTTGTACCAAATACATCAACAAATCATGATCTCAAGGATAAGCCTTTAGAAATTTTTCAGTGAAATGAGTCAACTATACAGTTCACTAACAAAAAGAGAATGATTTTAATGAGCATAAGATGTTAAACGGCTACTGTAGTTAAAAAGGGAGAGACTTATAGTTCCTCCGTTTTATACCAAGCTTTGAGAAGAGTTCGTCATCAAGTATTCAGAAAGAGTACAATCTCCAATTTGAATTCCAAGAGGTTTCCTTTCTGAATCAGATGTCTAAATGTATAAATTGTAATCTTTCTATAGTGTTTGAAGGGGTGTTCATTATTTTCAAGATTCATGATTGAAATATCTCGATGGCGTTGCTAATAGGTGTTATCTCTTTCCTTGTGTTTGTGGTCAAAAATAAGATTTCTCTCGACCACTTGTACTAAGTTACGAGCCAAAAACTGTTTGATAAATAATTGGTGCAAAATTCTGCACTGGGAAATTCTCCAGATTGCTAGCTTATTGAGTGTAAAAAAATAAGGGACATTTTAGTATATGATGTGGACTGTGGTAATAGAATACAAAGTATAGATAAAGTAATAGTTATTGAGCTTTTCAATCTCAACAATAAATGGCGACAAACGCATAATGTGAAAACATTTTCTCCACAAGCTATCCAGTCCAACCTAAATGAATGAACAAAAACACCAAGGTGGTGCTCCCGCCATGAGTATACTAGAACTTAATAGAATGGCGTACATGGCTAAAGAATGAACACTATGTCGACAGTACAGTACATAACGTGAACGTGACTACATACACATAGAAGCTGCTAGATAAATCATTCCTCGAGACATATTACAATACATAGGTACAATAGTTCTAGTACCTAGCGCTTACCACAAAGAAAGCGTACTATATCACCGCGAATTTTACAAAAGAATATGACCATTTACGTGTTATATCTATCATTGTAGTTTGCTTCATAATTCGCTTGCCTCTGATTACTGCATAATAGCAAGCTGGAATACTACTAATTCAGTTTGTCTACGTATACCAGCTCGTGGATTCTAAATCCTCTTCAATAGCAGATTCGTTAGTGGAGTTCGTTATTTTCTAACAACAGAGAATATTAGGTTACAGGAGATGTAAAAATATTAGGATTACAGACAGATAAACTCCATCACACACTATTTATAACGCACTACTGTAACAGTTCTTCAAGATAAGGTGGTCACGTTCAGAATGAACCATTGCGCTAATTCTTTCTAACTTGTAAACACACCCGCTTGTACGTAGTGCGTTTTGAATGGCAGGCAAAAAATTCTTTGTTTATGAAAATTTTATTCCTATTCTAGCTTTCTGAAAACGTAGTGCTGCCAACCGCAACGTACACCGACATAATAACAAACTGGCCTTACCCATCACCGCCTTCATAGCTCAGATTCAGTCGCAACAAAAAATATTGCATCATAGCAACGAATTCAGCGTAATATTTCAAAATAGGTTTTATGTCAAATGAAGGCGTATTATAGACGCGATTAAAAACAACACAAAATTCTGCAAAAAAATTATAGATGCTAAAAATCCTAGTAAAACACCGATCGAAGATAGCGAAAATGAATTCTACAACTTTTCCACTCAGAAATTACTTCACGTGAAACATTAATTTTTGATATTACTATATAGCATGTAAATAACGGTATTTGTTTTCAGATATCATTTGCTACATTGAAATGATTATTGTAATCATACCCTGATGTAGGTGGGTGACTAACTACAAAATCCCTTTCCAAAAATAAGTTGGCAGGCTTCCGACGTAACTAAGGGTTTATTTCTGGGTAGTGCAATGAGAGATGATCGTAGGTCTTCGAAAGCTATACTTCATACAACACTCTATAGAGACTAAAATTAGTACAATACTAAAGAGGGCGCCACCAAGTCCTAACTTCATAAAATCCAAGGCATACTGTAAGGGAAAACTTGAAAACTCAGAGAATAATATGGCCTTTGCTGTGTAAACACAATTACCAAAAGGGAGTGCGTAGACCTGTAAATAAAATAGTATAGCTAGAACAACGAAAGGATAAGAGGCGTGTTCTTACTACCTTGCTATCGCCAAAGAAACATATAAAAGCTGGTGAAATATTTATCTTGGTGAAGTTGAGGATAAATTTGTTTGAGTAAAATTAAGGAGCATTGATTGTAAAATAGAGAATATGCTGAAGTAGGGTATCATTGACAAATCTTTCACGCAATATGTTGATGTATGTCTTCGTGAACAGAACTAAAATAATAAAATTTTCTTTATTTTAAATATTTCATATTGTAATTTGGGGTGAAAATGATAAGAAAAAAGAGAACCATTTTGTGAGTTAAGGCAAAATACTAATTCTAAATAATTTACAATAAAAGCATGAACTTTCTTTAAAAACACTCTGTGTATAAAACTACGTTTTATACTAGTTAAAGGCATAAATATTTTACTTGTGTCATAAATCAGTATCAGGGCAGAATTTTTAATAAGAAACGCTGATTTATTTCACTGAAAAATTGCATTTATTGTGCTAGAAACAGGTACAGGGAAAAAGTCACGTGATTGTTCGTTATTCCATTCAATAAAAGTTAACATTTGCATGCTATGCTGAGATATCACAAGCAAACATTCTATAAATGAAGGAAACATATGAACAGATTATTAAGTAACACGGTTGGTATTTACGCCTAGCAAATGAAGTCAATTTTGCATTGTCGAGAGCGTTCTAAAACAAGATACTTTGTTATGAATTGAAACGTTTACAATCAGTTTGCACTACGTATTTGCAACGAGTTTAGTACTTGGATAATATAATGGATTTTTTGAAAATACTATTATTTATAATCTGAGCACACACGACAAGCGTAACTTTAAAAGCATTTCATTTCTGTTTCTCTGCGAACAAATGAAGTAATTTAAAAATAACCGCGTTTAATAAAAATCAGTGCAAGTAAAATAAATCGATATAAAGTGTTTTGCAGTTGGTTGATTTTTGGCCGATTCTTAGAAACTGTAAGTAGACCTGCATATTTTAAATTAACCTAAGTAATAGGAATTACTTTAGGCTTTCAAATTTTGTTCAAGTTTTATGTAACTTTACTCAGGTTGTATGTAAGTTAATTCTACTCCAATTAAATTCTTTGCAAAATCGTTTTTTGGCTATATGTTCGGGGAGGTCTTTTATTTAAGAAATAATCACGTCTGAAGAAAGTTTGATAATGGTTCATAAGAGGAGGCACACCTTATTTAAGTAACACTTTCATTTCTAGTGTTTGAGGTTTAAAGTATTGAGAACTGGTGAGTCAGGCATTATTGCAAGGCATCAGAGATCACAGGTTAGACTAGTTTTTAAGATTTGTAATATTTTTGTTTAAGAGAGTTTATGGTTTTATTGAGAGAGGTGGCAACTTTTAGGTTTAATTAATTTAAAATTTCAAGGGTGCGCTCGGGAAATTTATTTACATAATAAGTGCAATTTACACGTAACTTTGATAAAAGTTATATTTTTAAAAGAGAAGTACAATTGTACGAGTATACTCTGACGCTAGAAGTTCTGGGTGTTAGTTGAAACTTTTAATGTTCTACTCACTGAAATAGTCAGTAGCACCAAATAGCCATTCATGCTTTTTTTAAATATATTTGTATCGAAATAAACTATATCTTTTAAGACTTATAGAGGTTACTTATTGGAAGTTGATGAATTTTCCCGCATTTATAAAATTTCTTTTAGGAACTAATATGAGAGTAAACTGCAGAGAAAAAGACTTTTTTACAGATACGATGGAAACCATTATCTAGATACTTTGATTACAATGATATATTGACCGATAGATAAAAAAACAAAAAAGTTTATGTAGCTTTTGTACACGGCTGTTAATAAGGGTTACATTAAGTTATAATTATAAGCAAGTATTATTACAGCCAACAAAACATAATGTTAATGAAAATACAGACGACAGTGTTAATTAAAACTTCCGTTCTAGTCATTGTTGTACTATAGAACTAATATTGTTAATTTTATGTTGTTATAAAATTTTCGCTTTCATATCCTTTTTAACGTGAACATTAGACTAGCTATACAATAGACGTTAATATCTATTAAACGCAAACTTTTGTTACATTTCCCATGTAAACATGTTTATAAAAATAGGATAAATGTCATCGTGTTTTATTAAGATACACATATTTTCCGCTTTAGAAATTTTGTAGTAAAAGCACATTCTAATTTTATTACTAGTCGGCATTAATATAGTTGAGGTCATCATATTCAGGTGATTTGAAATTCGCATGAAATAGCAGTGCTACCACGTTTTAAAAAGTTTTTTAACAATGACATTATTTATTCCTCGTAGTGGTTAACGAAAAACATGAAAATCGTGTTTATTTGTTCTACTTCTCTTTAGGTAGAACGCGCATCTTCTCTTTTACCAAGCATTGTAGAAAAAACTCCATCCTTAAACCTTTAAAACAAATTGCCAAGTCTGCGGTATACGATCAGTTTTAAATATTGCAAACAGTTCTCATGTGGCTAGACAACTAAACCCATACCTTGAAAAGGATTCATTTAGTCACCAGTATCGTATGGCACAATCAAAATTTTTGTAGAAACTCTTATGCAAATAGTCCAACATGGCGATATTCTCTCTATCAATTGCATTAAATATTGAAACGTTATTTCTCCTTCTCTCTTGTATTTTCGTATTAACTAATAAAATATGTCCACTTTGTTCTGATTTTGATATACAAACTGTAACCGACTTGGTTTTTGTATTTCTTATTTTTCTGCAATAACACTCTCGGTATCTTCTTCTATTTGTTCAATATTACGATATGGTAGCTTTTGTATTTATTTTTGTTTTGGAGGAGATATTTCCAGGTGCGTGAAGTTAGCTGCAACATTTTTGAATTTTTTAAAAATATTTATGTCATAATTAGGCGCCAATTAGGCGCCATTTTGCGCCGCTAAAACTAAATTTTGCGCCGTCTTGGCAAACAAGTTATTGATAAAATAAGATTTTTCCGGCCAAGTTCACGAAGCCGCACTTTTTTTCAATTCTCAGAAAATCTTTATTCCATAATTTAGCGCCAATTAGGCGCCATTTTGCGCCGTTGAAACGAAATTTTGCGCCCTCCTGTGTATCAAGTTATTCGCAATAAACTATTTTTCTGAACTCCAAAAACGTGAAGTTGGCCGCGACTTTTTTTAATTTTGAAAAAAATTTTGCACCACAATTAAGCGCCAATTAGGCGCCATTTTGCGCCGTTGAAACGAAATTTTGCGCCCTCCTGTGTATCAAGTTATTCGCAATAAACTATTTTTCTGAACTCCAAAAACGTGAAGTTGGCCGCGACTTTTTTGAATTTTGAAAAAAATTTTGTGCCACAATTAAGCGGTAATTATGCGCCATTTTGCGCCGATGAAACGAAATTTTGAGCCTTACTGTGTAACAAGTTATTCGAAATAAACTATTTTTCTAAGCGACCTAAAATCGTGAAGTTGACCGCGACTTTTTCGAATTTTGAAAAAAATTTTGTACTAAATTTAAGCGGTAATTAGGCGCCTTTTTGCGCCGTTAAAACGAAATTTTGCGCCCTTCTGTGTAACAAGTTATTCGAAAAAAACCATTTCTCCAAACTAGCCCAAAATCGTGAAGTTGGCCGCGACTTTTTTGAATTTTGAAAAAATTTTTGTACCACAATTAAGCGGTAATTATGCGCCATTTTGCGCCGTTGAAACGAAATTTTGCGCCCTTCTGTGTAACAAGTTATACGAAAAACAACTATTTTTCTGAACTACTTAAAAGCGTGAAGTTGGCCGCGACTTTTTGGAATTTTGAAAAAATTGTACCAAATTTAAGCGGTAATTAGGCGCCATTTTGCGCCGTTGAAACGAAATTTTGCGCCCTCCGGTGTAACAAGTTATTTGAAAAAATATATTTATCCGAACTGCCTAAAAGCATGAAGTTTTTGGAAAACGGCGCAAAATAGCGCCTAATTACCGCTTAAATTTGGTACAAATTTTTTTTCAAAATTCGAAAAAGTCACGGCCAACTTTACGATTTTAGGTCGCTTAGAAAAATAGTTTATTTCGAATAACTTGTTACACAGGAAGGCGCAAAATTTTGTTTCAACGGCGCAAAATGGCGCCTAATTACCGCTTAAATTTGGTACATAATTTTTTTCAAAATTCCAAAAAGTCGCGGCCAACTTCACGATTTTGGGCTAGTTTGGAGAAATGGTTTTTTTCGAAAAACTTGTTACACAGAAGGGCGCAAAATTTCGTTTTAACGGCGCAAAATAGCGCCTAATTACCGCTTAAATTTGGTACAAATTTTTTTTCAAAATTCGAAAAAGTCACGGCCAACTTTACGATTTTAGGTCATTTAGAAAAATAGTTTATTTCGAATAACTTGTTACACAGGAAGGCGCAAAATTTTGTTTCAACGGCGTAAAATGGCGCCTAATTACCGCTTAAATTTGGTACACAATTTTTTTCAAAATTCCAAAAAGTCGCGGCCAACTTCACGATTTTGGGCTAGTTTGGAGAAATGGTTTTTTTCGAAAAACTTGTTACACAGAAGGGCGCAAAATTTCGTTTTAACGGCGCAAAATGGCGCCTAATTACCGCTTAAATTTGGTACAAAATTTTTTTCAAAATTCGAAAAAGTCGCGGCCATCTTCACGATTTTGGGTAGTATGGAGAAATAGTTTTTTTCAAATAACTTGTTACACAGGAAGGCGCAAAATTTCGTTTCAACGGCGCAAAATGGCGCATAATTACCGCATAAACAAAAATTTTTTCAAAATTCAAAAAAGTCGCGGCCAACTTCACGAGTTTGGGCTAGTTTGGAGAAATGGTTTTTTTCGAATAACTTGTTACACAGAAGGGCGCAAAATTTCGTTTTAACGGCGCAAAATGGCGCCTAATTACCGCTTAAATTTGGTACAAATTTTTTTTCAAAATTCGAAAAAGTCGCGGCCAACTTCACGATTTTAGGTCGCTTAGAAAAATAGTTTATTTCGAATAACTTGTTACACAGGAAGGCGCAAAATTTCGTTTCAACGGCGCAAAATGGCGCATAATTACCGCTTAATTGTGGTACAAAATTTTTTTCAAAATTCAAAAAAGTCGCGGCCAACTTCACGATTTTGGGCTAGTTTGGAGAATTGGTTTTTTTCGAATAACTTGTAACACAGAAAGGCGCAAAATTTCGTTTTAACGGCGCAAAATGGCGCCTAATTACCGCTTATTTGTGGTGCAAAATTTTTTTCAAAATTCAAAAAAGTTGCGGCCAACTTCACGTTTTTGGAGTTAAAAAAAATAGTTTATTGCGAATAACTTGATGCACAGGAGGGCGCAAAATTTCGTTTCAACGGCGCAAAATGGCGCATAATTACCGCTTAATTGTGGTACAAAAATTTTTTCAAAATTCAAAAAAGTCGCGGCCAACTTCACGATTTTGGGCTGGTTTGGAGAAATGGTTTTTTTCGAATAACTTGTTACACAGAAGGGCGCAAAATTTCGTTTTAACGGCGCAAAAAGGCGCCTAATTACCGCTTAAATTTAGTACAAAAATTTTTTCAAAATTCGAAAAAGTCGCGGTCAACTTCACGATTTTAGGTCGCTTAGAAAAATAGTTTATTTCGAATAACTTGTTACACAGTAAGGCTCAAAATTTCGTTTCATCGGCGCAAAATGGCGCATAATTACCGCTTAATTGTGGTACAAAATTTTTTTCAAAATTCAAAAAAGTCGCGGCCAACTTCACGATTTTGGGCTAGTTTGGAGAAATGGTTTTTTTCGAATAACTTGTTACACAGAAGGGCACAAAATTTCGTTTTAACGGCGCAAAATGGCGCCTAATTACCGCTTAATTGTGGTGCAAAATTTTTTTCAAAATTAAAAAAAGTCGCGGCCAACTTCACGTTTTTGGAGTTCAGAAAAATAGTTTATTGCGAATAACTTGATACACAGGCGCAAAATTTCGTTTCAACGGCGCAAAATGGCGCCTAATTGGCGCTAAATTATGGAATAAAGATTTTCTGAGAATTGAAAAAAGTGCGGCTTCGTGAACTTGGCCGGAAAAATCTTATTTTATCAATAACTTGTTTGCCAAGACGGCGCAAAATTTAGTTTTAGCGGCGCAAAATGGCGCCTAATTGGCGCCTAATTATGACATAAATATTTTTAAAAAATTCGAAAATGTTGCGGCTAACTTCACGCACCTGATATTTCCTCCGTTAGTTTTACTTTCCTATAAGTAGAAGGTGCATTTTCAAAGTTTTCAAGAGATTTGAGGAAAATCTTAATTTGTCTATCCTTGAAAATGGCACCAGTTTTATACACTATAGAGAGTTCTTGTGAAAGTAGATAAATCAAATTCAGATAGGAAAATGACGTGGTCGTTGTTGCCAAGGTCTTCTCCGGTGTCGTGGCGATCAAAAAAGCAGATTTTAGTAAAACCGCCTTTAAAGACTGATACCCTTATACGCATCCTTTTCTCCTCAAGAATCGCAATAGAAGCAATTTTTTGTAACTAATGAAAGTAAATTCCGAAAAGTTATACCTTCCACTCATGTTTGCATTTTTCTGCAAAATTGCAAAGTATTTGTTAGTCTATTCTTCAATTTTGTTATGTATCGTTTGTTTCCAATACATGCATTACTGTTGTTTATTTTGAGATGCATTCCCCTATTGTAATTATATTTCTCTCAACCCTGTTACTTAGGGTAAAGGTATTGCTAAGGTTTTAGTTACTCACATTTCTATAGCAAAGTTTGTTGCCCTGTCTAAAATATAAACGGGAACACAAGACCATAAACAGAGTGGAAATGGTATCGGGAACGACAGGTAAAACTTTACTACATGGCCTATAGTGCACTCCCACCCAAATAATTAAACATAAACGGGTCACGGCAAAAATGACGCTGGCTTCTCTAACTTGTAAAACCCACCACCCTTCTTCGTTCGTCGTCTTGATTGGTCTGGAAAACAATATATATATATATATATATATATATATATATATATATATATTACTATCCATAGGAAAATATATTTAACATTCCTTTCCCACGGTATAAACGGCTGTTACTACAAATACACAATAGGCAATTTGTACAAACTAACTTTCTAAAACTGTGCAACGCAAATATGTGTAATAGACCTAAATTAATTAATTATACAAAAATCACCTAAATTAATTGTTTACTAAAAATAATTTGTAGTAGACCATTTAGTGACGAACTGGAACCACATTTCCACCAGCATCCACATTTCCACACACATCTGGACCAATTTACATGTAAATTCCATCTATAGTCGCTAGTTATTAATACCGCATTCTTTCACGCGAGATGAATCTTTATCACATTGCTCCGCCCATGATGGACCTCCTTGTGGAATTTTTACACACCATTTTGATTAGCACCGACACCCAGGATTTTCTGTTGCACATCCCCGAGGATAAATCATTTCTCCACATTTCCACCGGCACTTTTGAGCTCTATAAACCTATCTTGTATCATGGTATCAATTAATATTAAATTTTCTCAGCTACCCGAATCTCTAGGACATTTTGAGATTGCATCATCCCTCAAGAGTTACCCCTTTTAAGCGATTTCTTACCTGCTAGCGACTCTTGAGCTACTAACAAAATTTTTTCGTATACCATGCGATACATTAAATAAGCTATCTTGATTTTATTACATATTCGAATTTCTCGCTAAACAGAATTTAGATGACATCGGACCACGCCCTGCATAAGTTCATACCCTGTTAAGTCGACTTTGACGTCTTCTAATTATATGCTCATATTGCTACATATAACGCAAATCTGCTAACAGTTTAAATCGACAGCCTTTACTCATTACGTCTAGTAAATCCATTGCATCATTTCACACGAGATAAACCTATCTTGTTTGGTATTAATCAATATTAGAATTTTCTCAGCTACCCAAATCTCTTAGGAATTTTCAGATTGCACCATCCCCAAGGAGCTACCCTAATTTTAAGATTTCTTACCTGTAGCGACTTTTGAGCGTTCTTATAAATTTTTTATACATGCAATACATTAAATTAGTCTACAATTTTACCACAATCCGAATCTGCAAACAGATTTGAAATCGGACCACGCCCTGCAAAGTTACACATATACCCTCTGCGAGATAAATCTTTCTCCACATTTCCACCCACGAGATAAACCTACCTTGTTTGGTATCAATCAATATTAGAATTTTCTAAGCTATCCAAATCTCTTTAAATTTTCACATAGCACCATCCCCAGAGCTACCCCATTTTAAGATTTCTTACCTGTAGCGACTTTTGAGCGTTCTTATAAATTTTTATACATGTAGCACATCTTGTTAGTCTAGAATTTTATGCACAATCCGAATCTCTAAATAGATTTAAAATCGAACAACCCTTACCATTTTACACACACCTTTAAATTATAAATTTCCTGCGGCTTATACATAAAGAAAATCTAAAAACCATTCTTAAAACTTTTATTACAAACAATTTTTACTAATACAGTTTAAATTTTTAAAACCACATTTCTAAATACATATTTACAATTTTTATTTTCAACCTAGAACTTGTCATATCGGGTCATACTTATTAATATTTATTTCTAAATAGAGCACTTTTCCAAAGACCAACCGGACTCGCATGTTTCAAATTCCTCTGATTTTGTTCGCATGGTTTCGCTTAAGACCTCGTACGTATTTTCCAGATTACTAGAAGACGTTATAACCACATTTTTTGTGTTAAAGTTTCACATCGGACTTCTCTTCCCCATTTTGGTGTAAACGCCGTAGAGTTCGCAATAGACTTTTACTGCTGTATGTTGTATTCTTTTTCATTTATTAATCGAATAAATCGCTCTTTCTGCTTCAAAGAAACTCGGACACTCCATCGTCGACGCTGGCGTTCTTTATGCGATAGCTAGCCATACGGTTGTTAAACGCAGTGCTAACCATTTCTACACCATCGTCGCTAGTAGCGGTAACTGATGCATTTTATGTCTGTTGCTCCTTAAATGTGCGGCATACGTAGTTTTTCCATTTCGAAATCGCATACTTTACACATAATTCGTGGTTGTTTCGTACAAGGTCCTTTAACAGCTGGCGGAGCTGAACGTTTACGGCTTAATGACATACCGTGCTGTTTTTCCTTGTGTCGCTGTAAGTATCCATTCTCGTAAAAGCGAAACCGCAAGTCCCACAGTTTAAGTACTTTGCTGCGGGCGGATGTATAAGCAACCTGGACGATGTTGCACCACGACATTTGTTCTGGTGCCGTTTGAGAGCATCCTCCTGGTAAAGTAGACGTCACAGGGCTCGCATTTAAAACGTTTGCAGGTACCATTTTAGTACAAAACAAAATCCGCACTATAAGACTTGACTTGTAAGCGAACTAACTTATAACTAAAAGTTTACTCTCGCGTACCTGCTTTATGTACCCTATAGAATGCAAACCGAAGGTTTCCGAAGACACCGAACGAAGTTGAGGATTCAGCGGGAACTAAATGACGTCATAATCCTCGCTGCTCGTCCAATACATTTAGCGCCAATGCATGCGCCCTGGTTCGCTTTGTCCATGGCTGCGAATGCCGTTAGTAAAACATCGGAAACGTCTTCCATGTTATACGGATCGCGTGCATATTAAAAATCCAAAAGGGTGGTAGCACACACACAAATTGTGTGCAAGTCGTGCTGTAGAAGATGCAGTGCTACTATAACCAAAACACTTTAAACCATTACTAAAAAAATACCAACTTGTTGTCTACAGGATACTTACAACAATTTAATTTTAAATAACTTCTACGTCATACTTTAGGAAATGTAGGCTTGAATATTTTCCAAATGAATCACCAAGCGAAAGTATATGTTAACGGTATTAAATTACCCATTAATTTCCATTTTTACGACCGTGGTTAATTATAGATTAAAATTTAATTTGTGCACGTTCGAGCTTCTCGTAAACTAACATATTTTAGAGCAACAATGCGCTGTATAATACATGCATACCCCTTCGCCGCGCTACTGCTATTCTTGTAATTGCTAGAAAAGTCACTCTCCTTTTTACTGTTAGGACCGATGGCAAAGCACCAATTTTTTATACTTTCTATAGCACATCGGCGCTTTTCGTCTGATAATTAAATTTGCTTCTGTAGGCTTTTACACTTTCGCATAGCGGTCGATCGCACGTAATGATTTCTAGAACCGGTAAGTACTCGATATCGTCCAAATAGAAATTAGATGCTCGATGTCTGTCAACTTCCAATTCCCTCGTAAAGGTAGAAAAACTCAGTCAATCATCCATTAAACTTCGACCCGCTCCTGTTCTGATAATTTACAAACATTTTCAAACGACAATGGGCCGAGAATTTTTAAACCTCCGAGGATCTTTAAGTCGTGATCAATTACACATCCGAGCTACGCGTAAACTAACATATTTTGCAGCAACTGTATAATACATGCATACCCCTTCTCTGCGCTACTGCTATTCTTGTAGTTGCTTGGAAAAGTCAGTCGCCCTTTTTACTGCTAGGACCGCTAAAAGCACCATTCCATACTTTCTTTATAAGTGTAGCACATCGCGCACTTTTTGTCGGATAATTAAATTTTTGTTTATGTAGGCCTTTACACTTTCGCTTATTTAAACATCTAATACAATTGATTAACCACTTTCGATTATTCTAACGGAACCACCATACATCCCCCGCACCGTTCTTTTGAATCCAACGATCCTATGGGCTTCCGCACTAACACCTGACGTATCTTTCCTACTATTTGTTAAACAAAACTACCGGTATCGCCATTGTGGACGTAAACAGATGTTTGTGGATTGTACGAGAATATGTAACCATATACATTAACCAGTCTAAGCTATTTTATTTAGTCCACGAAAACTACTATTTTCTAAACCACAATTAATAATCGTCTTTATAGGTTCACATTTCTACCATTTACCCAATGACTGGTGCTACGTACATGGAAACTTTAATTTCTTATTGGAGAATTCTTATTCTCCCCGCACTGCTGCGTAGTTGCATCCACCCCTTTTGAGTATATTCGTTATAGGTTGTAAGACCCTCGGTTTTATTAACTACAATTCGTGAGACCCTTTAATCTTTTAATCGTATCTTTCTCGCCTACAATACAGTAGGACTTAACATTACTACCAACAAATTCTAATACTGGACCCCCATTAAATACGTCTTTAATTTTCCTACAACTTTTTTGTTGACAAGTGTTATATTGTATTTATTATACCGGGTAGTCACTCTTTTAAGATAAATATATTTTGCTAGGTATCAACTAATATTAAATTTTCTAGGGACCCCAAATCTGTAAATAAATTTTAAATAGGACCACCCCATACAAAGTTATCTTTTAAAGACCCAAATCACTATTTTGCCCTTTTTTTAACTCCCCAAAAAGAACACCCGAGTTCGTTCTACATTCTCCAGAAAGTTCAACCATTGTTCCAAGGAACACGATTTGAAATTAATTCGAGGTCTTTCCGATAACTTCTTTTCCGCCCTTCGCCAGACCAAAGCCAGCGGAACAAGTGAACAATTAATTTGATAACATCCTGTTTGCAACGCAGCTCGCATTTAACAACATTACAGTTCGCTGCCACAGCACCCTTTCGCCCGAACCCAAAACCGACAGTTTTTCAACACCAAATGTCACTTTCCACCCGGAGAACGCTCACTATACCGTATCGACACTGAACACGAAAAATCATCAGATGCCAGCTGTCGAAAGCGTACATCCGACGCACGTCATGACGATGCAACGACATCGGGTTCGATACACATCCGACATGCCACATAACACACCGACACATGACGACACACGATCATGGATTACGGATCGACCATGCACAGTTATTCTCACCAGTCACGAATTTTCCATTAAACCATGCATAACCAGTTTATAAGGCACATTTCACCGTTACCCAAGCGCGCACGCTGACCCACCTATTAATTTTTTTTATCTAACCTAGGTCCACTTGGTTTTTAATGGAAAACTCATTAAAAGCAATTAGTGTTAATGTGTTTTAATGAGAAAACTCATTAAAGCAATTAGGTCATATGGTCATGTGGTCATATGGTCATGTGGTCATATGGTCATGCAATAGGTCATGTGGTCATTGGTCACAAATGTGTCATATGGTCCCGTGGTCATGGTTTAATTTTCACTCAATTTTGGGGTAATTTCACTATATTGTTTTATTATCGCTACATATATCCGGATATATGATACGTCCCTGTGGTTAGGTCGGATAACAACATATTCGACTATCTTCGGCAATATACGTCCACTCTGTAGAATACATAAGAAACAATTTTTTCGTATTCAATTTAGTATTCGATAGTAGCTAGAACGGTAAACATGAGCGTCTCAAAGGTGATTAACGTTTCCAACTTCATGGGAATAAAGTGAAACCGACAAATGAGCGATTTGGATTATGGCTGTTGACAGAAAATATGTGCAACAATAATCTGGTAAAAGATATTGGTAATATTTGTTATGTCGAAGGCGAACGGATGCTGACTGGTGGACTACACACCAATTACAGAACCATTTTGTGACAATATAATGTTGTTAAAATTTGACCTTTCTGACACCGAACAAGCATCTGCAAACAAAAGGATGTTTATCCTAAAAAGAATTTGTGGTGCATTTAACAGCTATCTACGAAGAAAGTTCAACTGATTTGTTTGCTAGGCATGGTGTTAAAGCTAAGCTCCGTTTTCTGGAAAGCACTAACAAGATGGGCCAGAGAGTAAAAAGAATTATCGGAAAAGAAGACCTCGAATGCATTAATAAAAATTCCAAAATCCTATATGTGTTCCATACAAAGTGGAACTAGCAGATGTTAGTTGGAAACTTTATTGGAGGAACTACCAGATATATTAGACGAACTCGAAAACGATTATTTCTATCTTTTGACATGGATGTAACCCAAGATTTTGCAGGATATTTAGCAAGATGGAGATGTGTAATTATTTAACTACAAACCATAACTTTTGCTATAACGGCCAATACGAAGAAAAGTGTAATAATATAGTTGACAACGATAAAACTGTGGGAATTGATTGTTTAACATGGCTAACAACCAATGCAAGAATTAAGATATACAACAAATATGTGTGTCAGATAACAAGTCCTGGTGTTAATAAACAACTTGGCAATCATATACTAGATTTTTTATGTTGTCCAGATGTACGTTTAAGGGAAACATTTGCGTCTACTTTAGCCAAAGAACATGGTATTACGCGATTGGAAGCGACAATCTACAACTGTACAATTGGAAGCTATGTCAGTGCGGAACTAGTGTATAAACCCTTAAAAGACTGTTTAACCTTATTGGAAGATAGTGTTATACTTCCTAAAGGCGCCAATGTACTCGGTATCACTTGCCAAAATGTGGAGTAAGCTATCGGACAAGCTACAAAATAGCTGTTGTTTAGTCTATAATAACCTGCTACAGTACGTGTATTGGGGAATGGCAATACAAAGAAATTGACGGGCTTGCAAATTAAGTTGTCCGAAAACTAGAGGAAAGGGAAAATTGATAAAGTATGTGCTTTCGGCTTTAGTTTTAACTATTTACCCGTAAATTATTTGGAGATAGTAGAGGAGGAAGACAGCCAAGATAAAATAAAAATCTTACACAAGTGCTACATTAAAGCAGGTAGTACATATTTTACACAATCTGCAACACCATATTCTACAATTCCAAAAGAAATAGTCATTTCGGAATTGGGATTGATAATACTAACATTCCGTACCAAGGTAATATTGGTAGTAAACTCTATCCGTTTACGCTAAAGGAAATTGCCCCATTATGTATACCATACGCTGTAAGTGGAAGGAAAAGACAACTGGAATTAGAGGAAATGGATGCAAAAAGGCGAAAATTGGACTACATGGAAAACACTGCGATAATACGCGATCAATACAAAGATGTGTTAGACAAAGAACATCTTATTAGAGAAAATGAGGAAGAATTAAAAGATTATTTTATGTGCCGATGGACTGACTTAGATACATCCGGGTTGTACAAGCTGTATGCATTTGCGGTTAGTAAGAAAGACTCTTTAGTTATGTACATGTTCTTGCAGAAAAGGATGGTACTAAATCCGTATACTTTTAAAAGGTTATTCTAAAACGTATTTATCAAAATGGCAGATAACAAAGACGAACTAAGGAATGCGGGTTTCGTAACCTTGGCGTACACCACACGCAAAGGGGTTTCGCTAAACATTGTATATTTACCTAGTAAAGAACCTTTCGGATCATTTAAAACCGAGGGTCTTACAACCTATAACAACCATATATTCCCAAAAGTGGTGGATATGCAACTACAACGGTGTGTGGGAGAAAAGGATTTCTCCAATACCGACAAGAAGAAGTCGATCAAGCTAACAAGATACGTATGCAGGATATAGTGGGAAAGCTGCGATTAAAAGATTGTCACAAGCTGCAAGAATTACACGAAGGAATGGATCTGGTTGTCGGCGGAATCAAAGACTTTAAATATAGAGGCAAACTTCGGTACATTTTACAATTCGAAAACCTAGACGGTCTTTATGTATCAAACTATTGGTTAGAAAAGGAAGATAGAAGACTTGGTGTCGATTTAAATTTTAAGCTGCGAATAAAATTAGATAAAATTAAAACCACTGCAAACAAAACATAAAGAAAGGACTGTCTTCTGTGTATAACTTTGTATTAAAATTAAGTTTAAATGACTCCATGCTTGGCATTAAATATTTTTAAATTTGTTATGTATAATGTCAGAATAAACATTTTATAATAGTATATAACATTGTTCTTTATTTATAAAAGGCTGTGACGTTACCCCGAAATAGCACTCGCACAGAGAGGGATGCGCATGGGCAGCGCGCATGGGCGGGTGTGCACGCGCAGGGTGCGCATGGGCAGGGTGTGCATGCGCAGGGTGCGCATGGGCTAGGATGTGTCTGGGCGTACACGAAGGGAAGCGGATGTTAACAGTCACCAAGCATCCAATTCTTTATTTGGATGGTATCGAGTACTTGCCTGCGTATGTATCCGGAGTAAAAGAATACGATTTGCATACGCAGCTTATTAATAAAATTAGTTTATCGAGGGAAGATGACAAAAGGTACATCATTCCTAATAGTACAACAATCTACGCATAGAGGGCGTAAAGATATAAGATAGTTGTTTATATTTGTATAGATTTTGTAAATCTATTGTGTATATTAGTTTTAAGATTCCATAATTTTTAAGTTCTTCTCCCACCTTCCAAATCCTTCCGGCTTCTATCCTGGTTGACAGAGTATACGTGTTATCTCCACGTGGTATTCGCGGGACACTGCGGTTTTAGATTTCTAGGGAGATCGGTTGGTTAAAGCATATGTCTTGGTTAGCGAAAAAAGGTTTTAAAGATGGAGTTAAATAAAGATGGGCAAAAATCAGTGATTTGGGTCTTTAAAAGGCATAACTTTGTATGGGGTGGTCCTATTTAAAATCTTATTTACAGATTTGGGGTCCCTAGAAAATTTAATATTAGTTGATACCTAGCAAAATATATTTATCTTAAAAGAGTGACTACCCAGCGTATAATAAATACAATATAACACTTGTCAACAAAAAGTTGTAGGAAAATTAAAGACGTATTTAATGGGGGTCCAGTATTAGAATTTGTTGGTAGTAATGTTAAGTCCTACTGTATTGTAGGCGAGAAAGATACGATTAAAAGATTAAAGGGTCTCACGAATTGTAGTTATAAAACCGAGGGTCTTACAACCTATAACGAGCATATACCTCAAAAGGGGTAGACATGCAACTACGCAGCAGTGCGCGGAGAATAAGAATTCTCCAATAAGAAATTAAAGTTTCCATGTACGTAGCACCAGTCATTGGGTAACGGTAGAAATGTGGAACCTATAAAGACGATTATTAATTGTGGTTTAGAAAATAGTAGTTTTCGTGACTAAATAAAATAGCTTAGACTGGTTAATGTATATGGTTACATATTCTCGTACACATCCACAAACATCTGCTTTACGTCCACAATATCGATACCGGTAGTTTTTTTAACAAATAGTAGGAAAGATACGTCAGGTGTTAGTGCGTGAAGCCCATAGGATCGTTGGATTCAAAAGAACGGTGCGGCGGGATGTATGGTGGTCTCCGTTAGAATAATCGAAAGTGGTTAATCAATTGTATTAGATGTTTAAATAAGCGAAAGTGTAAAGGCCTACATAAACAAAAATTTAATTATCCGACAAAAAGTGCGCGATGTGCTACACTTATAAAGAAAGTATGGAATGGTGCTTTTTTAGCGGTCCTAGCAGTAAAAAGGGCGACTGACTTTTCCAAGCAACTACAAGAATAGCAGTAGCGCAGAGAAGGGGTATGCATGTATTATACAGTTGCTGCAAAATATGTTAGTTTACGCGTAGCTCGGATGTGTAATTGATCACGACTTAAAGATCCTCGGAGGTTTAAAAATTCTCGGCCCATTGTCGTTTGAAAATGTTTGTAAATTATCAGAACAGGAGCGGGTCGAAGTTTAATGGATGATTGACTGAGTTTTTTCTACCTTTTACGAGGGAATTGGAAGTTGACAGGCATCGAGCATCTAATTCTCTATTTGGACGATATCAAGTACTTCCCGGTTCTAGAAATCATTACGTGCGATCGACCGCTATGCGAAAGTGTAAAAGCCTACAGAAGCAAATTTAATTATCAGACGAAGAAGCGCACGATGTGCTATAGAAAGTATAAAAAATTGGTGCTTTGCATCGGTCCTAACAGTAAAAAGGAGAGTGACTTTTCTAGCAATTACAAGAATAGCAGTAGCGCGGCGAAGGGGTATGCATGTATTATACAGCGCATTGTTGCTCTAAAATATGTTAGTTTACGAGAAGCTCGAACGTGCACAAATTAAATTTCAATCTATAATTAACCACGGTCGTAAAAATAGGAAATTAATGGGTAATTTAATACCGTTACATATACTTTCGCTTGGTGATTCATTTGGAAAATATTCAAGCCTCACCATTTCCTAAAGTATGACGTAGAAGTTATTTAAAATTAAATTGTTGTAAGTATCCTGTAGACAACAAGTTGGTATTTTTTTAGTAATGGTTTAAAGTGTTTTTGGTTATAGTAGCACTGCATCTTCTACAGCACGACTTGCACACAATTTGTGTGTGTGTGCTACCACCCTTTTGATTTTTAATATGCACGCGATCCGTATAACATGGAAGACGTTTCCGATGTTTTTACTAACGGCATTCGCAGCATGGACAAAGCGAACCGGCGCATACATTAGCGCTAAATGTATTGGACGAGCTGCGAGGATTATGACGTCATTTAGTTCCTCGCGAATCCTCAGACTTCGTTCGGTGTCTTCGGAAACCTTCGGTTTGCATTCTATAGGGTACATAAAGCAGGTACGCGAGAGTAAACTCTTTAGTTATAAGTTAGTTCGCTTACAAGAAGTCTTATAGTGTGGATTTTGTTTTGTACTAAAATGGTACCTGCAAACGTTTTTAAATGCGAGCCCTGTGACGTCTACTTTACCAGGAGGGATGCTCTCAAACGGCACCAGAACAAATGTCGTGGTGCAACATCGTCCGGTTGCTTTATACATCCGCCCGCAGCAAAGTACTTAAACTGTGGGACTTGCGGTTTCGCTTTTACGAGAATGGACAACTTACAGCGACACAAGGAAAACAGCACGGTATGTCATTAAGCCGTAAACGTTCAGCTCCGCCAGCTGTTAAAGGACCTTGTACGAAACAACCACGAATTATGTGTAAAGTATGCGATTTCGAAATGGAAAACTACGTATGCCGCACATTTAAGGAGCAACAGACATAAAATGCATCAGTTACCGCTACTAGCGACGATGGTGTAGAAATGGTTAGCACTGCGTTTAACAACCGTATGGCTAGCTATCGCATAAATAACGCCAGTGTCGACGATGGAGTGTCCGAGTTTCTTTGGAAGCAGAAAGAGCGATTTATTCGATTAATAAATGAAAAAGAATACAACATACAGCAGTAAAAGTCTATTGCGAACTCTACGGCGTTTACACCAAAATGGGGAAGAGAAGTCCGATGTGAAACTTTAACACAAAAATGTGGTTATAACGTCTTCTAGTAATCTGGAAAATACGTACGAGGTCTTAAGCGAAACCATGAACAAAATCAGAGGAATTTGAAACATGCGAGTCCGGTTGGTCTTTGGAAAAGTGCTCTATTTAGAAATAAATATTAATAAGTATGACCCGATATGACAAGTTCTAGGTTGAAAATAAAAATTGTAAATATGTATTTAGAAATGTGGTTTTAAAAATTTAAACTGTATTAGTAAAAATTGTTTGTAATAAAAAGTTTTAAGAATGGTTTTTAGATTTTCTTTATGTATAAGCCGCCGGAAATTTATAATTTAAAGGGTGTGTGTAAAATGGTAAGGGTTGTTCGATTTTAAATCTATTTAGAGATTCGGATTGTGCATAAAATTCTAGACTAACAAGATGTGCTACATGTATAAAAATTTATAAGAACGCTCAAAAGTCGCTACAGGTAAGAAATCTTAAAATGGGGTAGCTCTGGGGATGGTGCTATGTGAAAAATTTAAAGAGATTTGGATAGCTTAGAAAATTTAATATTGATTGATACCAAACAAGGTAGGTTTATCTCGTGGGTGGAAATGTGGAGAAAGATTTATTCGCAGAGGGTATATGTGTAACTTTGCAGGGCGTGGTCCGATTTCAAATCTGTTTGCAGATTCGGGTGTAAAATTGTAGACTAATTTAATGTATTGCATGTATAAAAAATTTATAAGAACGCTCAAAAGTCGCTACAGGTAAGAAATCTTAAAATTAGGGTAGCTCCTTGGGGATGGTGCAATCTGAAAAATTCCTAGAGATTTGGGTAGCTGAGAAAATTTAATATTGATTAATACCAAACAAGATAGGTTTATCTCGAAAGATGCAATGGCTAGACGAAGAAAACTATTTGTTAGGTTTGCTTATAGAGCAAATAGCAAAATTAGAAGATCAGGACTTTAAAGGGGTATAACTTTGCAGGGCGTGGTCCGATTTCAAATCTGTTTACAGATTCGGATGTGCATAAAATTCGAAGCTAATTTAATGTATCGCATGTATAAAAAAATTTTTTAAGAACGCTCAAAAGTCGCTACAGGTAAGAAATCTTAAAATGAGGGTAGCTCCCTGGGGGATGATGCAATCTAAAAAATTCCTAGAGATTCGGGTAGCTAAGAAAATTCTAATATTAATTGATACCAAACAAGATAGGTTTATTTCGTGGGTGGAAATGTGGAGAAAGATTTATCTCGCGGGTGGAAAGAATGCGGGTGTGATGTAATCAAAATGGTTGGTGTAAAAAATTCCACAAGGCGGTCCACAGGGCGGAGCAAGGATAAGATTCATCTCCCTCATTTACTCCTTATGGGAATTTACATGTAAATTGGTCCAGATGTGTGTGGAAATGTGGATGCTGGTGGAAATGTGGTTCCAGTTCGTCACTAAATGGTCTACTATTTGTGATCGCTTTTAGCGCGTAACAACCCGCGTTTGTTTTCTGTCGTGTAGAATCCACAGAGTAAAAGAAATGCCTGGGAACACTTAATTTTTTCGAAAAAGATACCAATTGAAAGAATAGTAACGTGTTCAAAGGATTTTGTTTCAAAACAAAGAGTAAAATAGTAGCTACAAAAATTTTTCACTTAATCAAATGTTCTCAGATGGTAATTTGACAGTATCTCTAAACGATGGTAAATTGCGTCTACTAACTTTCTACAGAATTTTCTTGAAATTAACTGAGATTTTCCGATAATTTGTTGCCGCAACTTGGCAAGACTTGCGTGTATAGTTTTATAAGCTTTATTTTGTAGGTGTCGCATCCCCATTAAAAATAATCTTTAGGATTGAAATTCCGTAAACGCGGACGCCAATCAATACTTTCTCGTCTATCGATTTACCGTCCTGAAAATACCTCATCTACAGAGTCAACTATTGAACCGAAATGAACTGGCTGGCGCTCCGTCTTGCTGAACCAGTATCTGTTTAAAATTGGTTCTATATAAGTTACCTAGTGCAGGCACAATATCGTTCCTAAGTAGTGTTACGTACTTATCTGACGTTTAATTTTCCACGATCAAAAAGGGGCCCATTAACTGGTTACCCAATATACTCAACCATAGATTTAACTTTTGTGGTGTTTGGGTATGATCTTCACGCATTCAGTGCGGATTTATCCCATTCCAATACCTTAGATTTTGGCGACTTAGTATGTCACACAATTAATGGTTGCTACGTGGAAAAACTATATCTTATTAACGAAATTCGCATCAGTTGCGATTTTCTTCATCATTATCTCACTAAACTCTAATCTGCCTCGAAAGCATCATGACTTAATTCTTTTAACAAGTGAAACTTGTATGGTTTGCATGAATTATTATGTAATATATTTAAGATTGAAAAATAACTTGTACTTGTGCAGCTCTGCGTGACAATTAATACTGATCATTAATGAAGTTCTGCATAATTTCCAAAGCTTTGTTGTAATTCGTAACAGACTATGGTTGACCTCTTCAATTTCCATCTTTTACTCTCCCATTTTCCTCAAAACGCTTTGCAGTTTTTGTATCGTTGCCTTATAAACAGAATATAGATTAGGAAAGCATTATTAAACAAGTTGCTACATCGCTATAAGATCTTCACCACAGTCTCTCATCATCCAAAAGGGCAACTCGTTCTTTCGTTAAGAACAATCTTAGAAAACCAAGTTACTTTGTGCAACTATTGAAAATACTTTAAGCTACTATCAGTTTTAGTTAATAGCTTCGTAAATTCTTAATATGCAGTATGTCTACTTAAGTTGGCGGCATATGGAAAACTTTTTTATTTTTAGTTTTAGCAAAAAAAGTTACTTTTTATAAAAAGTTCTGCTTGGTAGAAAACCTCAAATAAAACATTCAAATAACTAAATTTATCAGTATATACGAAGTTTATCAATAAATATGAATTTGGTACAAGAGTAAAGTACCTTATTTTTGAGAATTTTGAAAATTGTTATTACAAAAAGTTATTTAGAATTAAAAATTACGGTGAAATATGCAATTTATATGTATCTATCGTAAAAAAAACTTTTTTCTTACTTTTCGAATTTTCTCTAGAATAAATAAGTTTATGCATTAAAATATTACATTTAATCTAGGATGCACTGACTAAAATTGTAAAGTTGTAAAATTGTAAAATAAATTGTAAAAGTAAAGTCAAGACTTCAGTTTGTAAATGTATTTGTAAGAAATGCCAGCAACATTGAGTTTGCAAGAAAAAATTGAAATTGTATTAATTGTGAGTGAAAATTATAAAACATTTCGTGAAGCTGCCGGCATTTTCAATAACCGACATCCAAAAAAAAGGGGTTAACGACGAAACAGTAAGAAAATTATTAATAAAATTTAAAAATCTTGGAAATGTAAAAATAGATATTCCAACAAACGTCAAAAACTGGTTGCTAATGATGAGATGGAGTTTGAAGTAATGCTCTCAACAATTGAACAACCAAAACATTCTTTGCGAAAAAGGGCATCTTTGATACCAAATACTTTACATGTGATTTTCCAATGCTCCACCCAAAGGTACTACATTGGCCAGGAAGCGAGTTTTTTTTTACCTGGAAAATTTTGAATTTTGCCTAATCCTTGCTGTTCCAAGTAAGGTAGGGATCTTTAACGTGCATGACAACACTCACACACGGGACCTCCATTTTACCTCTCATCCGAACGAGGGTGTATTTTTGTGAAAAATGCTCGCTTAACATTTTTCAAGCGAACCGTGTCGGGATTCGAACCCGGGACCTTGGGCGTAGTAGTCACACACATACCACTACGCCACGGAGCCGCCGATACCAAATACTGTAAGTAAAGAAACGGTTTTAAAAATTTTGAAAAAGAACAAATTGTATCCGTATAAGCCGCAATTTATTCATACATTAAGGCCAGGAGGTCAAGATAGACTCTTTGAATCCTGTTGTGATATCTAAGGAAAGTTGGAAGATAATCCATTTATGGCAAGACATGTACCTTCGAATGAAGCAACATTTTCATCAAATGGAACAGTTTCTTCACAAAACTGCCGTTGGTGGAGTGAGACTAATCCACTTTTTACAATCAAAACTCGCGGCCAGTATGCTTTCAAATAATGTGTGGTGTGGAATTTTTAAAAATGAAATAATTTGACCTTTCTTTTTTCGAGAATCTTTGAATGCAGACCGTTATTTACTCTTTCTACAAAAAGAACTAGATGATTTTATTGATGATCTACCCCTACTTGAACGTCAACAAATATGGTTCCAGCAGGATGATGCCCCATGCCATAGCAGGTTAGATGTAAGACAATACCTTGAAAATTTTTTAATGAAAGAGTTGTGCATCGGTTTTTGGAAATTCGTTGGCCACCTCGCTCTCCAGATTTGACCCCACTTGACTTTTTTGTGTGGGGCTACTTGAAATAGAAGATGTACTTGCTAGGGCCATGCACAGATGTTGTCCATTTAGAACGAATCAGTAAAGAAACCGTTCAGAGTATAACACCGACAATGATTAGAAGAGTGTTGACAGAGTTTCGAGATAGAACAATTACCTGTATTTACAGAGAAGGCGGATATGTTGAAGCGGTAGTTAATTGAGGGACGGAATAATAAGATCCGTATGTGTAACAAACACTTTTACATATTATTAAACTATTGTTATTACCAAAAAAAGTCTTTCGAAATGCTGAGAAATTATATAACATGGACAGTTCTTGTCAGTGCATCTTAGATTAAATGAAATATAACGCGTAAGCTTAAATACACTTTTATTTTAGAAAAGTTTGAAAAAAACTTTTATGATCGATGGATATTTTGCATATTTGAACGTGGTTTTTGATTCTGAACAACATTTCATAATAAAAATTTTCGAAATTGTCAAAAATAAAAGTACTTTACTCTTGCACCAAATTCACATCTATTGATAAACCTCGCATATGACTAATAAATTTTGAAATTTGAAGGTTTTATTTTAGGTTTCATACCAAGCAGAACTTTTTACAAAGAGTAACTTTTTTTTTTCTAAAACTAAAAATAAAAACGTTTTCCATATGCCGCCAACTTAAATAGACACACTGTATATCAAAATCACAGCCTACTACAATTAATTACTTCAAATCTAGTTTTCACCAAAAGCTTTATTTATTAAAGTGCTGTCAAACTACATCAAATCTTAAGTGTGGCATTCGTATTTAAGGCTAAATTCCAAAATTAAAACAACATACAAAGGGTTATATTTAAAATACTAAAGTGACCTATATTTTCGCCAAAACGATCAACCTGGCAACAGTGTAACAGAATACCCTTGAACCCCACATTCCAAATTTTTGATAATCCGTTTTCGAGAAAATTGGGCGTTTTCAAATTTTTCTTGTACCCTGTATAAGCTGTGGATTAAGGTACTATGTCTTTTCAGTTTTTTGGGTTTGTTGATTCGCCTTTTTCAAAATAAAGCACAGTTTATTAATATCCTCCAGCAGAGTAGAAAAAGGAACCCGAGAGAAGAATGCGTTTCTGCTTTTAGTATTACATTTATATGCAGTTAGTACCGGCATCTTTGTTTACACAACTTCTATATAATTAAACGGCAAACAGTCAAAACAGAATGCGAATAAGTGAGTCCGTATAACATAGTCTTTACTCTATAGGCTTCTTATCCAGCACCCTTAAATTAGTCTCTCTTAAAGCAATTTTTTCCCCAGTTCTTCTAATTCGAGGAAAAACCGGTTCTTTTAAACTACTTGACCAAAACGTACGTAGTAATACATCAGCAGACGGAATATTAGTATCTAAGGACTATAATGGTTTTGAACAGAAATCAGGGAAAATCGGTTTTCATATTGTACGCTAGTTGACGCATGATAGCTGAATAGTGTAAATATTAATGAAACTTTGTATGAATATAGGGAAATACAATGATTTGACCTTGTTGTTTTGTGATGGAGTTGGTCAATAAAAACTTGATAAAACTTTATCTAAAAATATTCGAAAATCGTTTTTTACTATTTTTACACGGAGAGGCATATTTAAGGACTTTAACTCACGACGACTTGAAAAATGACCATTTGGGTACCTTTCAGTTTCGTACAAATGCCTTAAAATGGTTGAAAAACTGAATTGCTTATGATCAATCAAATCGTAGGTATGAGTGTGCTGTGTTCAAGGGTGCTGGCCATTATACAAATACATGTAGCACAGATTTATGATTTAGTGATTGCGGTGGTTTCTGTAATCTAGCGCTACTTCGATACCCAAAATTTTGTCACCTTCAATAAATGTTACAGAATTTTGTGCTTACGCTTGCTAGTCGCTAGCTTTCGAAGAGAGTGACAGACGAATGCTCTGCTCCTGTTATGTAACATACCACAAACAAAATGTTCGCTTGATTGAAGAGCCTCTCTTGCTGTGCACTCCAAACTTTTCTGTTGATCTTCGCCCTTTGCCACGAACTCAAAGCGTTTTGTCGGCGTGGGATTCTTTATTTCCAATGCTCATACGCACACCTTCGTACCTAATACGTGTGATACAAATTCATCTTTATCTATATTAAATATATCGTATAATTCATGAGACATACTTTAGAAAAACTTAGTCTTTGTTTAACTAGAATTGTTTTAAAACGGCGCGAGACTCAGAATTGTTAAAAATCGGAATTTTTCATCTGAATTTAGTACAAAGTCTCGTTTTTTATCCTGTCTCTAAACCTGCTGAACAATTTTTACTTTCCCTGTTTTTCTAATTGTATTAAAACAATATACAGGGTTATTACAAATGAAATAGACAGTTTGGATAGGTTATAGAAAGTTTATTTTTGAAAAGTTAAGATTATTACTTTTATGATTATAAAGAAGAAATTATTAAGTTTTTATTTAAAATTTTTACAAATGTTCAATGTGTGCACCTTTGGTAACACGACAGATTTCAACACGGTAGTCGAATTCTTGCCACACGCTATTAAGCATGTAACGGTCAACTGTAGCAAGAGCATTTGTGATACGTTGTTTATGTTCGTCGATATCAACAGGAAGCGGTGGTATGAAAACTTTGTCTTTTACATAACCCCATAAGAAATAGTCGCAGGGCGTTAAATCTGGACTACGAGGTGGCCACGGCTTAAGCACACGGTTTTCCTCACTTGCACGGCCGATCCATCGTCTAGGAAGATGTTCATCCAGATATTTTCTGACCTGTAAGTGCCAGTGAGGCGGAGCTCCATCTTGTACAAAAACGAAGTTATCACTATCTTCCTGTAGTTGAGGCATTAACCATTCGTGTAACATGTCCAGATAAATTACTCCGGTTATTGACACTTCGTGAAAGAGGAACCTTTTCACGAGATAAAGCGCAAAACACGTTAACTTTAGGGGAATCGCGTATATGTTGTAAAGTCGCTCTAGGGTTTTCTGTGCCCCATATCCTTACATTATGTCTATTAACTTTTCCACTAATGTGAAAAGTACATTCGTCACTGAAAATTAGGCGATTAAAGAATGTGTCATCATTTTCGAGACATTGTTGCATCTCCAGACAAAAATTGTTACGTACGACTTTATCACCGGCATTTAAACTTTGTACTAACTGCAATTTATACGGTTTCATTTTCAAACGCTTTCGCAGAATTTTCCACACAGTAGGTTGAGGAATTTGCAATTCTAAACTTGCTGATGTAGTCGATTGTCTTGGACTTCGTAAATAAACATCACGAACACTATCGATTTGTTCTTTTGTAACAGGAGGTCTTCCAGTACTCTTTCTTTTACACAGACATCCACTATTTTCGAAATGTTTACACCAGTCATAGATTGATTGCCTTGTTGGTGGTGTTTTATCGTATTTTGTTCTGAAATGACGCTGCACAACAGTAACAGACTTTGTTTTGGCTAATTCAAGAACACAATAAGCTTTCTCCACTTTAGTAGCGGCCATTTTGCTAGACTGGTTGTTGTTTTAACAGCAGTACCAACCTAACAGTTTTACCAACATAAACTTTAAGAAATTCCTTATAAACCTATCTCGCTTACTATATTCAAATACACCAGTCTGATTTTTTAAAGGCTATCCAAACTGTCTATTTCATTTGTAATAACCCTGTATAATACATGATGCTATTACTTGATCTTGAGTGGTTGACGCACGTCCCTAAATCTAGTTCTAACCTAGTCATTTCTAACTTCAAATTCTTTAACTTACCTGCCCGCAGATTTCGGAGGTTCCGCAGGCCATGTAGAACATCTTTCATTCTTAGAGCCTTCTTCCTTTTTTCCTCTTCTCAACATTTCCTAGTGACTTATATTCGATCCCAGAATCCAAATATACAGAAGCAGAGTGTAATTGTAAGACTATACGACTACCCACCTGTGGAGGTGCGTGAAGTGAGTACACTTTGACTTTCCAATGCTCCATCCGAAAGTACTACATTAGCCAGGGAAGCGAGTTATTTTTTACCTAGGAATTTTGAATTTTGCTAAACCCTTTCTATTCCATGCAAGATATGGAATTTTACGTGCGTGATAAATTCACACACGAGACCTACATTTTACCTCTCATCCGAACGAGGGCATATTTTTGTATAAAATGCTCGCCTAATATTTTTCATGCGCTCCGTGTCGGGACTCGAATCCGGGACCTTCGGGTCAGCAGTCATACACGAACTTGTCTGATATATGGAGCCGCCCGTGAAGTTAGCACTAACATTTTTGAATTTTTCAACAATATTTGTCATAATTAAGCGCCATTTTGTGCAACTACAACTGAATTTTGCGCCCCGTTGGTAAACAAGTCACTATAAAAGTATTTCAGCCAAGTTCACGAAGCCGCACTTCTTTTCAATTTTCACAAAAGTTTTATTTCATAACTAAACGCCAATTAGACGCCATTTTGCGTAGTTGAAACAACATTTCGCAACCTACATTCCGAGATGAAACTAATAGCGCATACGTAGGCATTATATTTTTATGCTAATACCCAAGTACTACTAAGCGATAACGAAAATAAATATCCAAAAAATGCCGACTAAAGCAGAAAATTTGCCCGCAACCACAACCGTGGGGGGCGCTCCACACCCACTCCCTCTCATATTTACTACCCTGCGCAACTTTTTGAATTTTCTAAAAGTTTTGTATCAAAATAAGCACTAATTAGGCGCCATTTTGCGCCGTTGAATCAAAATGTTACGCACTCTCGTGGAACATGTTATTTGAAAAGGCTATTTCTCCGAGCTACTTCAAAGCGTGAGGTAGCTGGTTGCAATTTTTTGTATTTTTAAAATTTTTTTGTATTATAATTAGGCACCAATTAGTCGCTACTTTGCGCCATTGAAACAAATGTTTGCGTACTTCCGCAACTTTTTAAATTTTTTAATAATTTTGTGTATCATAATTAAGCACTAATTAGGCGCCCTTTTGCGCCGTTGAAACAAAATTTCGCATACTCCCGTGTAACACCTTATTTAAACAAATTTTTCCGATCTACTAGAAACATCAAGTGACCTCAACATTATAGAATTTTCTAAAACTTTTGTATCATAATTAATCACCAACTGGCGCCATTTGACACCGTCGAAACATAGTTTTACGCACTCCCGTGTAACAAGTTATTGGAAAAAACTATTTCTTCGAGATACCTAAAGGCGTGCAGTCGTCGCAACTTTTTCAAATTTCCTATAAACTTTTGTATCATATTTAAGCACCAACTAGACGCCATTTTGCGCCGATGATGCAACATTTTGCGCACTCCCATGTGACAAGTTATTTGGAAAAAATATTTCTCCAAGTTAACATGTTCGTCAAAGTGTCAAAACTTTTTGAATTTTCAGAATTTGTATCATAATTCAGCGCCAATTAGATGCCATTTTGCGCCACGGAAACAAAATTTTGCCTTCTCCCATGTAACAAGTTATGTGAAAAAGACTATTAATCAGAGCTTCCTAAAAGCGTGGAGTTGGTCGCAACCCTTTGAATTTTCTATAAATCCTTATATAATAACTAAGGACCAATTAGGCACTCTTTTGCGCCGTTGACACAAAATTTTGCGTCCTACTGTGTAACAAGTTATTTCAAAAAAACTATTGATCTGAGCTAAATAAAAACGTAAAGTTGGTCTCAACTTTTTTGAGTTTCTTGTAAATTCTTGTATCTTAATTAAGTACCAATTAGGCGTCATTTTACGCCGTTGAGATAAAATTTTGCGCACTCCAGTATAACAACACCTTATTCGAAAAAATTATTTTCCAAGTTACCGAAAATCGTGAAGTTGCTACAACTTTTTAAATAAGCATCATTTAGGCGCCATTTTGAGCCGTCGAAACAAAATTTTGCATACTCCCGTTTAACACATTATTTGAAAATTACCTAAAGCTGGAAGTTAACAGCAACTTCTTTGAATTATCCAATAAATTTTATATCATAGTTAATCGTCAATTAGGCGCATTTTGCGCTGTTGAAATAAATAATATTTCAAATAACTTTTTACCCATAAGGCGCAAAACGGCGCCTAATTACGTTATTAATATTTTAAAAAAATTATGTAGTAGCCCTGTCAACTTCACGTTTTTAGTTCACTCGGGAAATTGTTTGCCTTCAAATAACTTGTTACATTGAAGAATGCAAAATTTTGTTTCAACTGCGTAACAGGACGCCTAATTATGACACAAAAATTCTTAAAAAACTCAAAAAGTTACGGTCAACCTCACGCGTTTAGGTATCTTGTAGACATATTCTTTACAAAATAACTTGGTACATGGGAGGGCGCAAAATTTTGTTTAAATGCCGTCTAATTGGCGCTTAATTATGATACAAGGTTTTTTAAAAACTCAAACAATTGCGACCAGTTCACGCATGTAGGTAGCTCGGAGAACGGTTTTTTTTTAATAGCTTGTTACACAGGAGGGGGTTAAATTCTGTTTCAACGACGTAAAATAAGCTTAATTGGCGCTGCATTATGATACAAGTTTTGAAAATATTCAAAAAAGTTGCTGTCAATTTCACGCACCCATGGGAGAATTTTTAAATAACTTGCTAGCAAAGTTGGTGCAAAATCTAATTTAACGGCGCAAAATGGTGCCTAATTAGCGCTTAATTGCGGCACAATTTCTTCTTAAATTCAAAATAAAATGCTTGATGAACTTGGTCTAAGAACTGTAATTTTAAATATAACTTGTTAGATTTAAGGGCGCAAAATTTTGTTCTCTTAGCGCAGAATGTCGCCTAATTGGCGTTTAGTTATGGAACAAAGCCTCTAGGAAAATGAAAAAGTGCGACTTTGTGAACTTGGCAGAACAAAAATTTTTTTTAAATAACTTATTTGCGTAAAAGGCGCGAAATTTACTTTTAGTGGCACAAAATGACGCCTAATTATAACACAAATATTTTTGGAAGATTCAAAAAAGCTGCAGCCAACTTCACCCGCCTTACATGAGGATCATGCATGTTACAAGTGACTTTCGTATTTGTTTTTATTTCTTGTTCTTGTTAGAACTGCGTTTCCTGGGAAAATAAATAGGTTAGTACGTACCTACTCTTTTAATAGATGTTAGTTTTCCGCTAGTGCTGCCGATAGGAGAAATAAAACTTTTCAAGGGCTATTGGGGGTGATGAAAGAATAATTGTCTAAGTAGTCGCTCCTCACGACATGCAGAAATGTTATATGCCGGTTGCAGACGGGTGTCACTGCTACAAAAATGGTTAACTGAAGTGGCATAGAAAATTCTAAATAGTCACCTTGGCTGTTATAAGCACCCATAGCTTTTTTTGTCAAATGTCCTTTAAATTGAACATGAGGGCTCAATATTTTCATTATCTTAAACAACACTGAACAAAATCGCCTTATGGACTTCTTTTACTATTTTATATTTCTCATGGAAGAATCATTTAAATGCCACTTTACACGGCTCAAGAAAGATAAATTACAAAATGATTATGTAACTATACACACTGAACTTATTCACAATTCTAACGTTATTCAAAGGCTTAGCTAAACGTAGCTCTCAAGAACACAAGAAGCCTTTAGGCAAGCTCAAGCCTGTACAATTTTACACATTAGCAAATAAAAGAATGTCGGCAAATTGCAGTGGTACTTTCGTATTTTTATTTAGATTGCATGGTGTATTTATTCAGAGATCAAGATCAATTCCGAGGTCACTTTTTACACTTTTTATGTGAACACCGCCCATCTCATTACTTCAAGCTGCTATTATTATGATCAATGCATATGCAACATGGCAGTTTTCGCTTAGAATATGCATAAGTTGTAATACGAATGACGCATATTACTCAGGAATGTGTGGTTAGTTTGAATTCTGCAGGCATTACGCTCTCAACTCAGAAGGTTATAACAAAGGCGTAAAATGTTACTTTTTATCATTGCTTGATGAGTGATACTGAAAAAGTGGCGTGTCTGATGCGGTTAACAACAGCGTTCGTTATTATTAAAATGGAACAATGATAAGGAATTCCAGTGAAAGGAAGTTACTTGATAGCATTGGTAAACCGCTGGTGTTGGTGATTAAATGCATACACATTCAGTTGCGCCATGGATATTTTTATAACAAACACCTATTATAAGATCATTATTTTATCTCGTATATTAGTTAGAAAAATATATTCATTATGTTAGGTTGGATAAAAACTGATGACATAGCAACGTACATCGTCTAGCTATTTGAGTTCAACAAACCAAGTGACTGAAAATCGTTTTCAAAGGGTATCTCACCTGAAACTAAATACTAATATACTGGTGCCTCTATAAGGGCAAACCAGATATTATTTACAATTTATCGTAGACAGTTACCCTAATCACAAACTGGTCCAGTCAGTGGAGTGGAACTTTGCTCCCGCCGGTTTTGTAATCTTAGCTTGAGATAAATTCATGTTGTTCTGTTTAATTATCAAGGTTTTTAAAAACCAGCTACCATTATAATGTATATTTGATACCCATAAATTTATCTAATGCGCAACTAATTAAACCTTGTACTTGTTAGACTACGAGAAATGATATCAACAATAGTATTAGGAGTTATTTGTTTTTAGAAATGACGCTTTCAAAAGGGTGGATGAACCTCTGGAATATCGTTTTGTACATGTGTATAAGGAGTAATAACAGCTGTGTCATAAAATTTAAACTCAGTTTCTGATATTGACAATTAGACGATCAAGTCATGTGTGTGAAGTTAGCACCCCATTTTTTAAAATTCATGATTTTGAAAGTTGTTCTAGGTTGTTCTAATCTTGTACCGCATTGTTCCAATTCGACATTACTTTATTCCAAAAGATTCCTCCAAAATTTTGAAAAAAACCCATTTTGTTACTGGCACCCCATTTATCGAAAATCGCGGTTTTGGCCATCGCTTTACATTGTTCTCGTTCTTTCAAACATTGTTCCAAAAGTTCAATTCCGTATCTAAACGATTCTTCAAAAAAACGGAAAAAACGTTATTTTGCTGGCACCCCATTTTTCAAAAATCGAAATTTTGGCCCTCGATTAAGATTGTTCTAGTTGTTCCAAACACTGTTCCAAAAGGACAATTCCGTATCGAAACAATTCTTCAAAAAAAAACGAAAAAAAACATTTTTTGTTGGCACCCCATTTTTCAAAAATCAAAATTTTGGCCATCCCTTAACATTGTTCTAGTTGTTCCAAACATTGTTCCAAAAGGACAATTCTGTATTTAAACGATTCTTCAAAAAAACGGCAAAAAAAAAATTTTTTGGCTGGCACCCCATTTTTCAAAAATCGAAATTTTGGCCCTCGATTAAAATTGTTCTAGTCGTTCCGAACATTGTTCCAAAAGGACAATTCCGTATCTAAACGATTCTTCAAAAACGAAAAAAAACATTTTTTGCTAGCACCCCATTTTTCAAAAATCGAAATTTTGGCCCTCGATTAAGATTGTTCTAGTTGTTCCAAACATTGTTCCAAAAGGACAATTCCGTATCTAAACAATTCTTAAATAAAAAAGGCGAAAACCTTTTTTTGCTGGCACCCCATTTTTCAAAAATCGAAATCTTGGCCCTCGATTAAGATTGCTCTAGTTGTTTCAAACATTGTTCCAAAAGGACAATTTCGTATCTAAACGATTCTTCGAAAAAACGACAAAAAACATTTTTTGCTGGCACCCCATTTTTCAAAAATCGAAATTTTGGCCTTTGATTATGATTGTTCTAGTTATTCCAAACATTTTTCCAAAAAGACAATTCCTTATCTAAACGATTCTTCAAAAAAACAGAAAAAAACGAACAAGACAGCCGGACCAAGAGTTAACATACCTTTTCCTTATTGCTCCAATGGCTAACTTTTTGTTCTGAGCTGTTCTAAGTCTAGAAAACATAGTTCTGCAGTATGAATCTCCTATCACCAACGGTTCTCCCAAAAACGGATGTTTTTACTATATCGACAAGAGTAAACATATCCTTCTTTTTTTGTTCCAATGGCTAACTTCTTGTTCTGAGCTGTTCTAAGTCTAGAAAACATAGTTCTGCTGTATGAATCTCCTATCACCAGTGGTTCTCCCAAAAATCGACGTTTTTACTATATCGACAAGAGTATACACAGCCATCCTTTTTTGTTCTAATGGCTAACTTTTTGTTCTGAGCTGTTCTAAGGCTAGAAAACATAGTTCTGCAGTATGAACCTCCTATAATCAGCGGTTCTGCCAAAATCGATGTTTTTACTAAACCAACAGCTCACAACAAAAAGTTAGCCATTGGAACTAAAAAGGAAGGCTATGTTTACTCTTGTCGATATAGTAAAAACATCGACTTTTGGGAGAACCGCTGGTGATAGGAGATTCATACTGCAGAACTATGTTTTCTTGGCTTAGAACAGCTCAGAACAAAAAGTTAGCCATTGGAACAAAAAAGGAAGGCTATGTTTACTCTTGTCGATATAGTAAAAACATAGCTTTTTGGGAGAACCGCTGGTGATAGGAGATTCATACTGCAGAACTATGTTTTCTGGGCTTAGAACAGATCAGAACAAAAAGTTATCCGTTGGAGCAAGAAGGGAAAGGTATGTTTACTCTTGGCCCGGCAGTCTTGTTTGTCAAAAAACGTTTTTTTCAGTTTTTTTGAAGAATCGTTTAGATACGTAATTGTCCTTTTGGAACAATGTTTAAAACAACTATAACAATCTTAATCGAGGGCCAAAATTTCGATTTTTGAAAATGTGCACAAAAAAAGTTTTTGCCATTTTTGAAGAATCGTTTAGATACGGAATTGTCCTTGGAACAATGTTTGGAACAACTAGAATAATCTTAATCGAGGCCAAAATTTTGATTTTTGAAAATAAGTGCCAGCAAAAAATGTTTTGCTGTTTTTTGAAGAATCGTTTAGATACGGAATTGTCCTTTGGAACAATGTTTGGAACAACTAGAAGAATCTTAATCGAGGACCAAAATTTCGATTTTGAAAATGGGTGCCACAAAAAAGTTTTTGCCGTTTTTGAAGAATCGTTTAGATACGGAATTGTCCTTGGAACAATGTTTGAAACAACTAGAACAATCTTAATCGAGGGCCAAAATTTAGATTTTTGAAAAATGGGGTGCCAACAAAAAATGTTTTTGCCGTTTTTTTGAAGAATCGTTTAGATACGGAATTGTCCTTTAGGAAGAATGTTTGGAACAACTAGAACAATCTTAATCGAGGGCCAAAATTTCGATTTTTGAAAAATGGGGTGCCAGCAAAAATATGTTTTTTGCCGTTTTTTCGAAGAATCGTTTAGATACAGAATTGTACTTTTGGAACAATGTTTGGAACAACTAGAACAATGTTAAGCGATGACCAAAACCGCAATTTTCGATAAATGGGGTGCCAGTAACAAAATGTGTTTTTTCCAAATATTTGAGGAATCTTTTGGAATAAAGTAATGTCGGATTGGAACAATGCGGTACAAGATTAGAACAACCTAGAACAACTTTCAAAATTATGATTTTTAAAAAATGGGGTGCTAACTTCACACACACGATCAAGTCTATGTATATGAAATGTCCGAATTTTGGATAAAAATAAAACTCCATTCACAAATACTTATTCAATAAAAATAATGGTATTTATGTTGCCAATCAGCAGGTACCGTAATCTGGGGTAAATTCCAACGTATTTTTGTGGTTTTTAATATTGTACCTGTGCTTTACATTACCAAAATCTAAATATATCTTTATCAAACCTTTGTGAAACCATATGTAGACCCATCATTGATCAAAAAATAATTATTAATTTTTTTTTTAATAATAAACATTGTGCGAATTCGCCCCGATGGGTGGGGTAAATTTGAACGACACTTGAATATGCACGGTATTGTGATTTCTAAACCTCATATGTGTCAATTCCAACAAGATACGTTAAAAAAATTAATATATTTTATTCAGAATTAAATGGCGAGCCCGTGAGGTAATAAAAAGACATGTTATTATAAACCACTTTAATACAAAGCAAAATCTGCTTTCTTACATAACTAACTTTTTGGATTAATAGGAAAAGAATTAGGTAGGTATAGAAACTTAAATCTATTTGATAACAAAAACAATAAAGAATAAAAATATAATAGAGCTTAATCTATGACACATTCTTTCGGTAAAATCTTTAAATGACCATTGACTTCTTCTGAGGTCTTGTGGTGATTGCAGTTTTATCACTATGTCACTTAGGTTGATTAGGGACTCATCTTTCACGTCTGGATAATAAAAATAATTGTCGATCTTTTCAGATTTTTTTGTCTCAAAAATTTAACCAAGGAAAGGTCAGGCTGAGCCTCGAACACACCTCGGTGATTTTGCCAACAAAAACCTTTCTTTTTATTTGGGCATTTAAAACTCACTAAAACAAAGTCGTTAGCACGCAAACTGTCATCCACACTTTCGAAGCTACTGTTTGGGTCATGGTTGTCATTCGAATTAAATTCTGTGACGTCCTCTTCGTTCTCCATGTCAGACTCAAGAATCTTTAATTCATCTTCAGAGGCACTTTGTTCCCTTGAGGTTGTCGGTAGATTCAAGTCTCGTGCGGTGATTCCTTTTCCTGGTGTAGCGTTAATTCTTTTGCCTCGTTTCTTGATCTGCTGGTTTTCAAGTGCTTTTGATTCTTTTATAAAGCTTGTAAACGTCGCGGTTTCATTAAGTTTTGCTTCCTTCTCTAGTTGGCCATCGGTAAGTTTTGGAAGCTTCTTTAAAACGCTATTCCTGTCGCAGGGAATTACTTCACAAATTCTGAAACCAGAAAGAATATTTTTGGTAGCATTAAGACCTACATCATGAAGAAGCTTCTTTAGTACAGTGGGAAATTCTGATTTTCGTAGGACGCTCCTATTATTTTGTTTCCGTTCAGTTAATATTTTTCTCCATATTTTCTTAAAAGGCGCGAAAAACTAACATCCAACGGTTGTAATAAGATGTGTTGAGTTTGATGGTAGAAGGATAAAATCGAGATCGTTTTTTTCACATTGGTGTATAACTCGTATTGAAAGATGACTGGACAAATTGTCCCCTATTAAAATTTTTTTATCCTCGCATCTCCGAAAATACGGCAGAGCTACTTTCTCAAACCAATCTTCGTATACAGTTTCTTCAAACCACCCACTCCTTATACGATTACAAACCGCATCATCAGGACCATTCTCCATCTATGTAGGGTAAAGATGGTGTGCTCTATAAACAATATATGGTGGCAACACTTTTCTTGCTCCTGTAACAGTAACCATTATCGATGTACTCGATTTGCTAGAATCCAGTATTCTGTTAACATATTTCGTGCCTCTTTTGCAAACTACTTTGGTTTTACTGGGGTCACACGGGTTCGTTTCGTCGTAGTTGACAATAATACACGGTGGCACATTTTTCAAGAAAACTTACAAATTATCAAAATAATCATTTATTATGTCAAGGCTTAGATCAGCTCGACAGCGCTTAATATTCTGACATATACGTTCCGTTAATACTGGGCACCTTTCCAAAAAAACGTAGAACCAGCCAATGCCGGGCATGTTATTTTTGAAGCATCTGACTGTTTTTCCTTTAGCATCCACGAACTGCTTGACTAACAACCGGATATCAAACCTAGTGAGGGGACGTTTCCACTCTGCAGCTTTTTGAATTCTCTTTGAAAGACTAAGTTCCTCATTTTCGTTCAATGCTGTAGGACCTCCAGCAGGTGAGGGATGATTTTTCTTTATTTTATTGCAGAGGGTTGTTATAGGAATGTTGAACACCTTTGAAGTACCCCTGTGCATCAACTTTTTATCTTTGAGGGATTTCAACGCCTTTTCTAACGATGATGTAGAATAATTATTTCTGTATCTTAGATTGTTCATACCCAAAGGTTGTCAAATACATTACGACGGTTTTTAAGAAATAATATCATGAATACTTTGAATTCTAAAATTATTACAGTTCTATTATACATTTGTTTTGATAGAGTATTTACACTTGCGCCTATGACTTCATTGTCTGGGCACAAAGGCGTTCACACGTAAAATTGCGTTGGTTAAAAAATGGAAGGTCTCTTCTTTTGAGTTTAGAAAAAGGTTTCAATTAAGATAACACAACATGTAGTAGATAGAGAAACGCGACACAAAGTAATTTCAAGTTGCAGTCTTAATTCATCTTTACGAATTCTGCCGAAGATATTTTAGATTGTTTTATGGATGGAAGAATTTTTTACATACAGCACTTTGTTTTTAACATCCAATGAAATAACATGTAACTCGAATAGGTTATTTTACCTCGAAGAAAGTATTGGACTTATTAAGGCAGTTAGTTATTAAAGTTCTGAATCACCCCACCAGGTTGGTTGCTCTTAATTTTAGGAACACCTTGATTCCCATCAAATTGACTTCATGTTGAAAAAAAGCATGTTGATTTGGAATATCTAGTTTTAATTCGAAGTCTCTTGAGAATGTGATTAAAACAAGTACGTTCAGTAGATAAAGTGGTGTCGGAGTTTTCTACAATTAAAAAATTACTCATTACGTATTTGTGATTAAAAATTATAAAACTATAATCTACAGTTACTGTAAACGAATGAACATTTTTAATTAACTGCATAAAATTTATAAATGTACCCACAGTACGTACTTATTATTAGGTTAAGAATCTAAATAGTAACTTTGTTCATCAAAAATGTTTTCTATTAAGCTTAGTTTATTATATATCTGATTTTTAATTTTTGCTTAAGGATGTCTATTATGTACTTGTAATGAAAAAATAATGGTCTAATAGAGTAAAGACATATATTGGCGTTTTTCGCAACTAATGTGAATGTAAGTTCAAGTTTTATTGTTTTAATTGATTTTACAATTACCTAGAGGCGTTATTAAAATTCAGGTATTGTAACATTTAATTTTAGAAACATTCCTTTCAGCTAGCAGTTTTAAATATGTATACTAGTATTTCTATCGTTAATATTTGTTTTATGTTAGTTTAAACAATAGCGTACTAGTGATTTCCATGTGAACTTTAGGCCGAAATCATCTTCCTGATCTCAGGGTTTGTCATATGTTGTAATTCTTTGTGGGGCGTTTCCCTAGGAACACCTGTACCTCGAGATTAGGTGGCGTCCAAGATACTTCCCGTTTGAGACATATTTCATACACGATAGCATTACGAGAACTTTTTTAAATATATAAAGCACCCATTTCTCTGAGTCTGTGGCAACCATTCTGGTCAGTACAGTCGAAGTTTTCTTTACCGAAACAAAATTTTAACAGGGTACGTAATTCGCCGAGTTCTTCTATGTCATACCGACTAGAATTTCTGCGCCAAAACTGTACGTATCAAAATAGTATACATAAAAAAGGTGTTTCAATAACATCATCTATGATTTAGAAAATATATACTCTATTTAATAAGCTAGTCCCAAAAACTATATTGATTATTGAAGTACCAAGTCCGCCATTACATGTGAAAAAAGTACCTATAAAATAGCCTCTGGGACTACGCTAGTAGGTGTTCACTTTGTTAACACAGTTTTTCAACACGTTTTGGCATAACCTTGGCGTTATTTCGGCGATGTGACATTTGATTTCATTCTTTAGTCTTGAATTGTTTGAGGGTTGTTTTTGCAGATCCGACATTTCAAATAACCTCGGAAAAAGTTAAAGAGATCAAGCACAATCTTGTCGACCAATTCTGGTTCCGAACCGAGAAATTATTCGACTCGGATATTTACTTTGCTGTAATTGCATTGTCTCTTTCGCTGTGTGGCAGGTCACACCAATTTGTTGAAAAACGCATCCTCCGCATCAACGTTTCCCAATTAATTCTAAAAAAGCTGGTTACCGTGTCATAATAACGAATACAATTAATCGTGATTATCGCACCGGCACCATTTTAAAAATATGGCACAATTATGTCTCGTTGTCGAAATTCTACCTAACCGTTACATTTCGAGAATGCATGAATGGCATGTGCTTGTTTTCCTTCCACTGTAAACATCCATTCAGCAGTCTCGCGCTGCGTAGTCAATCGGTGAATCCGGCTTAATTTTGTGTCAACTGGATCTTGTAGGCCTTAATATGAAGATTTTTTATGCAAAATTCAAAGAAGAGTTATTAGTAGCACGGCTAATTATTGAGAACTATGCTGCATGGGGATGTTTGCTTTCTGTGACATACCTTCTTTAATTGCGACTGCTTTCTTATCAACGACCGACGACAACATTCAAGTTATGTTTCGTCCTTAAAGGAAATGTAGTTCATATTTTGTAAGCAAATCGCAAATACAGTTGACAGTAGGACGATGGGGTGTACCGAAATAAAACGTAATTTATGGTTTGTGATGGTATAATTTTTCTCATTTTGACAATACCCTTTAATGATTAATAAACGATGATCAAGAGAATAGCATATCATTTTGCAAGTGGCAATGTTTCAACATAACAGTTATCAAATATAACCGTCTTACGTTTACCACATACCAAATGGCGAGATTTTTAATAATGAAGTTGTTATTGGAACCTTTCATTAAACAGACTTTAACTACAGTTACCTAAGTTACAGTTTTGTTGTTCTAAGTAGTTCAATCCTCCCGATTCCGACCGGTGTGTAATACTTCTAAGAAAGCTACTGCCTGCCATACGAAAAAACTGACTGGGGTTACGGTTCTTTCTGTACCACAAAAGCCTCTTAGTGTATAGCAAAATAAGTTCATCTTTTTTCTGCCAAGACATACAAGTTATTATGATAAGTTCTTAACCAGTAACAACATCAAAGTAATGACTCAGTGTCCATATTCGTCAGATGGCGAAGTATTCGCCCAATGGTTTTTTCTTATTCCGGTATATCAAAAATATAATTTTGAGCACTATTTAAATTCTTTAAAGGGGCTGCGATACGGGTAAAAGAAGCGCTAAGTGAATAAATTTTGATTTTCCCTGAAGGGGCGTAGATCTCGTAACAATAGAAGGTTTCTTCGGCTAACTGTAGTAGTGCGGGTGTGAGTTCCTGTGGAAGAGTTATAAAAGAAAACAGAAAATTTTGAAATAAAAATAATAAAGACAACATTAATAAATAAAAGAGCTGCAATACAAAAGCTCTATGTTACATTAGCACTTACCTTGAAGAGGCTTTTTTTGGTCATAATTGAGGGGCACCAAACGTGTCACAGCAATTCCTTTTTACATAAATCTCCCATGCTACGACATCCTAAATTTTATCACCTTTCTCAAAGTTACCTTAAAACCACTTATTATTTTTGTCATAATTATAGAAATTTATCAAAATAAAATGCCTCTTCTAAAAAAGATTTCATCACTGAGGTAGCTGGATATCCTTTAAAAATGTCTATGTAGCTAGTTTTTTTTTAATAAATTCAAATCAAAATTTAATCTAAACTTTAACTCTATTAACAGAAAACAATTTTAAGTAAAATTAAATAAAGCACTTTCCTAAAAAACTATTTTTATCCTCAATTCTGGTCAGGTTTTGTTAAAAGAAAAATCCTAAAAAGGTCTTAAATTTAACCATGAACAAAATATTCCTCACTCCATATTTCTCCTGTTTTTAATATTTAATTATATAACATTTAAAAATCCCAATTACTGGAAATGTTGTTGGTAACAAATAACAGTTAAATCCCTGCTGGTTGTTATATCTTTTCATTGTCTATTCCAGACTACTAAATTTTTCTTTAGAATTTAACTAATACTAAATTTCACAAATATATCCATCATTCTAGAGTCAATATATACCGTTCTGTTCGTAATTAGTACAACCACGTAATTATTCCCATTTTGGTTAATTACTTGTGACATAAATAGCAACTAATAGGCGTTTTCACTTCATAAATGTATAATTAATAATTCTAAACATAAAAGCTCGTTTTTCTCACTGTTGAATTTTAGGTTATCCAGGAACACCAATGTTTTTCCCTGCAAGCATGTCTTAAAGTTTTCTAAAAGCAGAAACCTTCCTTGCTTCAACACATCACAAAATTGCAATTCAATAGAAGGCTTAACCCTGCAGGTCCTAATCTCCTATTCTCAATGGATATCACGAGATTTTATCCGCGTGTTTCACGTGTGAAATTACCCTGCATCTGCCGGTGTAATTTACCTTTACCTGATGATCGCCGCCTATTTCCCTGCGAGAATGTATAAAACTTCTTCTAGGAGCTCTGTACTTTCAATTTCACGTTTAACTTAATAGTAAATCAAACATTAACCCCGCGATTCCGACCGCTTTATTAATTTTTTCATATAACTATACCTTGATATTAGCTTATTACCGGTTCACTATTAATTGATTAATTCATATTTTGTTGGATATCTAACTACTGCATTTTTTTCATTCTATATAATGTTTAGTCCGGTGATTTTTGTCATAGTCTTCCTATTAAGTTTATGAAATGAAACCCGGGAAAGTACTTGTGTTGTCTTTTGATTTACTTAGGTTAATATTTGTTTGCTTCTGTTTTGCGTTATAAAATGAATATATTACAACGTCTCATATGAAATATTTAACTGATTTCCAATCTAATATTTGAGAATTTTCTTTACTCACTGTCTGGGTTTTTACATTGTATTAAAGTAAGTCTGGGGTTTTCTTTATATACAACATTGAATTTAATTTATTCAATTAAAATTTCTAAAAGCTCTTATGTTTGGGATGCATATTAATGAATTCACTGTTATTTACTTAATAATTCTGAAGTTGTCGTCTTAAAAAAATGATTGCTTTCACCAAGAAAGTTTACAGTTATAAATGTTTTGTTACATTTAGTGTGGTTTAAGTTAATTTACGACCCTAAGTTTCATCCTAATTTTTATTTAGTAGAGATGAAACGAATATTTTTGTGGCTTTTAAGATTATGATTTGAATGAAAGTACCAACTTTGGTGCAATGTTTTGTTTACTGTACACTACTATGTATGAAAACAAAATATACACGGAATATCAACACGAATTTTGTCCATTTTAGATTACTTTTCTTTACCCATTTAATTTTTATATCTAGCGTAACGCACCCGCGTTACAGCTGTTGAAGAATTTAATTCGCCTGTTTCAGAATTGAAGAAGTGCTTTGAAGATAGGTGTCGTCGAATGCAAAACTGTAAAGTCATGAAAAATAAACAGTTTGAAAAGCAGTGAATCCATTTACATAACGTTTGTGTTTTTCATTATTTTCTGCGAATTGTAACCCTGATTGTTGTGTGCGTAGCACAGCGTTCCAAGAGACTATTATTACCAAAATGTAGATACATACTTTCCTTGGTTAATGCCCTGCTACAGAAAACTTGAAAATAAGTTTATTTGCATTTACTAATTGAGTTAGAACATTTGGCTTGATTTTGAATTTATAATACGTTTAAACAATTTGAATCCTTAGTGTTGCTATTCTAATTTAAGGTACTGAGAGAGACACAGGCAACTTTGACGCAAACGTGGACGAAGTCATTTCAGTATGCGAGAACGGTTATAACTTTTATCTTGATTAATGCATAATAAGATATGCATCTACAGATAGGTAGCGTTAGTTCTAACGCACAAAATTATTTCTCATCGAATTAATAGCTATAAATTACCGTCCGCATACCAAACTTCAATGCAGCCGTTATAAGGGAGAAACACCAATACGTTGAATTGTTTCATTGAATATATGTTATATAATTTGAAAATGGTATCAACACGCAATAAAATAAAGATTATGCACAGTACTGAAAAAATACCATGCTACTTGCACCGTACATGCGTAGATTACAAAGTTTATGTCCTCCAATTACAAGTAATGCACATTGTAGCTCGTGTACAACTTAAGCTGTTTCGCTGAAAGGATTTTATTAAACAAATTTCTAATTATAAACAAAGTTTGTTTGGAAATATTTAGGTTCTTTATTTAATCTATACTGAACGTGGTATACGTAGGATGTCTAAATTTTCTCAGAACTCAGCTGCGACACATCACAAAAAAATGATAGATTATTGCATCATATATTTCAGCAATATTCCAATATAACGTAAAAAAATAATTACGACTACTTGCTGCAGAGGCCAATGTTAACAAAATATAAAATCTAAAATATAAGTCCCGTTCCGAATGGACCTGCACCTTGAAGAAGTTCTAGAGTACTAAAACGGGTGGAACGGCTTGAGTGTTCTAATGAGCTAAAGAGCCGAACCAAAGGTTTTACCAAATTGCCGGGGTCTTTAGTGAGAAACCAGACTAAAACAGGTCCCCGAAAGAGGGCAACAGCCCCTTCGGTACTTAGAGTAGCAGAGACCATAGAGGTCGGTATGGCATTCTAAGGCACACTACTGCGATTTGGAAGGCAACGGGAAACCCCACATTACTTCCCAAGTACACAGCGTACTTAAATAGTAAGTAACATGATGACATCCTCTGGGGTAAAAGATTCCGGAGTTAAAATATCCCATTCGGATCTCCGGAAGGGGACTACTTCGAAAGATGTGAGGAAAGTTAAAAAGGGTCAGGAACATTTTGCGAGCCGGAGCTTGGAATTTCAGGAGTATGAAGTAAGAAGGTAAGCTAGAGAACTCGAAAATTGAAATGGATAGGTTAGCACTAGACCTAGTAGGGATCATCGAAGTTCGTAGGCCAGGGGCGGGGGAATTCTTGAGTGAAGACTTCCGGGTAATTCATACAGGATTAGAGGAAGAAAGTTTGGGTGTGGGGATAGTTATGCAAAAAAAAGGACACTGTAGAAAATTACTTACACAAGAACAAAAGAGTACTCTTGGTTATATTAGTATCTAAGCCGGTAAACACAGTAATAATACAAGTATACATGCCCACCTCTAGCTACAGTGACGAAAAGGTAGAAGCAATTTATGAAGATACCAAAGACATACTAAGATACATAAAAGGACATAAAAATTCAATAATAACGGGGATTTTAATGCAGTTGTAGGTGAGGGTAAGGAAGGAACGGACGTAAGTTTATTTGGTTTAGGCACGAGAAACGACAGGGGAAATAGGATAGTAGAATTTTGCGACAAGAACAATTGAATCATCACAAAAACATTGTTTCAACATCATGCTAGACGACGATACAAGTGGAAGATGCCAGGAGATATAGGAATCAAATAGATTACATTCTTTTAGACAACGGTTGAGGCATCAAGTAAAAGACTGTAGAAGCTACCCATAAACAGATATAGTCACATTAAAGAGTCTGAAAAATGGTAAGGCGCCGGGTACAGATAAGGTGCAAGCAGAAATTCTAAAAGCCGCTGGACAAGCAGTAACAGAACGTCTCTTCCGACTTGTAAGCTATATGTACGTGACAGGCGAGATACCCAAAGAGTTCAAACGTAACATCATAGTAACTATAATAAAAAAGAGAGGCTCGAATAGATGTGAAAATTTTTGAACAATAAGTTTCACAGCACACGTGTCAAAAATTTTAACTAGAATTGTACAAAGGCGAATGGACAAATGAACCGAAGGAATACTAGGAAAAGATCAATTTGGGTATAGGTGTAACAGGGGAACATTTTAGCTCTGAGGGTGATAATAGAGAAAACAATAGAAAAAGGAGAAAACGTTTATATGGGGTTTGTAGATCTGGAAAAAGCATTCGACAATAAAATGGAAAAGAGTGTTCGAAATACTCAAAAGGATTGGAATGAGTTTTGGGGATAGACGTATAGTAAATAGCTTATACAAAGAGCAAACAGTGGGAATAGAATTAGAGCACAAACGTAGAGAAGTAAATATTAGGAAATGGATGAGACTGGGATGTGCCCTATCCCCATTAATGTTTAACTAGTACATCGAAGAGGCAATGAATACTGTCAAATGCAGGAAGACATTTGGAATTATTATACAGGGCCAAAAGATTGATATTCTTAGATTTTCAGATGATATAGCTGTATTAGCATATAGCAAGGAAGAGTTAGAAGCTGTTCTTAATGAAATGGAAACAATTCTAACATAGAGGTACGGTATGAAAATTAACAAAAATGAAACTCAGGTTAGTATGTACAGGAGGGACAATAAATGAAAAACAAGAATACAAATAGGGAACGAGAACATAGAAGAGGTTTAGGATTTTTACTACCTAGGAAGTCAAATAAGGCAAGAAGCGAAAAACACAAAAAATATAAAACAAAGATTACCATAAGGTGGTGCTACATTTAACAAGAAAAAACAACTACTGTGTTCAAAGACAACAAACATAGAAACAAGGAAAAGATTGCTTGAAACATATGTGTGGAGCACAGCACTGTACGGCTGTGAAACCTGGACAGTAGGAGAAGCGGACAAGAAAAAGGTTGAAGCCTTTGAAATGCGGCGCTACATGCGTATGATGAAGATATCATGGACAGACGTAGGTTAAACTTTTGCACACAGATAGTAAAAGATGTAGGGGAAATGTGTAGGTTAGCTCACAATAAAAATCAATGGAGGTACGCCTCCAACCAGTTCCAAGATGTAAAACTAATGACGAAAAAAATAGTTGTAGTTAAACCTGTTGATTATTATAAAGAACTACAAGTATTGGATTTGCAATATTCTAGACTAATGTTAATCGTGCGAAAGGATTTACTAAAAAACTATTATTTCGACAAATGTTAACGTGTTGCGGGATCTTGGTAGCCGCGGGCTGCTTAACCCATTCACATACCGTGCATTTACATTTCGAATGCTCCACCCGAAGGTACTACATTGGCCAGGAGACGAGTTTTTTGTTGCCTGGAAATTTAGAATTTGCCGAACCCTTGCCGTTCCAGGCAAGGTAGGGATCTTTAACGTGCGTGACAACGCTCACACACGGGACCTCCATTTAACCTCTCATCCGAACGAGGGCGTAATTTTTGTGAAAAATGCTCATCTGCCATTTTTCAAGCAGTCGGCCGTGTCGGGATACGAACTCAGGACCTTGGTATCCGTAGTCACATACTAGTGAATCTCGGTGAAATAAGGCATATAGTTAGAAAACAATAGAAGAGGAATGTAGGTGTATATAGGCTGGGGGAGTTTCATTGAACTGTGTAGAATATCTCAGAATATAAATAAGTGGAGGTACGTGTCCAACCAGTTTCAAGACGGAAAACCTAATGACGAGAATATTATTATAATAAACAACTAAGGTGTTGGTTTTGAAATATTTTTAACTAAGTTGATTGCGCGAAAGGATATTTTGGAAAACTAATTATTCGGCAAGTGTTCAAGTGTTGGGGGATCTTAGCAGCCACAGGCTGCTTACCCCTCTATACATATCACTGAATTGGGAAAATAGGATATATATATATTTGTAAAACAATAGAAGGTGAACCAAACTGCATCTAACAAGAAACAGCAGCTGCTATGTTCAAAGACAACAAACATAGAAACAAGGAGAAAATTGTTGAAAGCATATGTGTGGAGCACAGCACAGTACGTCTATGAAATAGATGCTGCAGGAAAAACAGACCGAAAAACGGTAGAAGCTTTTTGGAATTTTGTGCTGCAGATGTATGAGGATGATAGCATGGGCAGATAAAGTTAGTAACAAATAGGTTATAGAAATGGTAGTGAAATAAATATATCTGTGGAAAACAAAAAAATAGGAGAAATAGAAGGGAATAGTACGGAATTTACTACAAGCAGAGATAGGAAAAAGAGAGGTGGAGGAAGACCTAGACCAGTTTATTGCACGCAAGTGATAGATGTAGACTGTGCAAATTTCAGGAAATGTGTAGGTTAATTCAGAATAGGAAACAATGAGGGTACGCGTCTAACTCGTTCAAGGACTGAAGACCTAATTAAGATGAAAATTTATATCAAACAAAAATAGAAAACTAAAATAAACATTAATAGGGATACATTAATTTTTTGTTATACCCGCGTGCAGGCAGTAATGGCACTATATGGCTCGCGCGAGCATAGACACAAAAAAGACAGGTTTTAGTTAATTTATTACAAACTTTTAATAAAAAATGATTGTGTAATTATTTAATTAACATTGCTTATAGGAATATACGTTAATGTGACAAGTTTGGAACCATCCGGTGATAGTTATATCTCCTGCAACTAACATTGATTCATTTTTCATTATCTGATTATCAAAATTCTGTATGGCGAAGCCAAATCCAGAAGGCGTTCCTTAAGATGTCATTCTTTGAAGATAAATTGTTCTCTAAATATCTTTCAAAAACCGATGTACGCTTCCTCTGGTACATTTACCACTAAAATTGATGTTCGATCATCCATGTGATTAACTAACAAGTTCACAAGTTTTTGTTGTCGATCAAATATGTCCAATAATAGTGCGACTTTGATTATCAGAACGGCTCTTTTGGTACCTCTTGAATAAATTTTAAAATATCTTCTCTGGACAGAACTTTAGACTTTTTGAAAGATGCCCTTTTGACTTGTGCTTCAGATATTCACTTAACCTATGAGTAATCGGCAATGTCAACATTATTATTTACTGTTAAAGTCTTCTTTCACATTCAATATTTGGACCATAAGGAGCTTGGAGGAAATGTTTCAGCAAGATCACCGAATTATTCAAGCAGCACAGTTTCATTAATAAGCTCTGCACAGTTTTTTGCCATCCACTTTAATAATTTGTCATATTCTTTGCAGATGTCGCTCGATTTCTTCCGTAGCATGTTCTGTACTGCTTTTTCGCTTTTTTACAATTTCGTCAAGATTTTAGAACTTCCTGCAAGTAGGGCGTTTTAACCAATTCTGAAAAGAAAAAGACTCCCATTTAAATAACATTGTCATCTTAAATTGACTCCCATAAGCAATACACATGCAAAAAATTGCATAAATCTGATATTTCGCACAATAGTTTTCTTCGAATAAGCATCTTTTGGCGAAAATCGTAAATAATTTCAACATTTGCAGCGAATTCGCACATTTAGTAGCAATAATTCGCACAATAGTTTTCTTCAACTAAGCAATTTCTAGCCCCAGGCATGGCTCATTTAATTAAATTCTAATTTACGCAATTATTCGCACATTGGCGGGGGTCCAGCACCCCGATCTGGCACAGATCTTGTTCTCATCTGGACCATCTACCCTTTAATCGGCAAATATTCGCCTAAATTTGCACAATAGTTTTCTTCAAGTAAGCATTTTATAGCCCCAGGCATGGCTCGTGCTAGTCATCATAAAATTTGACTCCCATAAGCAATACACAGGCAAAAAATTGCGCAATAGTCATCATAAATTTGACTCCCATAAGCAATACAAAGGCAAAAAATTGCACAAATCTGATATTTGCACAATAGTTTTCTTCGACTAAGTATCTTTGTCGACGCCAAAATTGCGCAATAGTCATCATAAATTTGACTCCATAAGCAATACACAGGCAAAAATTGCACAAATCTGATATTAGCACAATAGTTTTCTTCGACTAAGTATCTTTTGTCGGCGCCCTGATCCGGACCGTCGGACCCCCGGCATCCTTCCCCAGGACCGCCGGATAGGCAAATTCTTCCGCTAATTATTTAATCTTTAAACTAGCTAGTCATCATAAATTTGACTCCATAAGCAATACACAGGCAAAAATTGCGCTAATTTAATCTTTTAAACTAATCTAATACATAACTAGATTAATCCATTAACCCTAATGCAATCTTTTGCAAATTAAATTTTTATTTACCACAATCCACCGTCGGGGGCCCCGAGTCAGATAGGCAAATTCTTCCGGGTTAAGCTGATTAAGAGTTAATTACATCAATTAATTATTTATTTATTAAAGAATTACATAATAAAAATACAAAGTCGTCTTAAAATTGACTCCCATATAACAATATGCATGACAATTGCTAAATTTGCCTTAATCACGGCTTGGGATGCAGAGATGATTAAGAGTCAATATAATTACATCAATAAACTAATCTAATACATAACTAGATTAATCCATTAACCCTAATGCTATCTTTTGCAAATTAAATTCTTATTTGCCACAATCCACCGTCGGGGCCCCGACAGGGGCACCAGATAGGCAAATTCTTCCGGATTAAGCTGATTAAGAGTCAATATAATTACATCAATTAATTACTTATTTATTAAAGAATTACATAATAAAAATACAAAGTCATCTTAAATTTGACTCCCATATAAGCATATGCATGGAGATACCTAAATCTCCCTTAAGATGATTAAGCTGATTAAGAGTCAATTAATTACATCAATTATTTATTAAAGAATTACATAATAAAAATACAAAGTCATCTTTAAAATTACAGACGCCAACATTTCGCAATAAGCGCAAACAATCGGTTACCATTCTTTGCCACACAGGTTTAACACTATATCATTTAGCACAAATTTGTATTTTATATAATCCAAGTTTACAATAAGTATTTTGCATGCATTTTCGCACAAACATTTATGAAATGCAGCTTTAGGTCTTCTTCATATCACCAGTATAATTACTAGGCTTAATAACCTGCTTGTGGATAAAGTATTTTTAGTGTAAAAAATTTGCAAAAATATATTGTTGAATGGCAATGTGTCATATGCAAAACAATTTTATTTGTTAATACGTTTCTGTTAAAGACAGGTTTCACGCGTAATAAAATACAGTTCTAGCTCAAAGCGAAAACATTAGTTTTGGATAATGATGTAGTTAATATATATCTATAACCGTTCTAGAGGTGTATTTAATGAATACTGTGGTACAAGTTTTCGCATCCATTTAAACCTAATGCAAACGCTTGCAAATAATTTAGGGATGACTTAACAGCATTTGCAAACTATCATTTTGAGTTCATTATTACGTTTATAGCACTAACCATATTTTTAGAATGTAATGAAATGTAATCAATAGTTTATACAGTTTATTCGGAAACCTAATGCAATCACCAATATTTTCTTAATCTTTATATAAGCAACCAAGCCCGTCATAAATGGCATGCACAAAAGCATCATTTTATGTTTTTTTTACTTCAAACATATTCAAAATATTTATTAAACAATCGTAAAAGTATAAATAGAGATGTTTTTACTTCTGTTGACTCATTTAGTTATTGAGTGCTAAAGTGTTGACATCCATGATTGTACAGTCTGGAGAGGGTTTAATCAACAGTGCTATAAACAGGTTACCGTTTGAGTTGCATATTCCAGGTTATCAGTACTGCGGCCCTGGTACAAAGTTGAATGAGCGCATAGCAAGAGGCGATCAAGGTATCAACGAATTGGATAAATTGTGTAAAGACCACGACATTGCATACTCCAAGTACCCCGACCATCTCCCAGCCAGACACCGAGCAGATAAAATTTTAGAAGAAGAAGCCTGGGGGCGAGTTAGGTCTAAGAACGCGAAGTTTGGGGAAAAAGCTGCAGCTTGGTTTGTAACAAACGCTATGAAAGCGAAGAGAAAAATGGGTATGGGCTTAAAGAAAAAAATAAGTTTCAAAGGCGGATTCTTGAAGAAAATACGATCCGCAATAGACCGAGTTGGTTCCGACAACTTGAAAAAGCTGCTAGACGTTGGTATTCTAATTGGTAAAAAAATCATAAAGGGTGCTGGTGGGAGACGCAAAATTAAAGTCCCACGTATTATACCCGTTCCACAGAAAGGAGGTTTTCTACCACTGGTTCCGATATTCGCAGGACTAAGTGCTCTAGGAGCCCTAACAGGTGGTGCTGCAGGGATAGCTAAGGCAGTAAATGATGTCAAGACAGTTAACGAACAGCTTAAGGAGAGCGAACGACACAACAGATCTATGGAAGCCATTGCCGTTGGGAAAAAAGGAGATGGAATGTTTCTAAAACCATACAAAAAAGGCTCAGCATTATTCTTGAAGCCGTACAAACAGGGGCGTGGCATTTGTAAAAGGTCTCAAAAACTAAGCAAGTTACCTCGAAGAGCTCTCACCGATGTGGATATAAAGACCTACGCATCAAATATTCCTCATTTTCGAGGTGTTTTTCTAGAGATCAGTTAAAGAAGATTAAACCGCGTGTCATCGAATCGGTGTGATTAACTTGGACACCACGAGAGGGCAGGGTACTCATTGGGTGGCGTACCGAAAACGTAGAAATAGTGTGTTTTACTACGATTCGTTTGGCGACTTGAGACCACCGGAAGAAGTGAAGAGATATTTTCGAGGCTGTAAAATTTACTACAACAGTGTACCGGAGCAGACTTACAACACTTACAATTGTGGACATTTAGTGTTAAAGTTTCTTAATGACAATGACTAAAACAGTGAGCGTGTTCGGGTATGGTAATGTCATATCGACGGGATCCATTTACCCGCCAATTAAATTGAAACAGGACGGTGAATATGCTTTGGGCCTAGTGGGCTTGTATACTTGTAACACTGTGCAAAACATACATTCAGGAAACAACATATTATACTTTAACGATCCAGAGCATCGCAGAATAATCATTGAACCTGGATCATACGAATTAGAAGAAATAAATGCATATATACAGGATGTTTTCAAAAAATGGTTCAGTCAGAAGCCAGACATCAACGAGAACATTGAAAAATATTTTAAGCTGAGTGCAAACAATAATACATTAAAGTGTTCTATACGAAGCAGTATACCGATTGATTTTGGGGTAAACCGTAAAACAATATTGGAAGCATCTTGGGGTTTACCAATCGCAGATTGGCCGCAGATGTCGTACATATTGCTAATCAGCAAGTGGACATAATATCGGTCTCAAACATTTTTGTGGAAACCAATATCACCAGCGGATCGTTCAGAAACAATTTTCTTACCCATAGCATATTCGAATTCAGTCTGTCTGTACCACCTGGCTATAATCTGGAAAAGGAACCTAACCACGTCATATATTATCCACTGAGCGTGACAGAAATTGATAATATTACAATCAGATTAGTCGATCATTTGGGTGAATTGGTAAACTTTTCACCGAAAACATACACCTGTGTGAGACTGGAAATAAAAAGTAGCTGAAAATGCCCATCGATTTTGTATATAAAACACGCTGCAACACCCCTAGACGATCAGAAGTGAATACAACATCAAAGCCTCAAGTTGTCGAGAGACTTACAGCAGAAGAAATACGTTTTTTAAAATCCTTAGGATTAAAAGTTATAAATGATGGGCGGTAGAAATAAACGCAGCTTAGATCTCCACGGTGATGAAAACGTTAAACTTGGAAGACTTAAATATGAGGACGTACCCAAATTAGATGTGTTTGGGAGTTATAAATTAGACGAAACTATAATAAAGGAAGATTATTATACATATCTACCCTTTACATTGAACGCTGAAAACAACGATCGAATTTCGATTGAAATCCAGAGCAGTGATAACATCACATATCCCCATGAAAGTTTTATATTTATAAGAGGTACCTATAAACCTACGGAAACACTAAGAGAAGCGTCAACAACTGTAGACCCGATTAGAGCAGCGGAGCCAGACCCTAAAGCTTACGAATTTACTAGAAATGCACCATATTTCCTGTTTGAGGAAATTCAATACAAATTGGGTAATAATCAAATAATAGATGTCTGTCGAATCCCTGGAATTACTCGAACCATTAAGGGACTTGTATCCATGGAAGAATCAGAAACAAAATCTATTACACATACCGGGTGGAAGCCTGATACCATATTCCAAGATGGGCGGTTTAGTTGCGCTATACCGCTAAAACCATTTTGGGTTTTTGAAGATTACAAGAAAACTATAGTCAACATGCCTCAAGAGCTGATTTTAATCAGATCCAAGTCGGACGTAAATTGCTACAAGTCGATTGGAAATACAGTAACGTTCAAAATACAACGTATTTCATGGGAGGTTCCACATATAACATTAAGTGACTTCGCCAAGGCTTCACTGCTTTCGGAAATGCAAAATCAATCATCTATAATGGTCGCATTCAGAAAATGGGAACTACACGAATTACCATCTTTAACACAATCAAAGTCACAAGTATGGAGAATTAAAGTATCGAACGAAACAGAGAAGGCTCGGTGGATATTACTGGCATTGCAAAATGGGAAGTATGATAGGAAAGAAGAAAATGCTACGAGCTTTACGAATGCTAATATAACCAATGTCAAAGTGTTTTTAAACTCTCAGATGTTCCCTCAAGGTCGATTAAATTTGGACTTCGAGCAGAATGACTACTTGCCAGCGTACCTGTCTTATGCATCTTTTATGGAAAAATACTACCCGAACAAATCGCCAAATAAATGTTTAATGGACTATGGCAAGTTCAAGGACTCGCCCGTCTTTGTAATCGACTGTCGTCATCAATTTGAAAGCATCAAGGATGCAACGGTTGATGTAAGAATGGAATTAGAAGCTTCAAGAAATTTTGAACCGTCGATGAAGGCTTATGCTTTAATTATACATGACTCTATGTTTGAATATAATCCGTTTACGGAAATTGTTAATAGATTTATTCACAATTAAATATTTTGTGTATATATTTTTTTTTAATAAATTGTATAAAAGCGATGAAATAATTTGATTCAATTAGTCTACTTTTATCAGTCGAATGGTGTGCATCTCCCACTCCGTAAATAAGTTCTAGTTATTTTAAAGTGACTTTACCTACATCAGAATAGGGTGAAATTGCCCCATAGGGTGAAATTGCCCCATAGAGTGAAATTGCCCCATAGGGTGAAATTGCCCTATAGGGTGAAATTGCCCCATAGAGTGAAATTGCCCCATAGGGTGAAATTGCCCCATAGGGTGAAATTGCCCCATAGAGCGAAATTGCCCCATAGGGTGAAATTGCCTCATAGAGTGAAATTGCCCCTGTCAGTATTGGTTAGCATGGTTCGCAATTACGTAAGAAGACGAAATACTGGATACAGTAAAGAAGCGTTAGAAAAGGCTATAGAAGAAGTTCGACTGGGTAAATCAACTATTTACTCCATCAGCAGAAAATATAATATGCCAAAAGAGACGTTAAGCTATCACCGCAAACAACAACAAAAGCAGGTGCACACTCGAAGCAATATGACGACTGCGAAACAAAAAAATTACAATACCTGTGCAGAATTATGATAACTATGCTATTGCTAGTGCAAAAGAGGATGGTAAACATGGACCCTTGCTCCCATCTAACATACGAGCTGTATTCGCAGGACCATCGAGTTGTGGAAAAACAAACGCTTTAATATCTCTGATCTTGCACGAGAACGGTCTTAGATTCCAAAATGTCTACGTATTTTCCAAAAGTTTATATCAGCCGAAATACGAATTGTTAAGAAGTGTATTTGAGCCTCTTAAAGACGTAATTGGTTACCATGAGTTTGAAAATTACGACGATTTGATTGAACCCGGAGAGACCAAAGAAGATTCAATTATGGTTTTTGATGATATGCCTGCAAACGAGCAAAGTAAAATCACACAATTTTTCTCGTTCGGCCGACATAAAGCAATAGATTCATTCTACCTATGTCAAACTTACGCTAGCATCTTAAAACATAGACTCAGAGATAACGCCAATGTAATCGCATTATGGAAACAGGATGACGCAAACCTTCGCCATATCTTTCTTGATCATATAAGCGGTGACATGACATATCCAAAATTTAAAGAGATGTGCTTACAGTGTTGGGGTGACTCAAAACATAATTATATAACTATTGTGAAAGATTTTGATTTGGATAAGGGTCGGTATCGGAAGAATTTCGACGAGTATATAAATATAAACAAAGTTGCTAATGGTTAGTCCCAGTCCAAAGTTTCATGATGACGGACGTTAACAATTTTATTGCAAATAAACGTAAGCTTCATTTTATGCAGGATGTCGTACGAAAAAAGTTTGTGGCGTACAAAAAGGGTGACACTACAACCCAGCAAAAATTCAAAGAAGCTCATAAACAATTGATCGATCCCTTACAAGTAACCGCTTCCCAGTTGCAAGCAATTGCCGAAAAAATTCCCACACCTACAACAAGAGTTAAAGTCGAAGACATGGAAGTACCTATAAAGAAAATTAAACAACTCGTTCCAAAGGAACCGTTCCATCTTTACTATGCGGATGTGTTAGCTAGAGGTGAAGACGAAAATATTGACAAATCAATTTATGGTGTAAAATATAATACCGAAACCGATTCATGGAGTTTGTGGAAAAGTGTATTGGAAATTAACCCGGAAACTAGCGATATAACATTAAATAATGTGATATACCCGGGTACGAGGGGTTTATACAATCTGTTGGTTTATAAAGATATCAGCCCCGAGGAAGGTGATTTCAATTTGCATGAAGATTTACCGAATTACTTGGAAATGATCAAATCAGCATCGATTTTGAGAAGAAAGTTTAACCCATTTGCACCGCATGATTTAAGCGGATTCCCAACAAATAACAAAAAGTTTAACAAATATGTGCATAAATATCTCACCGAATTTCGGATGAATCCTGAAAGAAAACAGCCAAAGAGAAGAAAACAGTCTAAGGGAGCGGGCTTAGGCTCTTCTAATCGGTTTTACAAAAGTTTAAATTCAAAGTCTGTACAATATGTTTACTGGAATAATGTACATGAACTTGTGGATCGACTGAGATTGTTGAACGCCTCCAACCGAGCCGGAAATACAAGTGAGGAAAACATTAACGAGATGGTCTTCATAATAGAAGAGTTGAGAGAAGAAGGTATAATACAGTGAGCTCAGTAAATAATTACACAGTTTTAAAATACCTATCGATCGCTTCGGACGTTCAGAGCGTAAAGATGCCGATATTCGGCGTGGTCCTCCAGGTCGAGGATTTGTGCCAACGTTGGATGGTGATGGATACGATATGCAGCAAAGAAGGTTAGTGAATTCATCAGATCCGAAAGAAGATTATGATTGTGTTAATCAGAGAAGCACTATAGTATTCAAGTCTGGAGAAGAAACAATTAGTTTTCGTAAAAGAAGATTAGTTGATGTAATGGATCCTAAAGATGATAGTGATTGTGTTAATAAGAAATCTGTAATCAAGCTCGTGAATCAAGCCTTTTCATACTGTCTAAAAAAGTTCTGATGATATACAGCGTAAAGATAAAGCCTTCAATGCAAGAAACCAGCGTATCGCAATGCTTGCTCAACCAGTTGAGCCATCTGATGCAGTTAATAAACAGTATGTAAATGAAAAATTGGATAAGCTTGTATCTGACTTTAAAACGTTTATACAGTTTTTTATTAATTTGACTGCAACTTCTGAAACAAACGAGAAGGAGCTCGGTCTCGCAATATCATCGATTTACGATGCGTCACCAGCGGCTATAAAAAACAAATACTACAAACCAAAGCTTCAGTTTATGTCAAAGGTGCAATTGGATAAAGATAGCCCTATTAGTTTAGCAACAGTGTTAAGCAAAAATGAGTAAAGAAATCGTCGTTAACGAATTATTTAAACCTGCAAGAAAAAATTTTCAGCGTCGTTGTACAAATCTGAAACATGTTAAACGCGATCTTATCCAATCGGACTTGTGCGAAATGCAGCCTTACTCTCGTGTGAACAATGGGTACAGATATATTATAATAGCAGTGGACTGTTTCACAAAATATGCTTTAGCAGAACCTTTAAAAAATAAAACTGGATCAGAAGTTACAAATGCTGTGAAAAAAATATTGGGCAAAATGTTGCAGGGAGAAAATAGCGTAAAAATCAATCTACAAACGGATTTTGGGAAAGAGTACTACAACCGCTGGTTTAAAAATCTTATGCAAAAATATAAGATAAACCATTACTCTACGTATTCCACAATCAAGGCTAGTATGGTTGAGCGGTTAATCAGAACAATCAAAAACAAATTGTACAGAAGATTTTACTTGCAAGGTAGTCATAAATGGGTGAATATTTTGCCTAAGGTTATGAATGAATACAATAATACACCACATCGGGCTATTAACATGACACCTATGGAGGCATAAGAACATCCGGAAAGAATAAAACTTTACGCCGCTAACAGTGCTTCTAGAAGTCGCAAGAAGTTGTATAAGGTTGGAGAAATTGTGCGTATATCAAAATATAAAGCTGTATTCGATCGAGGATTTTATCCAAACTGGAGTACAGAACTATTCAAAATTGTTAAAGTGCAACAAACGATACCGATAACCTATCTGCTACAAGATTTGGAAGGCCGACCAATTCTAGATGCTTTCTACGGCGATGAAATTCGGCTCACAGCAGCACCTGACACGTACTTAGTGGAAAAAGTTTTACGGAAACGGAAGCATGGGCGTGAACTATTAGTGTCGTGGTTGGGGGATGGTAAAAGTTGGATTAAGAAAACAGACCTGCTTTAGTATCGACCAGAGTTCTAGATATTTACCTAGTTGAAAAATCATAAAAGGAGGGGGTAAAGATTCCTAGCCGGATAGATAAACTTGCTTTGAAATCCATTACCATTTATAATTTGGTGCAGGTAGCATGTGCTTCATAATCGATTTACAAGGATATCAATACAAAACTAGTGATTTCTATTGCAAGGAGATTGCCATTTTGGATGTGGCGAATAATGTAATATGGCATGAGATACTGGACATGGTTGTGGGGTATAACACCCTAAGTGATGATTTCAAAAAGCAAGTTCGGTGGTTAAAGGAAAGAATCCATGGCCTATGCTGGCATGAGCAGTCTACAAGTGGATATACAAATGTGGGTGATTTGCTGAAAAAAGTCATACCTCCCGATGCGAGTGTCTATGTTAAAGGTGAACAGAAGAAGCAGTTACTATCAAAATATTTATCAAACAACATTCTAAACATGGAAAGCGTATTTTCACTTCCAAGACTCAAAGAATTAAGAAAATTTGGCGATGAATACAACCACTGCCTAAACCATTGTTTAAATAATTTAAATTGCTCGAAGGAAAATGTTTTGCTATTGAAGCCTTTTGTTAAGGTATTTAATTTTTAATAAAATATTTGTGGAAATTGTTTTTTTATGCGGAATGTATTACGCCTCGAGATCAACATCAATAAATTAATTGCAATGCAGTCATAGATAGTCGGATATTTCACCGAAGGTTATAGAAGAATTCAATAATAATACGTCACAGTGAGTTACTGGCTTAACATTCCATGGACATAAATGTATTTTTATTTTTAATTGAAATAAATGATTTTATTAAAATTTTTTTTGCCTATCTCGGAAGGTTTAAACCGAAACATTTTGCTTAAAATAGGAGATATAGTACATATAACTAAATAAGACGGTTTTTGATAGCGGTTATTTCCCCTGTCGTTTAAAGTAGCAGTATTTGTAAAAGCAACTCATAAACTTGTTTAAGACCTTATCACAAAACTGATTAACGTATTGCTAAAATTTGATAAATTATATATAGAAATAAAAAGTCTTAGATTAAAACTTCTATTTTTTATTTTTTACAATATTTATTCTTTATGTTGCCCAATATTGTGACGATGTATATGGCCTTCTATTAGGCGTATAGGGCCCGAATCTAGATCCACATCTACAATAATGAAATTATAATTTTATTTACATGTATGATTCATAAAACTTACCCCCGACGTGTGATTTCTGGACCCTCGGCCCTATCACCAACATGTTGCACTTCGTCACAGATATTGGGGATTACATTGTGCGCTTCGACTTTTGGAGTCGTTACATCTAAAAAGAAAATATATGTATTTATTATAGCATACATTAATAACGTACCTGCAAAATCACGCATTGTAGTTGAGTAGATATAACCGCCAACCTCGCCCGGTATTTTATATAGTTCATCAATGTCAAATTCCAGAGCATACATTAGTATATGTATCATTAGGCTTTCACCGCAAAGGTGAAGTTGCTGGTACACCTGATTAAGCTAATGACTACCGCCCGCCGTGAGGTGCATAGCCATAGTATTATTAAGACTTATTTGCACTAAAATTGCTTAGTTGGAGAAAACCATTGTACTTCTAGTTAAAGTTAATTAATTATAGCGATTTGATGTAATGTAGTTTTACTAATTATTTTGGAGTTACAAAAATATTTTTGAGAATTTTTTCTACTTTGGTTTTGCGAGTAATGTATCGTAATGCATACATAGAGCTTCCCAACAAAATTACCATCTATTAATTATATTACATTTTAATGAGGTCGAAGACGTTATTTATTATTTGTTTTATGGATATTTCCGTAATTAAATCCATTTCTTGGGTAATATTTTTTCGCGAATTACCAATAAGTATAAAGTTAAAATAAAAAAGCATGTTAGATATTTACTTCAAATTGCATCAATTCAAAATCCATTTCTATGTAAAAAATGTTATTGTTAATGCGAACATTTCCCCCAAATTTATATCTAACAAGTAATGTAACATAAGTATGAAAGGAATTTGTTTCGGTCAACAAAATTTTCCGGTTATGTTGTTTACATTCTAATGACGTAGAATATTGCTAAAAAATGTGTCTATTGGGTTTATTTATGGTGATTTGGCATAATTACAATCATTTAAAAAATACTGTAAATGTAATTTCTATTATTTTCGCTTGAATATAATTTTTCATCGCGAATTATGACATATAATATAATCTGGTTTAATATAATTTGGGACAGGTCGAGTTTCTGTTCCAATAAACGCGCTGCTTCTAATTTTTACAAATTCCATTCTGTTGAAGCGTTAATGAAAATGGGGAAAAATCAAGATGTGATGTAATTACCATAGCGTTTTCACGTGAAAGATTTCATTTTAAATATGGAGAGTTTTTTGGTTTAGATATTGTTACAGTTTGAATTTTATTTACGCATATCTAAAGTACGAATCCTTCTCAAAGACTGTTTTGCAATATGTATTTTTAGCAGCTTTAGTTTGGCAATACCTCTATTTAAAACCACGTAATTATCGCGATTTAATGTAACCTCATCAAATACCTTAAGGTTAAGAAACATTTTCGAATTTTCCATAAACAATATGAAAGTACTGCGTTCGGTGAAAGGGTATCAAAGTCGATGGTCGTGTTTTTATAACAGGATTTATGTTGATTGGAAAGGATCCGCCGATTCATATAAGTATTGCTCTAGGGGTTTCTAGTTCAAAATATCTGTTTCAACTTCAGAAGAAACGAGGTGCAAGCAGGAGGTAAGTCTTTTTTATTTTAAAATTATTATTCCTGCATCAAGACGCGGAATTATGTCTTTAGCATTTTTTTAAAAGTTATATTTCGGTCTTACCTCATAAGTGATTTAATTGTAATATTTAAATTTCCGCCCTAATTTTAACTCATTATTTTCTTTATTTGCCAGCTCATATAATATGGATTTTGCAAAATTAAATGCTGTTATGAAGTGTAAAACTACGATAAGTGCTTCAGAGCTTGTCACAGATAAAAAATATCGTGTCTTAGGAGTCAGGCCTGTGTCAACAAAGTATGGGGATCGTGCTATTGTTGAAAGCGATGATTTTTGTGTTTTACCAGAACGCTTTTTCAACTACTTAAAACTTGATGGCATAAAAACCTTCAGCGAGCTAATTGATAGTAAGAAAAAAGTTTATATGATTAGCAGGGGTAAAGTCGGTGCAACAGTGAACATAGACTTCGAATTAGACTGAAAATTAACATTTTGTCATTTTGCAGAATTTTTTGTTTGATCTATGTATCTTAACCGCATGCAAATTTATGCTATTAATGATTATTATACCGAATAAACAGTATTACCGCTTATTGTTATTTTCCAATGGGTTGTTAATAATAATACATTTATAAGCTGTAAGTTTTTTCCCCTCTCCCACTAAGAGCTGGTTGAATCAAAAATAATTTGCTTGTGTTTGAACGCCTATTTGCTAATAAACGGATACTTGTCTTTTAGTTTATTGGCCTGCTAATTGGTACTGGTGATAGAAGAAGACCTAAAGCTGCATTTCATAAATGTTTGTGCGAAATGCGTGCAAAAATACTTATTGTAAACTTGGATTATATAAAATACAAATTTGTGCTAAATGATATAGTGTTAAACCTGTGTGGCAAAAGAATGGTAACCGATTGTTTGCGCTTATTGCGAAATGTTGGTGTCTGTATTAGATTAACGATGCATTCCTGTAGATGATACTACTGTGATGTCACAGTCAAATTGGTACCTTTTTCGGCAAACTTTGGTGTGGTTTGATTTGTGCGGTAGTGGTGAAGATCTGGGTGTGTTAAGATGATGAAGGTAAATTTAAAAATTGTCATGCATATGCTCAAATGGGAGTCAATTTTAAGATGACTTTGTATTTTTATTATGTAATTCTTTAATAAATAATTGATGTAATTAATTGACTCTTAATCATCTTAATCATCTTAAGGAAAATTTAGGTATCTCCATGCATATGCTTATATGGGAGTCAAATTTAAGATGCCTTTGTATTTTTATTATGTAATTCTTTAATAAATAAATAATTAATTGACGTAATTATATTGACTCTTAATCATCTCTGCATCCCAAGCCATGATTAAGGCAAATTTAGAAATTGTCATGCATATGCTCAAATGGGAGTCAATTTTAAGATGACTCTGTATTTTTATTATGTAATTCTTTAATAAATAAATAATTAATTGATGTAATTATATTGACTCTTAATCAGCTTAACCCGGAAGAATTTGCCTATCTGGTGCCCCTGTCGGGGCCCCCGACGGTGGATTGTGGCAAATAAGAATTTAATTTGCGAAAGATGGCATTAGGGTTAATGGATTAATCTAGTTATGTATTAGATTAGTTTATTGATGTAATTATATTGACTCTTAATCATCTCTGCATCCCAAGCCGTGATTAAGGCAAATTTAGCAATTGTCATGCATATTGTTATATGGGAGTCAATTTTAAGACGACTTTGTATTTTTATTATGTAATTCTTTAATAAATAAATAATTAATTGATGTAATTAACTCTTAATCAGCTTAATCCGGAAGAATTTGCCTATCTGGTGCCCCTGTCGGGGCCCCGACGGTGGATTGTGGCAAATAAGAATTTAATTTGCAAAAGATAGCATTAGGGTTAATGGATTAATCTAGTTATGTATTAGATTAGTTTATTGATGTAATTATATTGACTCTTAATCATCTCTGCATCCCAAGCCGTGATTAAGGCAAATTTAGCAATTGTCATGCATATTGTTATATGGGAGTCAATTTTAAGACGACTTTGTATTTTTATTATGTAATTCTTTAATAAATAAATAATTAATTGATGTAATTAACTCTTAATCAGCTTAACCCGGAAGAATTTGCCTATCTGACTCGGGGCCCCCGACGGTGGATTGTGGTAAATAAAAATTTAATTTGCAAAAGATTGCATTAGGGTTAATGGATTAATCTAGTTATGTATTAGATTAGTTTAAAAGATTAAATTAGCGCAATTTTTTGCCTGTGTATTGCTTATGGGAGTCAAATTTATGATGACTAGCTAGTTTAAAGATTAAATAATTAGCGGAAGAATTTGCCTATCCGGCGGTCCTGGGGAAGGATGCCGGGGGGTCCGACGGTCCGGATCAGGGCGCCGACAAAAGATACTTAGTCGAAGAAAACTATTGTGCAAATATCAGATTTGTGCAATTTTTTGCCTGTGTATTGCTTATGGGAGTCAAATTTATGATGACTATTGCGCAATTTTTGGCGTCGACAAAGATACTTAGTCGAAGAAAACTATTGTGCAAATATCAGATTTGTGCAATTTTTTTGCCTTTGTATTGCTTATGGGAGTCAAATTTATGATGACTATTGCGCAATTTTTTTGCCTGTGTATTGCTTATGGGAGTCAAATTTTATGATGACTAGCACGAGCCATGCCTGGGGCTATAAAATGCTTACTTGAAGAAAACTATTGTGCAAATTTAGGCGAATATTTGCCGATTAAAGGGTAGATGGTCCAGATGAGAACAAGATCTGTGCCAGATCGGGGTGCTGGACCCCCGCCAATGTGCGAATAATTGCGTAAATTAGAATTTAATTAAATGAGCCATGCCTGGGGCTAGAAATTGCTTAGTTGAAGAAAACTATTGTGCGAATTATTGCTACTAAATGTGCGAATTCGCTGCAAATGTTGAAATTATTTGCGATTTTCGCCAAAAGATGCTTAGTCGAAGAAAACTATTGTGCGAAATATCAGATTTATGCAATTTTTTGCATGTGTATTGCTTATGGGAGTCAATTTAAGATGACAATGTTATTTAAATGGGCATAAACAGCTACTTAATGCCGTTGGTACATAAATAACTATTATAACTATAAATAATAGTAGAAAAATCATGAAAACTAACCTTTGACTAATTATTAGTGAAAATCGACGGTCACAACCTACATTGTGACTAGGAATAGAAAATACATAACTCCATTGACGAAAATTTTTCTTTTTTTCCAAATATCTATCCAGTTTTCTACGCAGTTCTAAAATTCCATATACCGTTGTCAGTAGCACTTTCGGTCTTTGTGATTTCTTCAATATGGCAGCATCTTCATTACAAATAATTACAACTCGGTATGATTCTAAACATGTTGACATCTCATTCCAGAATTTTTTCCAACTATATCCATTGCAGAAATGATAATTGCTCCAAAGGTTCAATCCATTTTTTGGATATGTTTTGGAAATCAAACGATATTAAAATTTAATTTTTGAACACATGTATTATTTGTGATTTTAACTCGCATTACGCAAAATTTCTTTTGGTTTTTATTGGTAAAAAATTTTGCACAAACTCGACTTTCTATTATACGAACAGATCCGTCTTAGTTGCTCAGACTTCAATCACTGTGATCTTTTTTTAAACAATTTGTAGTGTTTGACTGTTAAAAAAGCCACAAAACTAGATACTGTGTTACTGGTGAAATATTACTGTTACGTGCCAAATAGGCCCCATAACAATAAAAGGGTGCGTCGAGTAATTGGAGTGGTGCGGGAGTGGGTTTCTATGGATAAATGGGAAAAGAATGTAAAGAAAAATAAAGAAATACAAAAATGATAAGCAACAAAATTACCAACTAAAAATTCTACATTACATTAACACTTACCCTGAAAGGTCTTGTCTCCATCAATATCGAGGGCGCCAAACAGTCTGTCACCGCAAGCTTTGTAATGTCCTTTCTATGTGGAAGACTGCTATTCCGAATAAAATTCTCTTCTGATATTTCTAAAGTTAGTCTTCATTAAGTTTCTCTGTCAAAATAAAATACTGCTTCCAGACATGACTAACACTGGGGTAGCTGGATATCCTTAATAAATCTTGATTATCTACTTTCTTAATAAGTTAAAATAAAAATTTAACTAAACTTAACCTCTATTAACATAAAACCAACTTCATTACACATGCACATATAAATATACCTTTCTAAAAATAACTTGTCTACAATCTGGCTAGGTTTTTCTGAACTAAATCCTAAAGAAAGTCTTAGAAAAGCCAGAACCTAAACCATCAACAAAACTATTCAAATCTCCACATTTTCCTGCTCTCCTATTTCACTATTACATTAAGGAATCTCAAATTCTTGGTAATATTGTTGATCAAATAAGAAAACAGTTCAATACCAACATTGCGCTATCACCTTGTTTCCAAAATACATAACATCTACATATCTCTTAATCGTTTACTACTACCAAACTTATCCTTCGATTAGTGTCTTATGTCGAGAAAAATGTCAAAACATATTTACGACCACGTTTACATATAAATTATATCGAATCATAAATAAGTCTATGCAATTACTTACAGTTTTATTCATGTAATTTAGGTAATGTCCAGACCACACCAGTTTTCCATTTTCTAAAACAACAGCTACAACGTATCTCCAAAATTCCAAATTGATGGCGGGATAAACAAATCCAGTTACAATCTGTACAAACTGTGATCGCGATGCTAATTCCGTCAGCAGGTTTTTCGAAATTAACCCTGCAGAATCCCAAGCGTAAAAACGACAATTTTTCTTATGCCGCGTATTTTTTCCCGTTTAGCCGTGTTTCGTATCTACTTTCTAAAATACCCTAGCCTTACTAAGTTTTCCAAGTTATACACTAGCGTCTCTTTCAAAGAGTCAATTCACTTGTATCAATTCCAAACCCAACTTAAATTAACCCCTCTGGGGAATCTAGCATTAAGACCCCTTCCATTTACTCTATTGTATTTCTACATTTTCCATGTTTTCAGGTGACCGATTTCTATAAGACTTCCCCTAATGCTACTTTCGTTGCGTTCAACAAAACTTATTTTCTTCCCACTATAAACCGTATTATATTACGTTCAGCGTATGGTACTACAATATATAGTTCAGGTTATGCCTTTTTACCAATCTCACGCTTTCACTGTATTATAATGAGACGGATACCTCGTCTATGTAATCCTATATATCTGTACTCTGCTTTATCGATGTCTAGTTAAATCAAAGTGTGTGGTTTCCTTTTTATGATAATTACAACAATATCTATTAAAACTATGTCATATTGCATAGAATTTATTCGACCAAAACTTCAAAAGCTCATATTTGGGATGCATATATTAGCAAATTTACAGTTATTTTGTGGCCGACTTATTTACGTGTGACTAAGTTGGGGTACAAAGTATTATGTAAACACTTTGGCGGGGCTAAGCACCGACAGTTGGTGGCTGCGGGAAAAACATGAGACTTGAATCATCAGGGGTTATAATGTAATTAAAAGGTAATCGACGTAAAAACAGCTGCAGGAAAAATATTTATTATATAATACCAAATAAAATTCGAATAACTTGAACAATATCTTTGCTATATTCAAAATTAATGTTTTCAATTTGTAGAAGTTAACATTTATATGTTTGCATATAAATAGAAATAAAGTTCGTGAAACTAAAGAATTTAATAGTTTGTAGTATTCAAGTTATTCTAAATATTAATAAACATTCTACTCTAGACTATTATCGTGAAGTCGTTCTTAAGAAAAAGAAAGACAATGTGATTAGAGTGGTAAAACTTGTTATTAAGGTACCAAAATTAAACAGGAATTTCATGAAATTTGCTTTTGCATGTCATAATTTAAATTAACTAGAAGCATAATTTTTAGTAAGGTCAATTACCTATTTGTGATTGTTAGATAAAATAATAGATAAGAGATAAAGATACAATTTGATTACTTTATCAAACGGGAACTAATAATTAGTGAAAGCATAATTTTTAGTAAAATTCACTTACTTATTTGTAATTTTTAGATTAAATGATAGATAAGATATAAAGATACAACTTGAGTACTTTGTCAAAAAGAAACTAATAATTTTTTATGTAGGCAAAAGATATACCTGTGAGCAGGTTATAAAATACCTGACACCTAGTTGATTATATCCAGTTAAACTGGGGCTGTCTTAAACCATATGTTGAAAACAGGCAGATTACAGGAACCAAAGACAGCTGTGTTAACCTTTAACCATAAATGAATTTAAAGCACGGTGTGGATCCACCATTGTTACTATGTCACTTCAGGCAAAGTAAAGATGCATTTTGATAAATTTTCCAATAAGTTAAATTAAAGCTGATATGGAAGCTACAGATATGGTGTAGCAAAGGACGGTTGTTTTACTTAAAGTTATATTTAGTTGAAGCTTCTGTGCAAGATACAAGACAGGATTTTCATTTTAAAATCTTCTGAATTATTCTTGTGCGTAGAACTTATATCTGAGACATAGGTAACCGGTAAATCCATCATAAACACGATAACTGGTTAAACCACTTCCGAAGACGACTTGCTTAAAGCTGTACATCACGATGCTCAGTCCAACCAGATAATCGAGCATGTTCCGCACAAACATACTCAAGATAAGACCCCGGAAGAAGTGACCGATACAACGTGTCTTTAACATTTTTAAAAACCAGAAGGTGGGGTTATTGATATAAACTTCAACAACTGAAATGAAACTAAACAGAGATTAACCTGTGACTTCTAAATATAATTGTGAAATTTAGTATAAGGGATTTTCTAACAGATAGCTTGTAAACAAAAGTAAACTTTATTATTTGTTTAACAAAAAAAAACATTTATTCTGTATGACTTTTCATACTAAGGAAACTTATGTTATTTATCATAAGGGAATATTAAATTTGTACCAGTAATGTTGGTTACAGATAGTTTTTATAAACAAAACTTTAGTCTTCAAAACTGTAACATCCACAATGGAAAACTGGCATGGCACAATTTCATAAATCTACAGCTTACTAAGAAAAGACATTGTTTCACAATATGATTCTGAGGTTATAATTGGTTTGTTTACATTCTTGTGGTTTCTAAAATAATCTGCAATCCGTTTTTCAAGTGTCCCCTATGTATTTACAGAAATAAAATGATTATATTTGTAGTTTTCAGTTTAATTGGAATAAAAATGCGTATTTCATTGCAAGTCTTGGTTTTTAAACAATTTTTTACATGAAATTAAGATTCTACAAGGTACTTCTCTAGCAAGTCAGCCCATTCAAGATTAACTATTATTTCTTTCCCACCTAATTGATGCTTAGCGTAACGCATCGCGTTACAACTGTCCCTAAATATTGCCAAGTGAATTTGTAAAAAATTTAAAATAAAATTAGGAGTTTCGTTTGATAGAAAAAGATTTCAAACCTTAGTATATTTTTATTATTATCTCGACATATTTTTGAATGGGAAAAAAGTTGGTGATTCAACATCAACAACTTCAGAGACATATTTAAACTCTCTATGAATTCACAATATAGATAGAAAATTATTTAAACACAAGGTTACACAAAATAAACAAAAAATAACAACAGAATAGTGTACAAGAAATAAGGAGGATATATGATATTTTTATCCCAGCACCCTTTATCACAAAAAGACGCAATTATTAATTCTGTAGACAGGCAATAAAATTAACAAGCCCTGAATTTAGAATTAGTGCTGTTAATAAGACTATGCAAGCACTAATTAATAATAATTATCCACAACAGTTGGCCAATAACATTCTTTAAAAAAGAATAACACATACTTCAATAATGTAACAAATAATGTTAGTAAAAATAAGCTGAAAGAATTTACATAGATGTTCCGTATATCAAAAATTGGCCGCATTTTGTAGCTTTCAATTGGCGACCGCTGATATTATTTGACGGATGTAGTCTCGCGAACTTCTGATCCAAACAGATAAAACATAGAATTAAATTCATTATCGCCTTGTTGGCACAGTATCTGGCCATGCATATTTATAACAGCTGATACATGTTATCTATTCTGTTATTTCCTAAGCACTTAATTGTGTACATCGATCACTGATTATGGTTGTGCTATTTTTATTACAGGAATTGTATTTCTAACAATTTGTACACTGCAAATATTAAAACACGATAAGCATGAGGTATTGTTGATTTCTAAATTTTAACTGTAGTTTAACAACGAAGATTATCGTTATGCTAGAAGATGTTTATTCTTTATTGTGTTATTAAAAGATCGGTTGATGATGCAATTTTATGTATCTAATTTTATGTTTTTAACCTAACCAGATTAATGCCCCAATTATTAGTTTTGCAAATGTGGGACTAAAAGAATAATTATTAGTCCTTGCGTACATGTAGATTGTTTTCAACTTATCTATTTCATTTGGTTTTATTAGATTAATATAGTATCCAACGTCAATTTATCTGGGAAATTAATCCAGCAAACGAAGCCACGTACTATACATTTTAAGCGGACCATTAAGAATGTATGTGGGAAAGTCCTGTGGAAAATAAATAATACCCCACAGTAAAATTAAATGTATAATGGTGAAATGATGAATGATGTTACGGTACTTTGCTCGAGCAAGAAAAAATGTAATGTATCCAACGAAAATAGCCTGCACCAAGTATCACAACAAAAAAAAATTCAAAGAATGCCGTGCTATCTAGAAAGTCACACAGTGAGGTGGGTCACAAAAAAAAAAGAAAACTTCAAGAGAAAATTTATTTACAAAACCTTTAATCAAAAGAACATGTTACAAAAGGAAAACCAACCTGCGGAGAAAACAATTTTTATCCAAAATATCGCGGAGGTTTACACGGTACAAAAACTTTCGCAAAAATAATTAATACCCTGCTTAGGAATCTCGACCTAATTTATAACCTCAATTCTGGTAGTCACATAAAACAAAAACTTCAAAAATATACATTGTGTATATGGATTGCTCTGTCACTTGTTTAATACAATTTTTCAAATGCTTTATAATCATATAAAACAACAATTATATATATATATATATATATATATATATATATATATATATATACACTAATTGACTTTGTTTGAATCTTGGGATATATTTCGTTCGATATAAGTTAGTGGTTTTAGTTTAAAACATTTATTATACTTGACGTTTCGGAAAATTTGTTTCCTTAATCATAAGCTACAAAGTAGATAGCATTAAATTACATATATAAAACTTAGAAATTACTTACTTAATGTGTTTTTTTTATAGAAAACCTGTTTTGACATGTAACGTCATTTCATTGAAAGTTGTTAAAAGTGATGTTTGTCAAAACTAGCTTTCTACGTTTAAATAATTTGATTAAAATACAAAATGTTATGATTATTTAGAAATTCTTGCTTTATCTGACCAACAAATCTTTATTAAGTTTGTATGTGTGTGGATATGTGTGTGTGTGTGTGTAGAAAGCTAGTTTTGACAAACATCACTTTTAACAACTTTCAATGAAATGACGTTACATGTCAAAACAGGTTTTCTATAAAAAAAAACACATTAAGTAAGTAATTATAAATTGTTTTATATATGTAATTTAATGCTATCTACTTTGTAGCTTATGATTAAGGAAACAATTTTTCCGAAACGTCAAGTATAATAAATGTTTTAAACTAAAACCACTAACTTATATCGAACGAAATATATCCCAAGATTCAAACAAAGTCAATTAGTGTATAACAAATACGTTCGTTATTGAAAGCAAGATCAACTATATATATATATATATAAATATTTTGGAAGTGTTCTTGACCTTCTAAATAGATAATATGGGTAAAATAATCTTGGAATTAGGTCATTACTAAATCTTGGTATATTGCAAAAGTTTCACATATAAGCAATAACAAATGTAGTGGTAATCTTTTATTTGACGCGTTTCGGTAACACCATAATCAATAAATTTATCTATAAATACTAAAACAATGTGTTAACAATTATTAGATTTTTATATATATATACATACCTTTGCGCAATTTTAATTATAGTATAGTATAAGTCAAAACAAACAAATAATTCTACAAACTAACATTTTAACTTGTATCACAGTTTCGCTTCAATTAATAGTATGAATAACAATAATATAATTGGTTATATAATCTAATATTTAATCACTCTGCAACATGGTGTATTCAAATTTGTTGCTGTGTTTTGTTTATTAGCCATTTAATTTTATTTATCTGTTTTTCTTTAATTTTTCGAAAAATATTGTTATAAATTATGTGTTGATTGGAAAAAAATTTTTTAACAAACTCCGGTTGATAGTTTTGTGTTATTTTTCTTTTTATTTCGAAAAGTTTATAGTGAATAATGTTAATTTTTGAATAGCATTGAGTAATACTAATGTTAATGCATTGTAAGTAATATTGATGTAGATATTTTAGATACTGGCTTTTATATTTATGTTCAAAAACAGATGTTTTAGGTTTTATTTTGAGAAACGTAGGTGTAATATAATTGTATTTACATCTTAACAAAAATATACATATAATTTAGATACAACAATTTAAACACCATTAAGACTATACTCAAAGATAATTGCTATCCCATTTCCGTATATAAACCAATAATAAAATCAAAAATACATAAAATCTACAATAATCAAAATAAAAATAAAAAACAGCCAGAAGAAACCAGAATTGGAATTATATATACCCCAGGACTCTCTGAAAAAATTAAAAACTGTCTTCAAAAATATAACATACAAATAATTCATAAACCCAACTACTCATTTAAAAATTTTTTCACCAAACTATTTCCACCCATCGAACATAACAATAAGACACACACAATTTATAAAATTAACTGCACAGGATGTCCTGGGGTATACATAGGTAATACTAAACAATACCTTCGTAAACGAATTTATGAGCACAAATAAAGCATAAAAACTAATAATAAAAAAAGTACTGCTCTTGCTTCTCATGCAATTGACAACTTACACCAATTTGATTTCAATAATGTAGATATTTTAGACACTGAAAACAATGACAACAAGAGAAACGTAATGGAAACTTTACAAATATATAAATATCCGAATACCATAAACTCAAAAACTGATGGATCTATGAAAATTTACCACAATTTAATTTGTAAAAGATGAATCTTCTAAATATTAACAAAAATATTCTACTATTATTTGACTATTAAAAATCCCCACATATTTGAATACACCATGTTGCAGAGTGATTAAATATTAGATTATATAACCAATTATATTATTGTTATTCATACTATTTATTGAAGCGAAACTGTGATACAAGTTAAAATGTTAGTTTGTAGAATTATTTGTTTGTTTTGACTTATACTATACTATAATTAAAATTGCAAAAGGTATGTATATATATATAAAAATCTAATAATTGTTAACACATTGTTTTAGTATTTATAGATAAATTTATTGATTATGGTGTTACCGAAACGCGTCAAATAAAAGATTACCACTACATTTGTTATTGCTTATATGTGAAACTTTTGCAATATACCAAGATTTAGTAATGACCTAATTCCAAGATTATTTTACCCATATTATATATATATATATATATATATATATATATATATATTATTGAGGTCATAAAAGGGCATTAGCAAGTTCAAATTTGTATTTATGTCAAATTAGAAAGTGTATAAATTTGTCACGCGAAGTTTGGGCCATATTTGAACAAAATCGGTTCGTATTTGACAAATTACCAGTAAATATTAGGGTTAGTTAAAAATAGCATAAAATTTTATTGTAAATATTAATTATTAATAAGTTAGGAAACATATTTTGAGGCGCATAATTGCGTAAATGCATATAAAACGTAAATTACGGCAAGCATAATTAAGATTTGTTTTAATATTCTAAAAAATAAAAGTTTTCAGCATATTTAAAGCGGCAGTCGTTATTCGAGTTGCACGTGTTATAGATTTTAAGAACTTTACAGTTGTAAAACAATAACGAACATAAAATCTCGTCAATAAATAATAGAAAATAATAGAAAAATATAATGAGGACAAAACACAGGTGCAGACAGCACGTACGAAAACAATATCTATTTATAGAAAGAAAAGACTATAGTTGCATACTTTAATAAAGAAGGGAGCATAACAGATGTTCAGTGAAACGTTTGACTTGGCAAGACGTGATAAACAAAGAAGTTAGGAGCTAGTTAGAAAAGGACGAAGACACATGGTTTTCGGAATAAATCGAGCAGTAAGGGTATAGAAATCTGGGGAGATTTTACTAACAGAGCACGACGGTTACATTAAATAAACAAGAGTAGGATAAACGACGATAGCGGGGGTTAGGTAAAACAGAGCTTGTGAACAAACGGGAGAATAAAGTAAAGGTTGGAAATAAGCCCCCAGTTACTTTGTTTCAGGATTGATGTAGTATGGGGTTAAATTTATTTTCTTTAAACTGAGCTATTATTTACCATAAGTAATAAAATGTTTTTGAGCTTGAAATACATGAAGTGTGTAAATTGAATTGATACGCAACGGATTGAATATGTTAATAAATATTTATGTACTTTTGGCAGTCGGCGTTATTTTTAGTAGGTTAGGATTTTCAGGGAACGAGTGAGCAGTCGTGTCGGATATCTCTGAGGAAGCTGAAGGATTTGGCGGCCGAGTGAAAAGCATCTTCAGAGGATATTGTTGTTAAATTGTATAAATTGCAAGTCTAGGTGGTAGGGCTTCAATTTTAGGTAGGTGGAAAATTTTTCTAACTACTTTCAAATTTTGGGGAGTTTCCGAAGGTAAGCACCATAAAATTTTTATGATAGCCCGTTTCGTAGAGTTTCAAAGTTAGAGACGTTACAACTGAAGAACACAGCAAATTTATGTCGCCCAAGCGAGGGGTTCAACCAGAAGAACACAGTATCATTATGGCGCCCGTTTCGTGGGGCCCGAATAGATTCACAGCAATATATATATATATATATATATATATATATATATTTATATATATATATATTTATATATATATTTATATATACTGGGTGCTTCAAAAAAATGTATACACACTTTAAACTATTGTAGTTTTCCCGCACTACAAGGCTAATGTTATATTTCTTCGCCAGGTGCCAGCATAATCGTCCCTCTATGTTATATTATCAGTTGGAATTTGTAATATCAACATGGCGGACGTACGTTTGAGTTTTGAAGAACGTAAGCAGGTTATTAAGTGGTACTGGAAGTTTGAGAATGTAAATGAAGTTCAAAAACAGTGGAGAAGGGAGTATGATACAGAACCACCTTCAAGATTAACAATTACACGCATACGAGACAAATTCGAAGTTCATGGAACAGTGTGTGATGTGCATAAAGGTCATTCAGGTCGGCCTCGAACAGCTACAAGTGATGAGTCATCAACGACAGTCTTGGAACTGTTTCAACGCTCTCTAACAAATCTTCAAGGCAAGGGGCACGTGAAAGTGATGTAAGTGCTAGCAGCGTGCTACGCATTCTGAAGAGAGGCAAGTATCGTGTTTACATTCCAAGGCTGGTGCAACAGCTAAATGACGACGATCCAGATCGAAGGTTGCAATTTTGTGAATGGATTCAGGAGATGGTGATACGTGAACCGGGATTTATGGGTAGCATCATTTGGTCGGATGAAGCCCAATTCAAACTTAATGGAACTGTCAATAGGCACAATTGTGTTTACTGGTGTGAAGAAAATCCTCACATTACAATTGAAAAAGCTGTAAATTTGCCTGGTGTAAATGTGTGGTGCGGTTTGTCTTCAAGGGGACTCATTGGACCTTTTCGATTTGAAGGCACTGTAACTGGTATTAATTACCTAACAATGCTTGCTGATTCCATATTTCCTGCCATTCGTGCATTATACGGTAATGATGATTTTATTTTCAACAAGATGGTGCTCCGCCGCACTATCACAGGGACGTACGAGCTTACCTGGATCAAAATTTGTCGGACCAGTGGATAGGACGCAGGGGGCCAATCGAGTTTCCAGCACGCTCTCCAGACCTTACACCACTGGATTTCTTCTTGTGGGGCACAGTAAAGATGAGGTGTACAAACGTAAACCACGTAACCTAGACATTCTTTGGAATGAGATTCAAGCAGTGTGTAGAGAAATCTTATTGGACGTTTTGATACGATGTACAGAATCTGTGGTGACTCGTACTCAGAATTGTATTGATGCTGCAGGTCACCAATTTGAACAGTATTAACATTTGTTATTTATGTTTCATTTACATTGGACTTTCAGCTTTCTATTTTCCTGAAATTTAACTTTGTAGAACGGTAAATAAATTTTCTATGGAAGTTCAAAGTGTGTATACATTTTTTTGAAGCACCCAGTATATAATGTATATTATATATATGAGGTCACGAGATGTCATTAAATGCCCAATTCTATGAAAAATTAGCACGAAAAAGGAAAAATGCGGTGAAAAGTAAAATTTCTTTATATTCAATTTTCTACCCTGTATAAATATAAGGGTCTTTCATTAGCACATAAAAGAAAAAGCATAATTTTTTAATTAATTTATTTCAGCCGTGTGCAGAAATAATTGCTCTTGAGATACCTTAAAGCGAGTTGCATTTTAAGATATAAATACAAAAGCCATTTACTTTCATTGCAAAAAGTAATATCAATTTAATGCATCCGCATTAAAACAAATCATATTTTCGTGTGTAGACATTTCTGCAGATCGAAAATGAGTTGCATACACCTTCAAAAATACTAGATAAATTTTTCGTGTATAAATATTCGTTAGAACACGTTTCATGTACCCTAAAACAAACCTTATTGCATTTACGGACCATAAGAGCAAAGCTCTCATTAATTACATAAATTCCGTGTGTAGATATGTCATTTTAAGAGATTCATTCCTTTATTCCAAAGAAATCTGTTACAGAATTTTGGTTATTAGTAAACGAATACCTCATTTTTCTAGATGTTTTAAAAGCCAATTATTAGTATGAATTCAAGAAACACGCGATTACTAAAAAGCTATAAAAGATAAGATAAACAAGTTTAATAGCTTTACGTATTACAGGGAGGGGATAGCGAGCATTGACTATGTGCATTAGAAAATAATAGACGACGCTATAGGAGAACCATGAATCATACGGACGCACTTAATTAACTCATTAAAACTCGAAATAATGTGATACTAGACAACAGCCACAAAGGAACAAAACCATCTACCAGACGAAATGCATTTCGCAGCAGCGATAAAGAATTGTGTAATAACGTCACATCTAAACAATAATGTACCTCTAAATTTTATACTGAAGATCGTATGGATAATCAATGCTAATCTGATTTTATAATTAACCCTCATCATCATTAGGTCCTCAGTTTTAGAACTGGTTGGAAGCATAATTTTCTATTCAGGGATAACCTATACATTTTCCTGAAATTCCCACGGCCTACATCATTTACTATCTGTGTGCAATGGTTTAATCTATCTACCTCTACCACTTTTTTCCCTTTCCTTGCATAGAATATATTACACACTATTCCCTCATGCCTTAGTAGGTGTCCTATCATCCTATTTTTTACTGTTTTCCACATATTTTTCCCCTACCATTTCGTGAACTTTCTTGTTCTTAACTTTGTCTGTCCCTAATATTTTCATTATATGTATGTAACACAACATTTCAAAAACTTCTACCTTTTCCTGTCCGCTTCTCCAACTGTCCACGTTTCACAGCCGAACAGTGGTATGCTTCATACGTATGTTTTAAGCAATCTTTTCCTTGTTTCTATGTTAGTTGTCTTTATCTTGTTAAATGTAGCACGGCCTAGTACTAATCTTTGTTTTATATCTTTTGTGTATTTTCCATCTTGCTTTATTTGGCTTCCTAGGTAGCAGAAATTTTAAACCTCTTGTAAATTCTCGTTATCTATTTGAATTCTTGTTTTTGATTTATTTTCCCCTCCTTTATATACTAGTACCTTAGTTTCAGCAATATTTTCTTCACTCCTATGTTTGTTAACTTTGATCATAGGAGTTGCTTTTTCTTGCTACATGCGGCACAGTCTTGCGATAATCTTTGGTTTATATCTTTTCCACTCTTTCCATTTTGTATCATTCGACTTCCTAGGTAGCAGAAACCTTTAGCCTCTTGTAAGTTCTCGTTTCCTATTAGTGTTCTGGTTTTTGATTTATAATCATAATTTATACCCAAACAATAAAAACTGTCATCATTAGCAGATTTATAACATTAAACCAAAGCAATTAAATTCACCAGATAGATGGTTTCTACACAAATTTGTTTATCTCATGAGTTAAGGTTCGTGGCTTCGAGAGGTCCTTTTTAAAAAGACTTCTTTGAACTTTAACAAATTTATTTGATTTAAACAGATTTGAACAATGGAATTTTACAATCTTGAATTATTATTCTAAGTCGAAATCTAATTACTTAATTGTACAATATGAGCTATCTACGAACTGCAATGCAAAAGCTGAACGTTTGATGAACTGATGAACTGACTGCGAGTGGAGCTTCCGGGCCTTATATAATCTCCCTACCCCCTCACAGTTCTGTGGGAACTCGCAGACCTAATGTCTGCTTACACTTGACTCTATTCATGATACATAGTTGCTATCTTAAAAGCTATTCATAATTACTTTGTTGCAGGCTTACTTCTGCGTAATCTCGGTACGTGACTTCCTACGACCGTCTGTGACCTGACATCTGCAGTGTCACTTATCCTTGTGCTACTTTGTAGCACTTCCGTTCCCATGAACTGAAATAAACTGAATTAAATTGTAACAATTTGTCTTTTATGACATTGTTGCACATTTCCTAATATTTCCTAATAACTTTCTTAAGTATTGGTTTTATATTGATATAATAAATGGGGGATCACATATCTCGTGTTACTTGCAAACAATCACCTAATCACATTTTATATCTAAAATGTACTTTACAATTTGAACTTGATTTTCAAAACTTCTCACACAATGAAACCAAATGTAAACAATATATTATTACCTAATTTTCTTTAAAAACCCTAGAATGATTACATAGTCCTAAATTAATTTTTATCTCAAAAAAATTAAATATTTTTGTCCTGCAAATTCTAACGTGACTAATAGATAAACCGAACTATGTGAGCTGACTTAAAGACAACCCAAAATGTCAATACACAGAAAGATAATTTGATATACATACACTGGTGGGATTGATGCTTTCAATAGGGGCACTTTCCGACGTCCTGTCTTCGTCCCTGGAAAATTCTACAACACTAGAACAATCTTCAAAGGAATTTAGCAAAACAACCACCGCCTCTTCTACCACATGGTCGGCCAGATTCTATTATATGATTCGAGATCATGATTGACAATGTGTACCAGGACAGATTTAAAATTTATAACAAACATAAGCAATGCGAAAAAATTAAATAAAATCACAAACTTTAGATTTGTAATTGTTAACACTAGCAAATGAATGGTATTTCAAGTCAATTAACCTAGAAATTGTTCAATTAAAGCATCAAAAAAATCAACTAATGAATTCTTAAGTACTAAAGTTGCATGAATGGGTTTAATGTGAAGTTCTATAGCCACTGCTGAAAATCATTCTCACCAACCATATGCGAAAACATCTCTAAACAATAACAAAGAAAGGAAACGTTTCGTCACATTTGGAGCTTTTTTAAACCGCTACATCTGATTTGTGATAATCAAGTTTTAAAGAAATTGTAAAACCAATAACCAACCACACTAACTATAACTAATTGGATCATTATCATTTCACAAATAAAAAATTGCTTCTCGATTCGAAGGTTTACTTTTATACCAATCTAAATTTCAACTATAACCCTACATCGATTTTAGGCAGCAAAATTTTAGGGCTCATACTATTAGAATCAAAATGAATTAACGCTTAATGTAACTAGTTTTATACAACTTACACCTTTTGTGGTCATAGATTATTCTACACAAAACAAAGTATTAAAAAGGAGTACATTTCATAGTAGATTAGAGTTTAGAACAGCATTCTTGAAATTTTTTAATTTGTGTATGTAGGATTATTGACTAATAGGCGTTAGATAATTATCTAAAGTGCTTCATTCAGCGGAATTCTCTAAAAGAATTCATTACGTAAGTGCTAAAATAAAAAATAAAGCAATATTATTACAATAAAATCTATACCTAAATATACTTTAATTCATCTAAGCCTTTAAGGCTGAGTTTCATCGGGTTTATGTAGGACGAGTTAATTGGATAGTTATACATTTAGTGCTTGAATCCTCATGGCCTGGTATCCACGGTGAGAATGTTTATTACCCGTTTATCGTATTGAGCTTAACGTTATGTTGCTTGAAGGTAAACATACAAGGTTTGCTTGATTTAATTAAATATTTTAGTTTTTGCAGAAGTTCCTGATCACGCAGTTTTCTTATAATCGTCAAATGTAATGTAATTATAATTTAAAACGCTTAAATCGATCCCCTTCTGCTATGGCATTAAAAATGTGGGATTTATGTTATCAACAATGTTCGTTCTCCTAAATATTACAATAAGTTTATGTACATTTTTATAGTTTCAATACGGGCAGTTAGGCAACTCATCCAACGCGTCTTTATAATTTGAAGAAGTTGGTTGTATATATTTCTTATCTCGTATCTAGACACGCTGAGGTATATTCGTAGTAGTTGGAACACTAAAACAGGTTGCAATTGTTGGCGTTAGTATCGCTCGTTAAAAAGAAATAATAAGTTTTGATGTACGAGTTTACCGAAGGACTTTCCGAGGCCAGTGCAGTTCAGTTAGTTTTTTCTGGTCCTCTGATTGACAGATGGATGTTTTGACGAAAATACGATTGATGTTATTTTATTATCTAAACAAAGATGTTTCCTATAGAAGTTACGAGTTGTCTGGATTATTATTATTATTGTGTCAACGTTCCTTGCTGGAACGTAATAATGGGTGTCTTTTTTTGAGGTCTGGTTACGTGATATAGTGTTGTAGTTTGCTCTGATGGTCCCGATGTTACGATTCGGTTTATTGTTGTCTAACTATTATTTTTGGTGATACAAGAAATGTACCTCACGTCATTCCAAATATTAAATAGCTTTGTTATGCTTTTCGAAGTGAAGTTCTATTTTTACAAAATATTTCTAATGAAATTCACATACATACTTTAAATACACTTCGTATTACTTGGTATTCATACAAATACAGTATTGTACAACATACTTTTGAACATTTCCGCATCGTGTTTGATTTAACTGTTGGATTACCAAAGTTTTAAAAAATACGCCTTAAGCTTCTACAATTGTCACAAGCGATTATTTTGGCATATTTTAATACCGGTTTAAATATGGTTAAGACGATTATGAATGAACGTAAATATATCTATATACAAATTATCCAATAGTATAATCATCACAGACCGTTAGATTTTTACTAATGACTTAGAGACACGGGTTTATTCTTCTTGCAGCAAGAATTTTTAAATCTGTCCTTGTACACATCGTCGTTCATGGTTTCAAAACACATGGTAAATTCTGGGCGATCATATGGTAGAAGTGGCGGTGTTTCTTTTGCTGAACTCCTTTGAAGGTGGTTCTATTGTTGTAAAATTTTCAAGGGACGAAGGCAGAACGCCGAAAAGTGCACCTTTTGAAGGTATCAATCCAATCAGTATAAGTATATCAGATTGTCTTTCTGTGTATTGATATTTTGGGTTTTTTAAGACAACTCACGGGGTTCGCTTTATCTATTTCTCATATTAGAATTTACAGGACAAAATATTAAATTTTTTTTGAGATAAAAATTAATTTAGAACTATGCAATTATTTTAAGGTTTTTAGCGAAGATTAAGTAATAATATATTCTTTAATTTTGGTTTCATGGTGTGAAAAATTTTGCATAATCAAGTTCAAATTATAAAGTATATTGTAGGTATAAAATGTGGTTAGGTGATTGTTTTCAAGTCACGCCGAGAGAAACTAATTTGTGAGAAACCAGCTGGTAAATTTTAATTGCTTTGATTTAATGTTATGAATATGCTAATAACGGCAGTTTTTATTATTTGGATATTAATTATAGAATAAGACTAGCATTGACTGTACACAGTATTTTCGGTATAAAAATATAGAGTTACATTATTGTTTAGATGTGACGTTATTACATAACTCTTTTTCTCTGCTGCGAAATGCATTTCGTCTGGCAGATGCGTTTGTTCCATTATTGCTGTGATAAAAAGTCATTGAAGCCTAATTCTACAAATATATTCCACCAAGATATAAAAGCTTCCGGAAAAGATAGAAATTTTCGAAAATTTATGGTTATACCCTGTATAATACAAGTTTACTTTTTGCTAAATAAAAATGCAGTTCCGTGTGTATAAATAATCACCCTGTACGATATAAGCGTATTGTAAATACATAGCAAATAATGTAATCCGTATATGTAACAGCAATTATTTTTAAGATACATTAAAATGCATTAAATGCAAATGCAAATCTATTATTTTCAAGCGTAAATACAAAGCCATTTCTAACTTATTAATTACCATAAAAAATACATTTTTCGTTGCATAATTTGGCGTAGGAACCATATCAATCTTGTTAAAAAAATAACGATTTAATTTTAATGCGCACCAAAACACGTTTCTCCGTGAAAACTAATCATTTATTACAATTATGAAGATGCGGGTCCTTTTGCATGTGCAAAACTCGTTGATAAAGCAATCAAAGCTTAAATTAATTAGCCTTTGTATAACATAAAAACATTTTAAATAAAACATGTCCTCAAATTTTTGAAAGGAATATAGAAAATATGTCATCCGTACTTAGAACAACGTAAATATCTAATTAGTGAATAAATATATATTCTAAGAAACGGCAGGAACGTTAAAAACCAATAAAATTTAAAAGAATTATTTATTAGCTTTCACAATCACTGTAGGGGAGATGCGATGCGACACAATATCTCTGGGCGTTAGAGAAGGACGAGGCAGTGCGCGTCACTATTATAAATCAATCACGCAAGTCGACGCTAATGAACTTTTCTCAGAAATGTTACACCATTTGGTGTACTAGATTCCATACGAAACTAGAACAATGTAGAAGGCGTCACGTAATCAAGATTAATTGTATATAAACCGAAACTTAGATTAAAATGATTTATTCATAAATTTGATTGCGAAATGTTACTTTGATTACTTCGCGAGCTTGTTGCTTTGCGAAGATGATATTTTGACTTTGCAATATGCATATCGTAATTAATAATTAAAATGTAACGTTGATGATAAAGTTAAACAAACCTGCATATAAATATAAAAGGTATTAAATGTAATGAACATGGAAAATTCTTCAAGATAAAAAGCTATTTAAAAATTAACTTAAATAATTAAGCCGAGGATGCACATTGGTTTCAAAATGGAGATTTTTGCATGATTTTGTAAACTGGGATTTGACATCAATTAAAGAATGGAAGCCGAAGATATTGAATACTGTTAATTACAAATTGGAGAAGCGCTTTGTAGATTTTTGCAAATAACTTTTAAAATATTGTTTGCAACTGATATTTGAATATTTGTCATTTAAATTAAAGCTAGACTAAGTCCTAATTATTTTATTTCTGTAAGGATCTTTACCAGTAAAGTTTGTGATCAGAGTTCTAAACACTCTTAGATTTTTTTATAGACTATCTATCAAGAATTGTTTCTGGCTAAAACAAACCTTACAAGCGTAGGAATAAAAAAGCCAGGTAAATTATCCACAAGAGAGGAGATGTAATTTGTAAATTGTAGGCAGCTTTAGGTGAGGAACATTTCTGATAATTAAGTACTTGTTAGAAATAATTTTATGCTTGAAAAAGATTATGCTGTAATGTTCTATATTCTTTTGTATGAAAGAGATACATATAATTGCAACATCAACCGATCCTTTAATAATACAATATTGAATAAACATGTTTTCGCATAACGATATTCTTCGTTGTTAAGCTACAGTTAAAATTTAGTAATCAACAGTACCTCGACCTTATCATGTTTTAATATTTGCAGTGAACAAATTGTTAGAAGTACAATTCCTAAAATAAAAATAGCACAACTATAATCAGCGATTCATGTAAACAATTAAGTGCCTAGGAACTAACATAGAATAGATAACACGTATCGGCTTTTATAAACACGCATAGCCAGGTACTGTACCATTCATTGCGATAATGAATACTGTTATATCTGGTTGGTTCAGAAGTTCGCGAAGCTAGCTACATCAAATAGCATCAGCGGTCACCAACAGAAAGCTACAAATGTTAGTTATCCTGTGGCAAGACCATGCCGTGTTGATAATGTCAATAGACCAGTGACTAGCGTTGTTAACTGTTTTTCAAATTCAATAAATGGCGCACTGCTAACAATGAAAGAAAAAAACCGTCCCAGAGTTCCCTCTAAGAGGTAATACAAAAGGATACAATTAGGGACGGCTTTCTAGTTAATAGCAAACTTGTTACAAAAACATTTTCCACGATTTAACGTTAATTGCGAAGTGGATCAGGTGTTGAAGAACAGCAACATAATCACAAGACGTAGTTATAATCACTTTTACGAAACAATCAAGTTCACTTCCATAGAACATAGATACTTTCACTTTGGGTTACCTGTTGACATCACCGTCTTTCGACGATTCCTTTTAGTGAAGCGATCTGAATCGAAGCAAAGTTGAGTAACCAGCAATAAGAGCGAAAAAGAACGTGAAAGAAGTAATGCCCGCTAAAGCTATTGTGACGAAAACTCTATTTACAAAAACAACAGTTCTTTATTTTCAAATTGATTATACAAGCATTTTCAACAATTCGTAGTTACAATGAAATTTGCTAAAAGCTCTGCCAATAATTTATTTTCAGCTAATCGCTAATAGTATAAGTATTATGCTCTTAATATTACAATGCTATCTTCTAAATTGCTATCGAAACACTATATATATATATATATATATATATATATATATATATATATATATATATATATATATAAGATAGTTTGGTGAGAATGACCTTGCACAAATAGGATATATTATTATTGGGTTTGAGGTCAGCTGGAAGAGAGTGTACTCTTTTTTAAGGCCTAAATTTTCGAATCTATTTCAAATTCTTGATCACAGGCTTTCTAAAATACAATTAACTAGGCTAACATATACATCAATTGCTATTAACTTACAAGGTGAGGATATATATATTAAATTAACATAGAAATTAAATCGAAAAATATTTTTAAAATAAAGTTTGCTTCAAGTTGTTGTATAAAAATTGTATAACTTGTATAAATATAAAAATGTCAGATTTTGAAACCTTTCAGTTTCACTTTTGTTATTTAAAGCTTTAAATATAGGATGCCTATGTGTGCGTGTGTGTGTGTGTATGTATGAACATGAGTGTGCGTTCATGTTATATTTATATGAGTGTCAAAGTATATTTCTGATTATATATTTTAAATCTGTTTGTTTGTTAGTACGTGTGTGTATGTGTACATGTGTATGTATGTATGAATGTGATGTGCATGTATGATGTGAAGTATTAATCACTACAATATCAATTACTGCATTAGGTACAGGTTACTTCTGAAGACTAAGAAAGTATGTATAAATCGAACTTAAATAACAAAAAGTGAAACTGAAAGGTTTCAAAATCTGACATTTTTATATTTATACAAGTTATACAATTTTTATACAACAACTTGAAGCAAACTTTATTTTAAAAATATTTTTCGATTTAATTTCTATGTTAATTTAATATATATATCCTCACCTTGTAAGTTAATAGCAATTGATGTATATGTTAGCCTAGTTAATTGTATTTTAGAAAGCCTGTGATCAAGAATTTGAAATAGATTCGAAAATTTAGGCCTTAAAAAAGAGTACACTTTCTTCCAGCTGACCTCAAACCCATTAATAATATATCGTATATATATATATATATATATATATATATATATATATATATATATATATATATATAAGCTTTAAATTAGAACACATTGTAATCAAAGTTTCAATCAGAACTGCCCTCACTACGGCAATTTATGTACAAATACAAAACTTCCATATTATTCTAAATCGTACCAGAAATTATGCAAATAACATCTCGAAGCCTTTTTCTAATACGAAGGACACTATTTATGTATTGAGAACTGGCAACACTGGTATTGACAGGTGAAATCTGCCATCGTAAAGTTTGACATTTTTGGGGTTATAGGTACTCAGAACCTTTTGACGTGTGAGCACTATCTGTGTTTTTGCTGTCTTTAAAATTTCATCTCAGCCAAAATATCGAATTATCTCGCGAAAATTTTTGAGCTATGATTTATTATGACTTTCAACGTGGTTTAACTCAAGAACAGTGCATCAATCAACTAAATTCAACTTTTGGCGATGAAGCCCCATCCACAGCCACTATATATCGCTGGTACACTGAATTCAAACGTATTTCGCTCGCGTACGAAGTTAAAGAAGCCCGTCCAAATTCGGTCGTTGTTCCGGGAAATATCGATGCTGTACGAAAACTAATTGAAGAAGATCGTCATGTGGCATATCAAGCAATCGAGAGATGTTTAAGCATTACTATGACTAGCATACATAACATTTTACACAAATATTTGTGCGTTCGGAAGCTGTGTACGCGTTGGATTCCACATTTGATGACAGATGCTCAAAAAATGTTCGTGTCGATTGGTGCTGTAAAATGATTTCAAAATACAACTGCGGTGCATCCAAAGCAGTATACAACATAGTCACAGGTGACAAGTCGTGGATTTATGCGCATGAGCCAGAACGAAGAGGCAAGTCCGCAGTTTGCGTGTTTCAATGTAAAGCAAAGCCAACAAAAGTTGTTTCTTCTCGAAGCCTTAAGATGCAAATGGTGGCGTTTTTTCTTATGAAACCCGGTCCTGTGGCAACTGTGGCTTTCGAAAATCAAAAAACTGTTAATTCAGCGTGGTATAAGACCATTTGTTTGCTTGAAGTTTTCGGTAAATTGAGTGAAACCAACCCAAAACGACGAATCATTTTGCATCATGACAATGCGAGCTCACACACATCGTATGCAACAAACGGGTATTTGGACACACAAAAGATCGAATTGATGGGTCATCCGCCTTACAGCCCCGACTAGGCACCCTATAAGTTCTTCTTGTTTTCAGTAATTGAAGATAAATTGCGTGGACAACGATTTTCATCGCCCGAAGGAGCGGTTGAGGCTTTCAAAACCCATGTTTTAGAGCTACCATCTTCTGATTAGACAAAGTGCATTGAAGGGTAGCTCAATCGCATGCAAAAGTGTATAGATCTTAAAGGCGATTATTTTGAAAAGCAATAAAAGTATTTTCATCAAATTCATTTGTTAATTCTTTCTATTCTCAATACATAAATAGTGTGCCTCGTATAAATAACTCTTAAATTGAAAGTTCTTGTACTGTCTAGATTCTAAAATTCACGAAATTTAAATTGAAATTTTTCGCCAAAACTATATCTTTTTATTTACAAATTATTAAGTCTGAAAAATATTCCTCGCCCGTTTTCTGTTCTCAAGGACCAATCTTTTATATACAATATTTGTTTGAAACATTTTTAAATCTTGTTTTTGGATGGAAAGGTACTAATACTATGTATTAATTTCATTAGAATATGTTTAATAGAAAAAAATCAAAAAGAACGTGTTTTTATGTCTGTTGTTTTAGTGTTCTGAATATTCCGATATATTAGGACGTGTTTTTAAAAGGTTATAATTATAGTGTTCATTTCAAAATCCTTTTGTTAATCTGTAACTTCGTTCAGCCTTTTTATCTGTTACGGTCCATTTCGTACTTGCAAATTTCCGCGCCTCTTTGATTTAAAGAGCATTTCAACTTCTACTTATTTAAATATACGCGTCCGTTATCAGTGCACTTTCATTATTTTAAGTTTGTAAGAGCTCAGTTAGGCAACCAACATTGCCAGTCCTTTTATTTAATTTACGAGCTGATGTTATACTTTCTGGTTCCCTATCTAGGCATGTGTGGATAGTCAGGAATTCCCCGAATGTTGCTACTTTAAATAGAATGGGAAATCACTCTTTGTATCTTTGTCACTATATTTTCAAGTGTTGGTTCTCATGAGTTCTTCTGCGATAGTAGTGTAAACCCAACCGCGTAATTAAAAAATGTGATAGTGAAAAAAGTGCTTTTTTTTAAGTAACTGGTAGGTAATTCAAGAGTGATGCTTCTTTAATAGAAGTTTTAATGTTCTCAGCCCCGATTTTAACGCACCTTCTTAGTCACGTATTTTATTCTCACATTCTTAGGTTCTTTGAACTAATGTTTACTTGGCCGTACACAAAAGATTTCACATTGCCATTACCTCATATCTTGTTTTGCTGCAGTTGTATGCTGATGAAGTTATGATGAAATAAGGCCCCTAGAGTTACCTAAAACGCTCAAAAGCCTACGTGAAGAAACATCATTAAATCTCAACAGGCAAAATTGCTTCATTTACTTGGGATACGTGAATTTGCTTGTAGTAGGTGAATATTTGGAAATTAATGATTACACCTTGTTGTACATATAATACATCCCGACACGGTCCGCTTGAAAAATGTTAGGCGAGCATTTTTCACAAAAATACACCCTCGTTCGGATGAGAGGTAAAATGGAGGTCCCGTGTGTGAGTGTTGTCACGCACGTTAAAGATCCCTACCTTGCTTGGAACAGCAAGGGTTCGGCAAAATTCCAAATTTTCCAGGTAAAAAAAAAACTGGCCTCCTGGCCAATGTAGTACCTTCGGGTGGAGCATTGGAAAATCACATGTAATGTACATATAATACTGCCATTATCGGAACAAGAATTTAGTGTAGTTTTGTATGATAATATTTTTATATTAATGGATAAATGTGTTAATTTGTTTCGTAATTGTAAATAGACTTGATAATTATCCATCAGTTGTGTTAGTGATTAATTATTGGTGTTGATTGGTTGAATGCACCTAAGCGCATTATTGTAAATAGGTATTTTTTAATCGGGACTAGCTCATCAGAAGTAATCTAGTAAGTAGGTAAAATTTGCATAGACAATTTTGTAGTTATTTAAGTTTATTTGTGTTTTTAGGACTTAAAATTGTTTTACTTTAGTCGTGATATTTTGCGTGTATCATCGAGTTCAATAGACGTAACCTGAATCGTTATGTTACTGCGTTTTAACCGTTGCATAATTGTAATTAATTAGTTGTTTGCTGTGTCAATGCAGAATGTTCTTTATTACTGTTGTTTAATGCTAAACGCCTTTTAGTTTGATTGCTACTTAAATGTAATTAATATTAGTACGTGATGAGTGAAGAATTTAGATGTTCGTCTTTTAACCAGCAGTTTAATATTTTTTGTTATCTAGATTCATAGAAGTTACTTATTACCATTACATTTAACATGTATTTTTGGGTTTAATTATCATTTCAAGTATAGATGTTCTAAAAAGGGCGGATTAGTTCGTGCTTCCTGTTTTTCTCGTTCTTTGGACCTCTCTCCCAATCTCCGACTATGCTAGCGCGGCATTCGTTTTCTTTCTTTCTCTTTCTTTGCTACCCTTATTCAAACGAGCTTTCGGTTATCGATTTCGTTCTTTTCTTATTGACTAGCACGTCTTGTGGGTAACACATCTTTATATCAACCACTCGGATCGTGCGGCTTCCATTTTAAATAATAAAGAGTTTTGAAGAAACTTAGTACACTTTCAATTTAATGAAATGATTCAAAGAAATTACGTAACTGCATTCTAGATTTTTGTGCAATGAAACTTTAGTCATAGACATAATGGATGGATTAATTGAAGTAGAGATAGTCTTTTGAATTTGTATTATTGTGTTCTTGTTCCTTCGGGTATCACCTTGGGTTCTGACGAAGTTTTGATTAAACGACATAAATCGTAATCAGGTTTCTAAGTTCCTTGCTATTACCTCTAATCACTGATAAACTGTTACATATTGACATACCAACAGAACAATGCCGTATTATTGTATAAAAGTTAGAATGGCAGTTTAACGCTTTTCTCGTACGAATACCTATATAACTTCATTTGCTCATTTAACCTACTAGCGCTTACATAACTCATTATCCGTTGACCTAAAACAAGCTACCTAACACACAATTTAACATTTAACTTCTAGGCAGCATACTGACCTTGAAGTGGCTAGAATTGGTACAATCTCTCTATTTATTTATCTGTATTCCATTTCAAAATTCATATTAGAACATTGTTGGCGATAGGCTATTACATTTTACACTAATCTCAATTGCTAATTTCAGTTCTGGTCCTAAAGGGGGGCCGTAACACGGATACCAACATCACACACAACACACATACACACAACTCTGTCTCTCTCTCTCACACACACACACGCACACACACAAACACACACACCTAAACACACGCTTCCATTGCCTTTTCAACATCTGAATTTCCGGCTGCCGATGGTCCGGACTGACAAGGCAATGTCCGTTGTGAGTTCTTCCTTGAATACTGGGATATCCGGCTGCCGATGGTCCTGGTCCTAGAGGGGGAACGTAACACGGACCGACATCATCAACCCCCCCCCCACACACACACATACACACATAACACATGATGGTTACTTTCTGTGGGGAAGCCAGGTCTGCTTAAATTTCAGGTAGCAGACTACTAAACCTTGGAACAAATAAATAAATAAAAAAATCCCTACCTTGCTTGGAACAGCAAGGGTTCGACAAAATTCAAAATTTCCAGATAAAAAAAAACTCGCTTCCTGGCCAATGTAGTACCTTCGGGTGACGCATTGGAAAATCAAATGTAGGGTTCTTTTAATCGCCCGCGAACACGTCCGACTATCAACGGATCAAATTTTTAAGTCCTGCCAGTTGTAGTTTTTCAAGATGTTGGTATTGTTTCGTCAACTGGTCCAATAACTTCGCGGAGCATTTTTTGGTGAGTGGTCTTTCTCAACATTGGAACACCCCGTCACATGAACTACATAAGAACCTCACTTGACCGTTGTATTCGTTTTCAATGCGATATCGTAGTTATTGGCATTTAAGCTCGCAACGTACATACCACTTTGGTTAGAGCCTTTTCCACAGGCACGCCCTTTCCGAGGGATTCGACATTCATTGCTTCAATAATACTCACAAAGCCCTTCTGAGAACACCATGTAAGCGTCTCATCATTACACTTTCTGTTCTAACAGGTAGGAAAACGTCGTGCTTCAGACAATCTCGCACAGACATGCCGTTTGCTTCCCAAACGACACTTTCTTGTTGCCTACTCTCAAGACATCCTTGTTCACTATTACTACCTAATGGTCACATATTTTACTCCCAACTCCGATTTTTACATCTAGTAATTCCGTGCGTTTGAATTTCCTCACTACATCTGGATTAAAAATTGTCCTAGAGACTCTGGTTTCAACTAAAAATTTTGCGCGCTTCCATAAAACTGTTCGTATATGTAAATTTGTCAGTAGGTTTAGATCGCGCGATGCGGATGGTGGTCTCCGGGACAGAATCTGTGCAGGTCGACTTTCATTCCCTCCTGTCGACTTCCTTTAGTTTTCCGGCTTCTCTGGTTCCTTCTTAGGCTGTTTACATTTGGCCAAACTTACCACTATTTCAACATCTATGTTCCCGTCTCTCTGGTTGGTAGTCACGAAGTACCTGCTGAACCACACATCTATGCTTTCTTGACCCTGCTTCTCAACGGAGCATCACCTCGTATCGTGAGAATAAATACGGGTACACTTTCACCATCGGTCCAGCCGCTAGCTCTCGCGGTAGCCTCCAATTGCTAGAAATATGTCTGCCAAAGTGACTTTCCATTAAATGTGGGTAGTTGTACTCTGAACCTTGGCGTCGGTTCGTTTTTCCCGACATTCTTAAATTCTGGGGCGCACTGTTGATCCATCGGAGTTCAGTGCTCTGACACTTGTACCGTTAGGGGATTAATTTGTTCTTCTATTCTCATCACCTTTTCTTCTATTTTACGTGCGTTTTCTAACAATTTCTTTAAAAACACCGTTTGAGTTTCTGTTAACCCCTGGAAAAGTTGAGCTCCAGGTTTTCCGCGGAGTTTGTAGTTTCTTTTTAAAACTCTTCTATTAATTGTTTAACCGCTTTTGCGTTTTTTTGTAGCTTCCTGCATAAACTCTTCCTTCAATTGTTCAGCGGTTTTCGCGTTCTGATCTAATTTTTCCTTAAGGTTTGCGGAGATTCAGTCTTGCTTCTTTGCATTTTCATTTAATTTCGCCTAATATTCTTCTAATTTTGCTGCTAGGCTTGCAGAGTTTTGGTCTTGTTTCCCTGGGTGTTCTTGTAAATTTTGTGTAAAGCTTTAGGGAATTGTCCTCTAAGCCGGACTTGAAGTCCTTCAAAAAGGAAAAATTTTCACTATCTATTTTTTGTTGTTGACTACGGGTTACAGCTAATCGCTATCAGTACAAATACTAACTACTTAAAGCTACAATGCTGTCTTCTTAATTACTATCGAAGCAATATAATTGATTTATATCGAAGTACTATAATTAACTAGACAAACACTAATTATTATTTTATATCGATCAGTAGAATAATTTATATCATACAAGACAATTTACTTTAACAGTATGTGCCACTAATTTAATTCATATCAAAGTATGAATTAATATATATATATATATATATATATATATATATATATATATTTATTATTATTATTATTAATTTTTAATCGACTACAAGGAAAGACAACGTTGTTTGTAATTGTTTTTGAGACTCTGTTAGCGTATTAATGTATGTAAGCAAAAATCACAATTCTGTATTTCCTTTTCTTTAAAATGAAGAATAACTAAATAATTCAAAACGCTATTTAATCCAAAATTCAAGGAAGTACATATTTTTTAATATGAATACGCTTTTTGCAATAACTTAAGAACCATTAAAGATATCGAGGTGCGATTTTCACTAAAATCTTGGTTTTTTTACCCTTCATTCCTTTCCTTTTTGATAAATATGTCTTTCCATTTAATTTTTGTAAGTAAATGAACAAAAACTGGCATGATTGGAAAAAGCGCCCTCTAACATATTTAGAAAACATTAGAAAAATCAATTTAGTCGTTTTTCTTGATCCCTGAGAAATTCTCTTTCAAACGATTCTAAGATTATTAAATTCCAACATGGGCATTGTGAAATAACTCTATTTATATGTAAACCAATTCACCAGGTCCTGCAGCTGTCCTTGTGCGATCTACAGAAAAGAGTTTCAAATAAAAGTTGTGAATAATAAAGATAACTGCCTATTCGCGTTTTGAGCATAATACCTTGTGCTTAAATTTTGGGAGAAAAATTGAATTTTGTTGTTGACCTTAGCAAATACTCCCCCTTGCGGTAGAAATTGAAACTTAAAAATAATTTTCAGCAATTTCTCTTGGCCACTTTACTTAATAAATTTTTTTCCGCAAAGCTCTAGGCCTTATACTGTATGCTATACAGCCGCGCGATACGCTTAATGGAACACCTGGTATATATATACAATATACAAGAAAAAGATTTTTTTTGGTATATTGTTCAACGAGCGAGCTATATAGCCATTACCCATTCGGAAGAATTGCGCGCCGCGAGCTTGTTAGAGCGAACCACGTATTCCGAATGAATAATGACCATAACTCGCGAGTGGAGTATTATACTTTTCTCACGAGTACTGAAATGTTCATTATCAAATATTTATTTTTTAAACGTTTAGACTAAGAATGACGATACCCGATAATTTTGATTCCCAGGTACTCGAAATTAATACCCGGGATTTACCCGATACCCGATAATTACCCGAAACCCGATAATTACCCGATACCCAATAATTACCCGGTACCCGATAATTATCCGATACCCGATAACTACCCGATACCCGACAATTACCCGATACCCGATAATTACCCAATACCCGATAATTACCCGATAGCAGATAATCACCCGATACCAGATAATTACGAAACCCGATAATTACCCGATATCCGATAAATACCTGATAATTACCCGAAACCCGATACCCGATAATTACTCGATATACAATAATTACTCGTTATCCAAGAATTACCAGTTAAACGTAAATGTAAATTCCTTATTGTATATTGTTTGCATGTGCATAACATAGAACTCATAATGTCGTATAGACATAGACATAACATTAAGAATAAAACTGTATTACACATTTTTATTTTTGTATTTAATTAATGTACTCATAATTTCTATTAACAAATATAATGGTTTCCTACATTTCGGGACTAAGCCGAGCCCGGTGTTTTGTATTATACGCCCAGCTGCCGAAAAGTGTCTTTCACTTGCCACAGTTTGGATTATAATCATAACTAACGACCTGGACGTTTCTGATTACTGGATAGTGGCCGGAAAAAATATTAAAAATATATCGACAAAAACTACTTGCGTCCAGTTGGTGTCAGACTCCGTTCTAATAGCAATTTTCAAATTCGCGCAACTGTACAACTGTTTCTCCGATGGACGATTTCTTTGCATTGGCACGTTGCATTATAAACACATCTAACCAATATTGCGGCGTTTCCTCGTTCTTACGCATGAACACATAGTTGCCAAAAACACACAAGTAGTTAAATAAAATTAAATAAAAACCCTTAACCACAAGGGTTTTTATTTAATTTTATTTAAATCGTGCCACAGTGTTCCTATAGATTATTTACACAAATAGTTTCTTTGACTCCATATGGTATTCGTAGTACATAATGGTTTAACTAAAGTGCCTAAAATAGATGTTCAGGTCCGCCCGGACTCTAATGAAAAGTGTTCGAAGAAAATTGCACCTTCTGGTGCAACTCAAGTTGCTAAGTAATCCTTTAATTTTTCCAAAGCGATGTTTTAAATAATAGTTTATTTTTTTTACATATTTGATTTTTATTTTTAGGTAAAATATATGAAGCTTATGTTATAAATAGTTTCTTGTCCTAATCTAATCGATTTTAGTTGAAAAAAAATTATAGCAATGTATATACTGTATCCGAAAATGTTTTAGTTGTTTGGTGTACCTATAGAAATTTTAAATTTATGTTTTATGAAATAATTCTAAGTAGTGCATAAACTTGTAAAAATTTGTCTACTCCAAGCTGTCTTTGAAACCTGAATAAAATCCATATAGAAAGTGCACCATTGTACGTAATGAGTAGGCAAAAAATGCTTACTCTATGTACTTTGTTTATTTTTGGACATTATTTATCTGCCTATTTTTTTATTGCTGTACAATGCTCACTATGTTTCCCAATACGTAGAAAATTCTTGCGCATTTCCTAAAGTATTATATTATGTCACTTATACGTTATTTGTGTAAGCACATGTTATTTCCCAACAAAATGTAATTGAGTGAAATATTCTAGTATACGGTGAAGCCGGTGTGAGTTTATGAAGAGACTATTTGATGAATAAATTAAATTATTTGACAATATGATAAGTGCACACATCATATGACTCTTGTTAGGATCCTACGGCATTCGCTAGATTATATCACGACCTACCACGGTTGATTATTAGCTATTAGTCAATGGATAATAACTAATTATCACCTATTAATCATATACCGTGTTTGATTACCACTTCTTAATCAAATAACGGTATATAAAATTAATATGTTGTGTGTGGGATTATAATCATTATAACAAGAATGATTTCATTTGGCTGAACGGAAGGAATTCTTTTTTTACTTGAAGCGCATACTTCTCTGTCCACTATCGTTAATGTTTTAGACATGTTTTAAGCAATTACTTGCTGTGCGTTTCTTTGTGGAGATCGTATTATGTCTCAGTCCCATGGTGTAGTTAGTGCAGGCGGCTCCGTGACGTAGTAGGAATGCGTGTGACTACTACGCCCAAGGTCCCGGGTTCGAATCCCGACACGGTCCGCTTGAAAAATGTTAGGCGAGCATTTTCCACAAAAATACACTCTCGTTTGGATGAGAGATAAAGTTGAGTCCCCTGTGTGAGTGTTGTCACGCACGTTAAAGATCCCTACCTTGCTTGGAACAGCAAGGGTTCGACAAAATTTAAAATTTTTCAGGTCTAAGGAAAACAATAGACGGGGAAGTGAAAAAGAAATAAAAAAAGATTAGTACAAGGTCGTGCTGTATTTAACAACAAAAAGCAGCTGACATTTTCGAAGACAACAAACACAGAAACAAAGGAAAGATTGCTGAAAGCATATGCGTGGAACACAACACTGTGTGGCTGTGAGACGTGGACAGTTAGGAGAAGAGGACAGGAAAAAGAAAGAATTTGAAATATTGTGCCACAGACGTATGCTGAAGATGTGGGCAGACAAGGTTAAGAACAGAAAAGTAGTAGAAATGGTAGGAGTGAAAGAAATATGTGGAAAACAGTAAGAAATATGAGAGATAGAATGATAGGACACATACCAAGGAATGGGAAGCAGCTGAAAGGTCCTCTTCATTTCTTCTTTCACCTGCAATTCTAACACCTATCCGAAAAAAATAAAGCGCAAAAAGGATGAATCGGAAACGGTGGATAACTGATATCTTAACATATTCTTCATATAGAAAAGAGCTAGAAGTCGCTATTAAGAAAAAGAGGAAAAAAACTTTTTAAAGAAGAAAAGCAAGTATAGATTTATTGAAAACTGTGAATAAAATTAAAAATGAAAAACACAAGGAAATGTGTTTAGAAATGAATGGACAAAAAGAAAGAGCTGAAGAGGATTCACAAGTGCGAGTCTGAGAATTGTTCTGACTCAGAATGTTTATATTGCGGTGAATTTTACTCAGTCAGTGGAAGGTTGGGCTTCGTGTAGTGGTTCCAACAAATGTAGTTGTTATGAAGCTTAAGTGCAGAGATTGTTATTTTTATAATACTGCATGGTGTTTAATCTTCAATTTTAAAACCATAGGCATTCTAAAACACACTACTGCGATGTGCAAGTAACGGGTAACCACCAAATTACCACCCAAGTAAATTGTTATTTAAGATGATGGCATCCTCTGCCGCAAAAGATTCCGAATTTAAAAAGTTCCCTATTCGGATCTCCGGCTGGGATCTACTTCGGAGGATGTGATCGGCAAGTTCAAAGGAAGAGCTGAGAATATTTTGAAGCATGAAATAAGAAGGTAAACAAGAGAATTTGAAATTCAGATGGATAAGTTAGCATTAGACGTAGTAGGGATTAATGAAATTCGGTGGCGGGAGGCGGTGAATATTTGGAACGGAGACATTAGGGTAATTCATGCATGATCAATGAATAGAAATTCGACTGTGGGAATACTTATACGGAAAAAGATAGGACACTGTAGAACACTACTTGCATAGAACGAACTTATTTGTTAGATTAAAATTTAAACTGGTAAATACAATTATACATGCCCACCTCCAGCTACAGTTAGCAGGAGAGAATCGATCTACTACGATATCGCAGACATACTAAAATTCGTAAAAATACATGAAAATTTAATATTTTCGGGAGATTTTAATACAGTTTTAGGCGAGAATAGGGAAGGGGAGGTTGTAGGTTTATTTGGTTTAGGCAAGAAAACAAAGAACATATTTTGCCCCATAAAAAATTTAACCATCACAAACACATTATTTTAACATCATGCTAGAGGACGGTACACGTGAAAGATGTCAGATGACCTAATCAAATAGATTACGTTCTTGTTCGGCAACAGTTTGTAAATCAAGTAAAAGGCTGTAGAAGTTACCCAGAAGCAGATATAGGCACTGACCACAATATAGTACTTATAAAAGTTGCGCTTAAATTTAAAATTTGAAAGAAAGGACGTAAAAAGGCACTTTGACTTTGAGAAACTAAATGGAATAACATTAACTCCAGTTTTCACGGCCAGAGATATTCTGGGGTATAAGCAAAAAGAAATTAAGTACCATTGGTAACAAAGGGTATTCTGAAATTAATAAAAGAAAGGCAAAACTACAAAAGCAGATCTGACAAAACAGGAAGACAAAATACAAAGCCATAAAATGGGAAACTATTTGCATATACAGAAAAGCTAGAGAATATTGGATTGATGAAAAGACTAAAAAGATACAAACAAAGATAGAAATAGGAAAGACAGACGAAGAATACATACTAATTAGAAGAAATTTTAGGGATATAAATCAGTATAACGAAAACATAAGAGGGGTGGGAGGAGACACCATTATAGAAGGTGTATTGAAAATGGATAGATGGTAAGAATATATAGGGAACTTAGATGCAGAACCGGAACTAGAAGTACTAGAACAGGAATCTGAAAGTGAAAACAATTAGTCGGGATATCCTATACTTAGATATGAATTTGGATTAGCATTAAAGAATCTGAAAAATAGGAACTTGGTATAGATAAGGTTCAAGCAGAAACTCTAAAAGCCACTGGACCAGCAGCAACAAAAAGTGGCTTCTAACTTATAAGGTATATGAAACAGGCGTGATGTCCAAAGGTTTCAAAGTCACAATATCACAAAAGAGAGGGACGGATAGATGTGAACATTTTAGAATAAGTTTGACTGCTGCTACGGTATACCGGCCGGACAAGGAAGAGAGCAACGAAAGCAACATAAGTAGTCCGCACCGATTACTCCAACAAAGGAAAGGAAGAATACTGTGCTAACTACCTAGTCGTGGAAAAGAAAGAAAGGAAAAACCTCAAGACGTTTGCCTGGAAGATTTTACATAGTAGTTCAAGTTAAAGTTTGTCATATTTTTCATTTCCGGATATTCACCTTAACGCTCAACCTTTTTAACTATGGTATTTTGCGGTTGATTCAGTCTTCAATGAAGTCTCCCATTAAAAAGTCCATAAAAAAAAGTCAACACCTTCATTCGTTGTTTCAAAATATATGGCATGTAAACAAAACGCTCACTTTCCTACCTTAATAATCCACCATTTTAAACGTCATTCTTTACTTCATGTTTTGTCTGATACTGTAGGATCAAAACTGTTTGGCATCACTGACTATCATGTCATATCTCACTTAAAGTTGTTTTTATGTTTAAAACTGCAAACAAACATTTGTTTATGGAAAAATCGCTAAAATTATCGGTGGACTAATGAGGCAGTGGATTTTTTAAAATATGAAATAAAACGTAACACAGCACATGTGCCAAAAGTATTAAGTAGAATTGTACAAAGACGGATGGAAAAACGGACTGAAGAAATATTAGGAGAAAAACAAATTGGGTTTAGGCGAAACAAGGAAATACTGTAGGCCATTTTAGCTTTAAGGGTGATAATGGAGAAACAGTAGAAAAAGGAGAAAGCATTTATGTAGGTTTGTAGATATGGAAAAAACGTTCGACGATGTAAAATGGAAAAAACAATTTTCGAAGTACTCAAAAACATAGGAATGAGTTATAGGAATAGGTGGATAGTACCTAGCTTATACAAAGAGCAAACCGCGGTAATAAAATTTCAGCACGATCATAGAGAAGCAAATATTATGTAAAGCGTGAGGCAGGAATGATCGCTATTCCCGTTAATTTTTAATTTGTACATCGAAGATGCAATGAATACTGTAAAATGCAAAAAGACATTTAAAATTATTATGCAGGGACAAACGATTTATATGCTCAGATTTGCAAGGAAGAGTTAGTGACAGTAACAGAGAGAGATACGTTATGAAAATTAACAAAAATAAAACTAACGTAAGATTATGTAAAATAGGGGTAAATAAGTCAAAACCCAAAATACAAATAGACAACGATAACTTACAAGAGGTTAAGGATTTCTGCTACCTAGGAAGTCAAATAACGCAAGATGGGTAAAGTGCAAGAGATATTAAACAAAAGATTATCATAAGGCCGTGCTACACTTAACAAGAAAAAGCAATTACTATGTTAAAAGACAAGAATCATTGAGAGAATGAAAAGTCTGCTGAAAACATATTGTGTGTAGCACAGCACTATACGGCTGTGAAATGTGAATAGTAGGAGAAGCGGACAGAAAAAAAGTAGATGTCTTTGAATTGTGGTGCTACGGACGAATGATGTATATATTATGAACAGATAACATTAAGAACAAAGAACAAGGAAAGCAGTAAAAGATCAGGAGAAATAGCATGACAAGGTACATACTAAGGCACGATAGAATATTGCAAAATATATTAGAAGCAGAAAAAAGAAAAAAAGAGGTAGAGGTAGGCCTAGATTAAAGTATTGCACACAGATAGTGAAATATGTAGGTTGTAGAAAATTCAGGGAAATGTGTAGGTTAGCTCAGAATAGAAATCAATGCAGTTACGCGTCTAACCAGTACCAGGACGGAAAACCTAATGACGAAAAAAGTAATTGTATTTAAACTTGATGACTATCGTAAACAGCTACAGGTTGGTTTTGCAATAAGCTCAATAACAGTAGACTGATTGTCAAACTATTGATTTGGCAAGTGTCTAAGTGGCGAAGGATCTTGGTAGCCGTTAGATTGCTAAAACCCTTTCGCGTACCATTGAATATCGGTGAAATAGAGTATGTTTTTAGAAAACAATAGAAAGGAAAAGTGGAAAAGATATAAAAAAAGATCAGTACAAGGTCATACTGTATTTAACAACAAAAAGTAGCTGACATGTTCGAAAACAACAAACATTGAAACAAAGAATAGATTGCTGGAAGCATATGCGTGGAACACAGCACTGTACGGCTGTGAGACGTGGACAGTTAGGAGAAGAGAACAGAAAAAGCATTTGAAATGTTGTACTACAGACTGATGCCGAATATATTATGGGCAGACAAGGTTAGGAACAGAAAGGTAGCAGAAATGGAAGGGAAATAAAGAAATATGCGAAAAACAGTAAGAAATAGGAGAGATAGAATGGTAGGACCTACTCCAAGGAATGAGAGGCAACTGAACGGGTCTCTTCGTTTCTTCTTTCACGTGCAATTCTAACACCTATTCGAAAAAAATAAAACGCAAAAAGAACAAATCGGAAAGGGGGGATAACTGATATCTTAACATATTCTCCATATATAAAAGAGTTAGAAGCCGCTATTAAAGAAAAAGAGGAAAAAAACTTTGTCAAAGAAGAAAAAGCAAGGATAGAATTATTGAAAACTGTGAATAAAATTAAAAATGAGAAACACAAGGAAAAGTTCCTAGAAATGAATGGACAAAAAAAAGAGCTGAAGAGGATTAATAAGGGCGAGTCTGAGAATTGTTCCGACTGTGAATGTTTATGTTGCAGTGAATTTTACTCAGTCAGTTGAAGGTTGGGCTTCGGGAGTGTAAAATGTGTAGTGGTCCCAACAAATGTAGTGGTTATGAGGCTTACGTGCAGAGATTGTTATTTTTTATAATACTGCATGGTTTTTAATCTTTAATTTAAAACACGATAAAATAATTAAAATGTTAACGTCATCTATTCTAAACTGTAATAACGGTATATTTAAAAATGTACAAACATATTCTTTGAACTATATATAGACAAAGAAAATAAAGTTATTCGCATAATGTAAAGTAAATAGATTTATCTGTAAATTCAACTATTATGGTCATAACAGTTAATTTACCTATACAAATCGAACTAAATATTTGCATAGCCATTAATCAAAATAAATACTTAAATTGGATTCATAAGGGAAAAACATCAGTTGACCATAGTTTTGGCCTCCCTGATCTCGTCAGAATGAAATATTTCAACCCTTTTTGACCCCCTCAAGTAATACAGAACAATATAAATAGAAAGAACCTCAATAACTATGGTAAATATTTAAATGAACCATGAACCGCCATCTGGTGACCTCCACAAACAATAGTCGTGTAGATAAAGAAGTTGTTCCATCTATGTCATAACAATTCTGAAAAATAGTCTTAAAAATACGTTCTGCCTTTTTAAGATTGAATATGTTATAAATGTTTTAATATCATATCATCTTGTAGCAACGTTTGTTTCTTACAACAAGTGCGATCGATATTAATAAAGAAAATAGAAGTTATGCGCATTAAGCGAACTACAAAAAGCAGCGTTTGCATGGTAATATAAAGTAATTAAATCTATCTGTAAATTCAACTCTTATAGAAATCATAACAGTTAATTTACCTATACAAATCGAACTTAATATTTGCATAGCGATTGATCAAAACAGATACTCAAGTTGAATATTTTCCTCTTACGAATCCAATTTAAGTATCTATTTTAGTCAATGACTATGCAAATATTAAGTTCGATTTACTGCTGCAATTGATATGTTTACCCAAATTAACTACGGTAATTACCCATACTTACGTCTTTGTACTCGGATTGGTAATGCATAATATTGAAATCGATTTTTCTATAGCAATTTTTAAATAAGTCATTGATTTGGATTACGTTCAACTATGTATTGTACAAAAAAAAATTGTAGTTTTGTGGGTTAAGTTTGCTGAGTTTCTCTGGATTTCGTTTATGCAACTAAATAAATGAAATGCCATGCTTAATTAACACTACTATTCGTGAAATCATAATATACAGGGTACACCCATATTTAATCTGCCCTATTTAAATTTCTTTCCCGTCTGGTTTATATCTAAAGTAATACGAACGCGTGCGTAATTGGTGTTACCTTTAACAATTTTTATTTATTTATTTTACGTCGGTCTATGACCGCTACTATAGTTAGTTAACGACATCAGGCGGCGCTAAATACTACATCTGACGGTTTTAAATTTTGTCCACCCAAGCAGTTCCAAGAAAGGTTGGGATCTTTAACTTGCATAGCTACACCCATATGAAAAGGCTCCGGCTAAATTTGAATCGAAAGAGTCTGTATTATTTGAAATAAATGCTTGCTTTATATTTTCTCAAGGGTGTTGTGCTTAGGAATCAAATTCGCTACCTTTGATACAAGAAGCACGTACGTACTCTGTTGCATTACGAAGACCTCCTCCCCCTCCAATTTTAAGCTTTGCAATAGTTGAATAGTTTGTTGAAACAAAGATTTCTGGTATAATGTCATGCTTTGTAATGTTTGCCATTTCAATTCAGAGTTTTAAAATTGAATTGAAAATAAATCGTGTTTCTAACGGTGATACTTGTCAATTAGACATATAAAAAGTACAATATATCACGTGCCCGTACAGAGGGTGTAATTAGTTTTAGATGAATTGTAATCAAGATTATTTAAATAATTTAGAAAATGGGTAAGCAAATCAAGTAAACTAGATTTAAGCTTCTTACCTTTAGTAATTAACCTTTATTATTATTAACCTAATTAACCTTTGGTAATTAAATTACGGCAAGGATAATTACTGAATCCTTGATTACGGTGTTACTTGCGAAAATTCTACTGCGCGTTGTTCGTCGACATAAACAGGGTCGTATATCTGAATCCGCTCCTGTAACAGATTTGTTGGCGGAGTTCATTGCTTCCCTACAACATAAAAGAATCGAAACAAAGATACGATAAATCAGAAGAGGTCTAAGAATTTGACAGAGAAACTCCGCCACACTACTTTGTGAGGCACTACTCACTAATCTTCAAGTTTCAAGGTAAGATAGTTACGAATTGCTCACGGTCCACGTTGGTTTTCCCAACTATCCATCACTCCTTTTACGCATCGTGTTCACATTGGACAAAACAATGACGTATATTTATTTCAAGGCGTGAAAAATGTTTACACCGCAAAATACGCAATAAAAATTATTATTAATTCCCCGATCAGTGCTAGGAACTTAAAACTGCATTTGCTCAATAATAATAACTAATTCTAAAAAGGCGCAACTATTATTAAACGACCTATTTAATGCTAAATTACATGTGTAGTACCCCTACATGTTAAAACTATTTTACAAAGCCATGTGCAACATATTATAAATTAATGATAAGAAATCTCCTATGATAAGATAATGAAATAAATTCGTCGTGGAGATAAATGAGGCGTAACATCGGACACACATTACGCTTTTGCGTACGCTAACCATCTATTACAGGCATCGGCAACCTATGATCGGCGGGTCACTAAGTGACCCATTTGATAATTTCAAGTGATCTACTTGAACTCCGATAACAAAGTATAATATATAAAAATAAATTTTAAAACAAACACGAAACGATCACTTAAAACATAAATAAAAAGCAGATTGAAACAAAATAGTAAAAATAACATTTTAGTTTGGCTGCAAAGCTTTGGTAACGATTCATTCAACTGTGTTTGTTTTTATATTAATTTAAATTATATTTTGAATTTATATGGTTAAAGATTAAAATCGTTTTGTAACTATGTTTTTAATTAAATTTATTCTAAATTAAAAATACCACTGACCAGAAATGTCTTCTTAATGCTCATATTTTAGTTGATTTGGACCAGTATCCAAAAAAGATTGTCGACACTGATCGATTGTCTACCATTGGTGCTTTTAATTTCGTTCTGATACTATATGTTTTATATAAACTGTCCAGGAATCTGACCTTAAATAAGATGACATGGAATATCCTATACTTACAGATGAGTTTGAATTACCACTAAAGGGTTTGAATAATGGTAAGGCGCCGGGTACAGACAAGGTACAAGCAGAAACAATAAAAGTCGCTGGACAAGCAGTAACAGAACATATTTTCCAACTTGTACGCTATCTGTATGAGACAGGCGAGATACCCAAAGATTTCAAACGCATCACCATAGTCACTATGCCAAAAAAGAAAGGCACGGACAGATGTGAAGATTTCGAACAATAAGTTTGACAGCACACCTGTCAAAAATACTAACTAGAATTGTACAAAGACACATGGAAAAACGATCCGAAGAAATATTAGGAAAAGATCAATTTGGGTTTAAGCAAAACATGGGAACACGGGAGGCTATTTTAGCTATGGGGGTGATAATGGAGAAAACAATATTAAAGGAGGAAAGCGTGTATATAGGGTTTGTAGCTTAGGGATAGAAGGATAATGCATAGCTTACACAAAGAGCAAACAGCGCTAATAGAATTAAATCATGAACGTAGAAAAGTCAATTTTTGGAAAGGGGTGAGACAGGGATGTGCACTATCTTCATTAATTTTTAACTTGTACATCGAATAGGCAGTGAATGCTGTCAAATTCAGAAAGACGTACTTAGATTTGCAGATAGTATAGTGGTATTAGCATTTAGCAGACGATTCCGTGATGTAGTTGGTATGCGTGTGACAACTATGCTCAAGGTTCCGGGTTCAAATCCCTACACGGTCTGCTTGGAAAATGTTAGGCGTGCTTTTTTCATAAAAATACGCTCTCGTTCGGATGAGAAGTAAAACGACGGTCCCGTGTGTGAGTGTTGTCACGCACGTTAAAGATCCCTACGCTGCTTGCAACAGCAAGGGTTCAGCAAAATTAAAAATTTCCTAGTAAAAAAACTCGCTTCCTGGCCAATGTAGTACCTTCGGGTGCAGCATTGGAAAAATCAAATGTAGCGGGGGATTAGTATCTAACAAGAAAAAGTTGGAAGCTGCTTTTAATGAAACGGAAACAGTTCTAAACGAGATACAGTATGAAATTTAACAAAGATAAAACTAAAGTACTAGTATGCAAAGGAGGGGAAAATAAATCAAAAACAAGAATACAAATAAGGTAACGAGAACTTACAAGAGGTTAAGGATTTCTGCTACTTAGGAAGCCAAATATCATGATATGAGAAGAGCGCAAAAGATATAAAACAATGATTAGCACAAGGGCGTGCTACGTTTAACAAAAAAAAGCAACTACTGCGTTCAAAGACAACAAACATAGAAACAAGGAAGAGATTGCTTACAACATATGTGTTGTAGCGTATTTAATTCCTCAAAAGGAAAATAATATGTCTGCTCTACCATACAGGCGGCAGAGCCTCGATAGATTATAAGGGGTTCCTGTTTGACGGTTAAGCCCAGGGTAAAAAGGATGTTGAATGGCTTTGAGAAAAAAGGGTCCCTCTAAAGAGATCTTCCCGCAAGCTAAGCTTCTTCAACTTAGGGCAAAGCTATGAGCTAGGGTCGTAGGATGGTATACGATAAAACAAAAGACATTTTATTGGACGCTACCGTATCTTAATGAGTGTTTGATAAGAAACTATTCGAAGATCAGATACGGAAATCTTCGAAAGAAAAAAATTTAAGATGAGCAACATAAACAAAAATACTTACTTTGGTCTCTGCAATCTGGAATGGGAACGACGATCTCGTGCTATCTGAAAATTTAACCACACCTAAACATGTTCAAACTAGGGCTTCGTTAGAGCCTAGTCACTTTATCACAAAAAAATTATAAATAAATCCACTAGTCAAAATTATACTTTCAAAAAAACTTTTAACTTTAACACCAATAATACCTTTCTTCAATATTAACATTTCATATTTGTGAACTGTTTGCTTCTGTAAGATAATTACTGTTGACTTCAAAGAAAGAAAATTTTGAGACAACTTAATATTTTTTCTATTGATTTTTAAAAAAAAATATGTATATATACATCGTTTATACAAACTTATCCATAGAGAGACTTTCGAAACAGTTCTGTTATTACTATTTAATATTAATCTCTAAGCATTCTTGGAATATTTTTTCTTTAATTGCATAATATACTTCCATTCTCTTTAAGAAATATATGACTTTTATTTTAGGTTACAGTGACTTCATGCTACTTGAATAGGATCCTGTTCAGTGTACAAGAAACAAATTACATATTCAAAAAAAAAATTCGCTGGTTATGGCTCTATATTTTAATAGCTATCTTTAATAAAATCAACGGTCAAAGAAAAATACTTATTGTCGATATTGAACTATACTTCAGGTGTATTATCACAATGTGTTATACACAATAATTTGGCAAACAATTCTTATCACATCACATGTTTAGTAAAGCAAACCTTTTAATACAACTTTTTAACGTCAAACATAATCTTACACAAATATCTTGAAAATATTAAGGTCAATTATGCCTTATTCAAATACTAAACTTTCAAACTAAATTTTAAGTGAAACAAATTAATTGATCTATGAACCTTAGCAAAATTTCGAGAATTAATTTTAAACGAATTTATATATAGCTTCTTCGAAAATTATTTGAGCATTTTAAATGAACGTTCCTTGAAAAGAATATAGGTATAAAAATGGAAGATGACTCACCGCTAGCTAGCTGTTTGGCGACCGGTTTTCCTTCTTTTAAAAATTTTTTTTAAACATCTGCGTCCTTACTCTTATAGTTGAGAGTGGCTGACGCAGGGGTCCGGATTTGACCTTCATACAAACCAATCACATGTGGGGGTTTCCACTTTCTTGCCTAGCAACAATTGAAACTGCCTCTCAGTCTCGTGCTTGCCTTATAGTTAACGATTGTTTTTTATAATACTTAATTTCCATTGCTTCATTACGTGTGACTTGAATTTAATATTTTAAAACTCGGAATTAATATTGTCTTCCTATTCAATAATTGGTAGTTTAATCTTTAAAACTATAAACTAAAAAAAAACTTGCGCTGAAATCAAACGAGAGAATAGAATTTAGGGGTAAGCTTGCGAAATATTTTCTTACCGTAAAAATATATCTACAACCATTTTAGGTCGATGCTATCACCAAAACTAAACTTATGGTACACGTTGACTCCACTTAACTAATTTTTGGGGTGGCATGTTTAATTAAAAACCTGCAGGACCTGGATAATACTGGTATTCGGATTACATCTGATATCAAAATGTCTTATTCCACGAGGCAATCTTAGCTTTATAAGCATGCGCCGGGAAGGGGATATTGAATCAAAATACAGACAACTAGAAGTTCACTTAAAGTTTACTTATGCTATTCTAATGTAGATGGCGTACTATGTATGAATTCATAATAAAAGGTTTCAATAGAAATTTAATATTTATTGAGTAAGTGTATTGAACAAAATTGTATATTTGAATAACAGAAAATCGTAATTGTTACAGTGTGAAGCATAGCACGTATAGATGCGAAACCTAGATAGTCAAAAAAGCGGACAGGAAAAAGATAGAAGCCCTTGAAATGTTGTGCTACAGATGTATGATGAAGATATCATGGACAGACAAAGTTAGGAACAAAGAGGTACTAGAATTGGTAGAAAAAGAAAGAAGTATTTGGAAAACTGTAAAAATAGGAGAGATAGGTTGATAGGCTACATATTAATGCATGAGGGAATAGTGCGAAATATATTAGAAACAGAAACAGAAAAAAGAGAGGTACAGGTAGACATAGGTTGGACTATGTACACAGTTAGTTAAAGATGTAGGTTGTGGAAATTTCAGGGAAATGTGTAGACTAGCTCAGAATTGAAATCAATGGAGGTACGCGTCCTACCAGTTCCAAGAGGGAAAACCTAAAGACGAAAAAAATAATTGTACTTAAACCTGATAATTAACATAAGCAACTAGAGGTATTGGTTGTGCAATATTCTCAACTATTGTTAATTGTGCGAAGGCATTTACTGAAAAACTATTAATTCGGCAAAATGTCTATGTGACAGCCACGTGCTGCTTAACCCCCTTCACATACTACTGAATCTCGGTAAAATACGACGTATAATTAGAAAACAACAAAAAGGGAACGAACTGTATCTAGGCTGTGGAAATTTTAGGGAACTGTGTAGACTAGCTCAGATAGAAATAAGCGGAGGTACGCGGCCAAGCAGATTCAGGACGATATACCTCGTTTGAAAGGATATATGGTAAAACTATTAATTCGGCAAATGTTCAAGTGTTGGAGGACCTTGGTAGCCGCAAACTGTTTAACCCCCTTCAATACCACTGAATATCAGGGAAATATGGTGTATATTTGTAAAACAATAGAAAGGTAACCGAACTGCATCTAACAGGAAAAAGTAGCAGCAATGTTTGAAAACAACAAACATAGAAACAATGAGAAAGTTGTTGAAAGCATATGTTGAAAACAAAAAAAAATAGAGGGTCTGGATATGTTCTTAAGCATTTTTGGGGAATAGTGCGAGATATATTACAAGCAGAGATAGGAAAAACAAGAAGTAGAGGTAGGCCTAGATCAGAATAATGCACCCAGATAGTGAAAGATTCAGATTGTGTAAATTTCAAGGAAATTATTGGTTAGTTCAGAATAGGAAACAATGAATAATGTCTAACCAGTTGCAAGACCTAATGATGACAATAAACTGCCCGTATCCAAACACCTTAGTTTAATAATTTATTTAATTTCCCTGACATTGAATCCTTTCATCGTGTAGTTGCGGGCGAGCACATCAGAATATTGGAAATAATCCCGGTGGACCTTGCAAGTTCGAAACTTTATGTCAGTCCAATCGGTACCATAATCAATGATAACTATTACCTTTGAAATGCTAAAAATATAGATAACAGTTGAGAATATGTATGATTCCTTCTCAAGCAAACAAGTCCGTCGTTTTCACTAAATGAAATAAACACCTACATTGTGCACTGCTCGCAATAATTTCATCATGCTGACGTACGCATAAGTTATGAATAATAATAAAAAACAAAGTGATTGGAGGAACGACTGTCGCCCGTCACTAATTGTTACTCAACTTTATGTTTACATATTTACAATGTGTTAATAATTTATTCTATTACGTTTGTAGCTTTCCCTTTTGTTTATGTTTGGGACAGTTCTGTTTCAGCATATGCATTAAAGAAAAGGAAAATTAAGCAAAAATTTTGAACTCCTAACTATCGTACATATTTAGAATATGTTTATTAAGAAATTCCTGTATTATACATTTACTTTACATGACGGGACTAAGGCTAAAATTATGAAATAATTTTTGGGCGGATTGTACCAACGAGGGTTAATCAGAATTATCGTTAACCTTAGGTTACATACGAAAAATGCATCGTATAAAGACTAATTCAGGTTTACTGTAGAATTTCGCATGGTTACCATAACCCGGTAAAGGATGTGGTTTAGCTAAGGGTTAAGTATTCCTAACATCACTTTGACAGCTGTTGTTTACGTTTTTAGCAGAAACATTGTAGAGAAACTTGTTACGTGCTATTTTATATTAAAAAATTTACAGCCTTATTACTTCAAAAACCCTCTCAGTTCCCACTAATTTAAATTTGCGTTTACTATATTTCTCTAAATTCAACCCGCGTAGAGGCAACCAACTTTACTTGTTCTTTGTTTAGTTCATGGTCTACATATTTAAGTTTATATCTTCTTGTTCTTTATCTATACATACATACCTTTGAACTAGATATATCATTCATGACTATTGTAATAAGTTTGTTGGGCGATATAGAATTTGTGTATTTTAGTTAAAGTTATCATTCACTTTGAAAACAAAAAGTTGTATTTTTCTGCATCGCTTTTATTTTATGCAATACCAACAATCATAGTAATCTTCCCATAAACTAGTGTTTGTTTGCTGTTTTAAGTATAAAAACAACTTCAAGTGAGATACGACATGCTCGTCAGTGTTACCAAGCAGTTTTAATCGTACAATAGCAGATGAAACATGAGGTGACGTACAACGTTTAAAATAGTGGTTTATTACGGTAAGAAAGTGATTGTTTTGTTTACGTTTATATACATTTCATTTATTTTATAACAACGAATGAAGGTGCTGTGGCTTTTTTATAAACTTTTTTAGCGAGACGTTGCATTGAAGACTAAATCAAGTGCAAGATACTATAATTAAAAAGGTTGAGCATTACCGTGATTATTCAGAGATGAAAAATAGAACAAACTTCAGTTTGAAACACCGTGTAAAATCCTCTGCGGCGAATCGGTTTTGAGATTTTCTTTTTTTTTTGACGCCAATCTAATACTAATTAGTTAACACGGCATTCTTCCCTTCCCCTTTTTTGTTGGGATAATCGGTGCGGACTACTTACATTGCCGTCGTTGCTCACTTCCTTGTCCGTCCGCTATACCGTTACAAGCTATATTATTTTAGTGGTTTGTATGCAATATTGAGTAGTTCTTTGCTATTGTTAGTAATTGAGTATAAAAAATGGCTTTAGTGGATGTTGAGGGAATTGAGGAGTTACCAGAAAGTGAAGATTTCATAGACTTAGTGGACAATGAGTTAGAGCTTTTCGCGTGATACATGAAAAGTAGATCGTTTTCACAGCTGGAACGAGTTTGCATTTAAACGTTTTCGTTTATCCAAAGTTCTTGTGCGTTACATAGTTTACAAAATAGCACCAAGAGTTGCAGCAAGAACAAACAGGTAGCAACTTGTTGCAGAATGTTCATTGTAAAAAGTAATATCAATCACGTTTTTAGGAATGCTGTTAACGTTACGGATTTTGGCTAGTGGTTCGCTATTGTGCAGTGTCGGCTGTGTTACCTGCTCACTGCCGTTGATACCAATGATTCAATAAACACAAAACATGAACTCGTTGCTCACTCCAGTCATAACTGTAGGTGACTGATATCAAAAGTAATTCTAATGATCAGTACAAATAATCAGAAGTAATTAATGTAATCTGTCTATTTCGATAGTTTTTACAGAACTGCCATTTTTTATTCCAACACAACCTATCCTATATTATTTATTTACAAAATCGGAGTCCCAACATCCTACCTAAAAGTGAACGATATTGGGTTTTTTTTACAATCTATTTTAGATCCAACATCAGGAACAACGATTGGGCGGTTTGCACATACGGCTAATTCGACTAAAATGAACCGGAGACACATTACTACCATCGTCACACATGTTTGTTTCTGGTTCAAATGACAATTCTTCAGTTCTAAGCGTTAAGACGTCATCGTCGGCTACATCCTGTATTTGCTTATTGTTTGTAACACTTCGTAAGATTGCAGCTCATGCTTCGTTTTATAATTTTTTTCTAAGGGGTGTAAACGCTGTATAACCTTAATAACTTACATCTACAAGTACTTTACCTCGCCAATCAAATTGTCTGACCCATAACGAGCAACATTTGTATTATGCGACCAAGAGACTAGTCCATACGTTTTCGGTTAACATCGCCAATCAACACAATTTCTCCTCGAGCAATCATTTTCTTTTAATTCTTATCATACTACAATTTCAATCGACCAAGATACTCTGAACGAAACCGTTGTCGCAAAGGCTCACGCAACATATACATCTGGTGCTCTACGATACAACCAAGACCTTTCGATGTTGTCACAATTGGGCACTTTAAATTCCGCATGATTTTGTACAAACATGTCGGGCGTAAGAGTGACCACATCAGTTGCTTCACTTGATACATACGTCAATGGTCTTGCATTGATCACAGATTCGTAGCCACATTGTACAGTTAATAGTTCTTTATGGAATAAACAAGCACGCTCTAGCACCTTACGAAGTAGACCGCTAGGTATACTTACTAGACGTTCTCAAAAACCTCCTCACCATGGCGTTGATAGAGGATTAAATCACAATGAAATTCGCTGGACTGACTTGTGCTTCGAAATTTCATTCCAATCAACAGTGATCACGCCTCTTTAGTTCCTACAAATTTTGCACCATTCTCACTATAAATAGTCTTGGGTCTACCACATCAAGCAACAAATCTTCGCAGTGCTTGAATAAAGCAAAACGCTGAAACAGACTTACAAAGTTTCACGATCGCACGATCGCACGATAAATAGCACTTGAAAATACATATCCTTGCCTTTTTTCTCTCCTTCAAATATAAGGAACCAGCCATGTCTATTCCTACGACTTTGAAAGCAACTTATTTCGAAGTCGATCAGGAGTAATAGCGAAGCTTCTACCTCAAACTTATTGGCTTCGTGTCTACAACAGGTTACACATTTAGATCTGGCAGATTTGACACTTCTACGCCCTTCTAAGATGTAACATTGTTCTAGTAAAATACTTTGCAGTCCTTGAACGCCAGCACCTCAAATCATATTGTGCATCTCTAAAAGTAATCCTTCCACAATGGGATGCTTGGCGAGCAACAATGCAGGGCATCTTAAGCATAAACTGTCATATCTATCGCTCTCTCAATTTAAGCTTACTTACACCATGCTCATCATAAAACGTGCTCAGTCTGCCAATTTCCTGTCATCTCCAGAAAATGCTTCCACTAGTAGAATGACCCTAAGCACAAAATTTTCAGAACGGTCGATTTGATTTGTAACTATCTTTTCGTAGTGCCTTTTGTACAAATTTCTAGTACTAAAAATAAACCAGAAAAACCACCCTATCATTCTTAACGTTTGCGAATATTTTGAGAAATACGTCATTCTCCAAGCGTCAAAAACCCATCGATAAAATAGAAGTGATTAATGTATTGTTTTGTGTTACAATATAGTCTTACCCATCATCGTTTTTCTTGAGGTGCACCCTTAAGACTGTAAGTCAGCTGGATTTAACACTGCCGTGATGTGCCGCCAATTACTACTCCCTGTTAATGTCCGTATTCTTGCAACTCCTTTCCAAACAAAAATGTTCCCTTGTTCTGCTTGCTGCACCCAAACCACAACCGTAAACGAGTTGTTTCAGAAATAGGATTCAAATATGCTGTCAAAATATTTCTTAATGTTATTGTATATTCTAGCACCAATTGTGACTGCTAATAACTCCAACCGAAGAACAGTCAACCCACATATAGCGCAACCCGAGTTTTGCCTGCTACCAAATATACAGAAACCACCCCCTTTACACACTCTTGAAATGATGGTGTAAGCAAACGCATTTTTAGCAGTGTTACAAAACATGTGTAGACTACGATGATCTGCCTTTGACCTTCAACTTGAATCCATTTTGAATATTTTGTTTTAGATCAAATAGGCAACTAGTTTATCAATTCTTTCAAAGCCTTCTCAGCTTTTTCGTCTACAGATAGATTTCAAGTTATGTTTCCCCCACAGTTGTAATAATAACAGTTACTGGGCAAGTAATTCCAATAGTATCGAACAGACGTTTAGAAGAAGATAATATTAACTTTTTGTGACAACAAAGTGGTCCAAACCAAGAACCAATCTGACATCTTGTTCGGTAACCGAAATCGTGTCTGTTACAGTATCTCGATCTAGCCCAAGAACCTTCACTATATTAGCTTCGGTTTGACAAGCATTTAGGGACTTCTCGCATTCTCTTAGGTCAAACTGTCCTTCGTCTATCACAGTTTTCTCTTCTCCGATAAAAGTATGCAAAGCACTCTCACTTTTCATACTAGTGACGGTTGTCAACATAAGAAACTCCACAGAAAACGCAAAATGCTCTCTAGAATATGAAACATTAGCTTAACTACACCTCTGCTGACATTGTTTGAGGTGATACGCAAAGGTAACCTCTAAAAGAAATGGGCTGCTGTTAACTCCTAAGACGACCCTTGTATGTCGGCAAACTTGCCTGTGTCCATCCCACGTTATACATATAAATCTTTAAAGATTTCCATCGTCAGAAACGCGCTTCAATCTGAAGAAATGCTCTACGGTTATCAAAAACTACTCCATATCTAACAATTCGAAATCTCAACAAAATGTCAAGGATTTGTTCTAATGAGTTTACGTCCTTCGCTAGACTATTTTCTTTTATGACTGTATAATGAGGCAGATGATATAGCCAATGACATTTTGAATGTATCATCTGCCCGATGGCTACTGCTATTAGAAATCATTAAAGTTGTCAATCGTTTCGCAAAATGATGGCCTGTTAAAAATTTATAAAACAAACTAAAAATCATTAAAAACATTTAACACACACATTTGATTAGCCTATCTAACCGCAAAATTAATTCTCTACAAATATGCTTCCTTGCAAATTTTTTCTACGCCGTGACAGTCTCTGATTTTTTGGTGGAGTGTATTACAGATCATAAATCACGAGCCAACAGATTTATTAAAACAAATAGTTGGCTGTGAAAGCAAGCACGCATAAATTATACTGTTCTGTCAATTGTTCCCATCATTTAAAACATCGCTATTTATATGATTGTGTATCACACAGAAGCGTCATACTAAAAACGAATAACAAGCAAAAATACTGCAGTAAATTTCCTACAAAATGTTCTACTCCAAAGAAGAATGAATTAAAATTGTATACTCGTTAGAAAAAGTGCATGGAAATTATTTATTGGCCAGTCATTTGAACCATCAACGATATCCTGGTTTGCGACATCCAAGAGTGGCTGTGTTCCGGAAACTACGTAATCACTTCAACGAAGCGTGGAACGTGCGAAGGGGCTTTGAAAAGTTCGCGAAACGAAGGGAAAAATGAAAAAAATTGTTTTTAAAATATAGTTTATTTTTCAAACTAATCGCCGTCAAGTTGAATACACTGTTCCAAACCCATTATGCCATCACGAAAGTACGATTCTTCAAGGCCTCCAAAATAGTCGTCCACAGCTGCTTTTGCTTCTTCGTCCGTGGAAAATCGTTTTCCCCCAAGGAAAACTTTTAGTCGTGGAAATAGATGGAAGTCGGAAGAAGCCAAATCAGACGAATAAGGTGCATGTTGCAACAGATCGTACTTCACTGTAGGATTTGATCATTTTAAGGTAGAAATAAGTTCTTTTATTAGTCAGGTAGTTTATCGTTCATAACATGCGACGCCCTGTTGTGACCTTCACGTTTAAATTCTACCAGTAGGAGCGAAACCAGTCAGTCAGTCGTTAGTAAAGAGGTTCAAGGGTAAGACGTGTAGCCCTGTGTCCCTTAAGACGAACATACCCATGACAAAGACGGTGTCGCTGGGTTTAAGAAGTAATCATTATTAAAGACGTGAAAGACAATAATCGTGGCGCGTATTGTTATGTTTGCTTTTTTACAAATTATTATTAGAATCTGTAATACTGTGAAACTTGTTCATTGAGTATTTGATATTGCTGTTTTTACGTTATTGACGACGATTAAACTTAATTAATCTCACCCGGAAGTAATTTATTTACAAGCATATTATTTATCAGCCCCTAGACAACAAAATAAGATCCCACATATCATTCAATTTTTGCATTGCTACTGCACTTGTGTGTGAACGTGCATTATCCTGATGGAAAATGATTTTCTTTTTATGCAATGCAGGTCTTTTTTCAAGAATATTTTTATCCAGTATTCGCCGTTTATTGTTTGGCCCTTGGGAAGATAGTCAATTAGTAGGACACCTTTAGCATCCCAAAAAACCGATGCCATAACTTTTCCAGCCGACTTCACGGACATTGCTTTCTTTAGTGGTGGAGAATCCCTATGTCTCCATTGTTTAGATTGTTGCTTGGTTTCAGTGGTATAATAGTGAACCGAAGTTTCATCTATCGTAACAAATCGTCGAACGAAATTGGTTTTATTGGTGTTAAGGCGGTCTAAACTCTGTTGGCAAATTCTCTTCCTCGGAAGGTTTTGATCAATTGTCAATATGCGCCGCACCCATCTTGCCGAAAGCTTTTTCATACCTAATTCCGCAGTTAAGATATGAAATGCTCTTTCATCTGAGATACCTGCATCCATAGCAATTTCGGAGACCTTTAATCGACGATCCTGCGTAACCATATCATTAACTTCTTGGACGATTTCAGGCGTGGTAGCAGTTTTTGGTTGTCCGCTGCGCGGGTCATCTTCTAGGCTCTTACGACCACGTTTAAATTTCGTCACCCACTTGTGCACAGTTGTAAATGATGGAGCGGAGTCTCCTAAAGTATCTTGCATATCTTTATGTATTTCTGTTGCCTTCCAACCCTTTTTTACAAAATGTTTGAAAACAGCGCGCGTTTCAGTTTTATCCATTTTGAAAAACTCACAAAACTAACTTTACTTCATATAGTACCAAATTAATACTACTTGACAGAATAATGTCAAATTTAACATCTGCGCACTAGATAGTTGGATCCATCAATTGCATATATTTTATTCGAACTGATGCTACCATCTGTGCTCCATTTCGCGAACTTTTCAAGCCACCCTCGAAGATTATTCTCCGCATCAAACATTACTCTTAGAGAGGGATTCATTAGTAAACAATACTTTTGAAAAAAATATTGTGTTCTTCATGAACTTTTTGTAGCTTGATGTTGTAATACCTTATCCGATTATCAAAGTCAGTGCCGTAAAATTATTGATGATGTTCTGTGTGATATGCATGATGGAAATGATTTAGTAAAATTCTATTGATCGATGACTTCTCATACGTGTTTCTACTGCAAACTCACCAATGCTCGCATATGGATTTTCTTCAACAACTAGCAGAATATCTAATTCCTTATCTTCTGTAATACTTTTACGAAATGTTTGATGCGGAGAATAATCAACATTCCTCGTTTTGTTGAAGTGCCTACGTCGTTCATGAAACGCAGACACTTTTGGATGTCGTAAATAAGGATATAGCTGATGATACAAATGGCTAGCCAATAAACAGTTTCCATCCACTTCTCCTAATGTGTATACCACTTTAGTTCGTTCTTCTTTAGAGTAGAACATTCTGTATAAAAATTTACTGTATTTTGCTGTTAGGCGTTTTTAGTATGAAACTCCTGTGCAACACACAATCATATAAATAAAGATGTTTCAAATGTTGGCTACAATTGACTGAACAGTACAATTTATGCGCGCTTGCTGTCACAGTCTACTATTTGTGTTAATAAATCTTTTGAATCGTGATTTATGATTTGTAATACACCCCGACAAAAAAATCAAAAACCTCACAGTTTAAGAAAAATTTGTAAGAGAGCAAATTAATAGAGAATTAAATTTGCGGTTAGATAGGCTAATCAAATGTGTGTGTTTAGATTTAAGATTTGGACGTTTTAATATTTTCCGTTTTGCTTTATATATATTTAATAGGACGTCATTCTGTAAAACAATAGACACCTTTAATTATTTCTAATGGAAGTAGCCATCGGTCAGATAATAAATTCAAAAGACCATGTCTCTACTTCGATTTGTTGCTACTCATTGAATTTTAAAAATGGATCAGTAATATTACAAAATAATTGCTAACGATGGAACAGCTTACTATAGGTGCCGTATTATGTTAATAAACAAATGCTTATTTTTGATGCTGAATTCAAATTGATCAAAAACGTTTAGAGTACTCTTTCCTCGGACACCTTGTATAATTGCAAATATTTTCTTGTTATAGAGATCATCCCTGTCTACAACTTTTATTAACAAGTTTCCTTGTAACATCACTAATACGAGAGACACTATTTATGTATTGAGAATAGATAGAATAAACAAATCAATTTGATGGAAAATACTTTTATTGCTTTTCAAAATAATCGCCTTTAAGATCTACACACTTTTGAATACGATTGAACCACCCTTCAAAGCACTTTGTCCAGTCAGAATATGGTAGCTCTAAAGATGCGTTTTGAAGGCCTCAACCTCTTCTTCGGGCAATGAAAATCGTCGATCGTCGTCCACGCAGTTTATTTTTAATTACTGGAAACAAGAAGAAGTCATTGGGCGTCAAGTCGGGGATGTAAGGCAAATAATCCTTTAATTCAATCTTGTGTGTGTCCAAATACTAGTTTGTTGCATGTGATGTGTGTGAGCTCGCGTTGTCATAATGCAAAATGGTTCGTTGTTTTGGGTTGCTTTCTCTCAATTTATCGAAAATTTCAGGCAAACAAATGGTCGTATACCACGCTGAATTAACGGTCTTTTGATTTTCGACATCCACAGTTGCCACAGGACCGGTTTTCTAGAAGAAAAACTCCACCATTTGCTTCTTAACGCTTCGAGAACGAACATTTTTTGTTGGCTTTGCTTCACATTGAAACACCCAAACTGCCGACTGGCCTTTTCTTTCTGGCTCATACGCATAAATCCACGACTCGTCACCTGTGACGACGTAGTATACCGCTTTGGACGCACCACAGTTGTATTTTGAAATCATTTTACGGCACCAATCGACACTGTCAACAAATGTGGAATTCAACGCGCACACAGCTTCCGAACACACAAATGTGCGTGCAAAATCTTATGTATGCTGGTCATACTAATGCTTAAACATTTCTTGATGTTTTGATATGTCACATGACTATCTTCTTCAATTAGTTTTCGAACAGTATCGATATTTTTCGGTACAACCACCGATTTTTGACGACCTTCTTTAACTTCGTCCGTGAGCGAACTATGTCCACATTTGAATTCAGTGTACCAGCGATATATAGTTTCTGTGAATGGAGCCTTCATCGTCAAAAGTTGAATTCTGTTGATTGATGCATTGTTCTTGAGTTAAACCACGTCGAGTTAATTCCATATTTTGCCTGAGATGAAATTTTAAACACTGCAAAAAACACAAACAGTGCTCGCCCGTCAAAACGTTCTAAGTATCTATAACCTTAAAAATGTCAAACTTTACGATGGCAATTACAGATTTCAGCTAGCATACCAGTGTTGCCAGTTCTCAATACATAAATAGTGTCACTCGTACCGCAGCTATCGAAAAATCTCCGAGGTCTGGAACGCGCTGTACATAAAGTATATAACTACCCACTTGATTATTAGAGTAATCATGGCCGTCCCTTTTGCTATCTCTTTGTATACATTCCACGTCCATCACTACTAACGCATGGCGTTTTACAGTTTGTAACAATTTTGCAGATGGTTGCTCAATATTTGAAGTAATTATACAGTGTGGTCCGGAAGAAAAAGAAAACATTTTAACAGGTAATTGTAGACCTGAAAACAAGGCAAAAAGTTCATATAAACATATGTCTGGAAATGCTTCGTTAGCGAAATAAGGTTAGCGAAAGATTTCGCCCACATTTCCACTCCGGGGATTAAATGAAACCGGACTGAAACCATTAGAATAGTAATTAAGACAAACATTTGATCATTTCATATGAATTTTGACCTGAAAAATTGAATAAAGTAGGTCCCATAACTGTAGGGACCTAGTTTGTAAAATAACTTGTTTAAGACACAAAAATTTACTGTCAAAAAACACGTTTTTTACGTTTGAGGCGCTATAACTTCATTAAATGACTAACAAATGCATAAAATCTAAGAACAAAAATTGTAGAGAATTTAATTCTGAGAAAATGTATGTAAATAAAGTCAATAACAAACAAATTCTAAATTAATATATTCAAATTTAATTGTAACTTGTATTACCTTCCAAAAAGTAACAATACTGTATTATCGTAATAAACATTTTCTTACAATTAAATTTGAATTGATTAATTTAAAATTTGTTTGCTATTGACTTTGTTTACATACATTTTCTCAGAATTAAATTCTTTACAATTTTTATTCTTGGATTTTATGCATTTGTTAGTCATTTAATGAAATTATAATGCTTCAAACGTAAAAAACGTGTTTTTTTACAGTTATTTTACAAACTAGGGGAATACAGTTCTGGATCTAGTTTATTCAATTTTTCAGGTCAAAATTCATATGAAACGATCAAACGTTTGTCTTATTTGCCGTTCTAATGGTTTCAGTCCGGTTTACTAACGAAGCATTTCCAGACATGTTTATATGAACTTTCTGCCCTGTTTACAGGTCTACAATCACCTGTTAAAATGTTTTCCTTTCCTCCCGGACCACCCTGTATATTCGGTAATAGTCACTTCAGATTCCACAATTGAATTTCGTCTTTAAAATTATAGTTCGGTTCAGACATATTTAACATATAAAATATTTCGGTGGAAATTGGTTTGATTGCAGACTCTAAACAATTAAGTTACTTACACAAAACATAATCACTGTCAAATTCATTTTTCAATTCTTTCTGTTAATATTTTCCCTTAGTGAGTGCATGGCGTTAGGGAAGGGATACAAGATTCGCCCCCTGTTCCCTTGTGTATACTGCGCCTTTTGGTAATTTCTTTTTTAATTGAAATCATACTTAACTTTTAATTGTTTTGCTGTAAGATACTGTAAAAAAAAATTTAATAAAATTAATGTTTGTATTTTATACAGTACTAGTATTATACTTTGCTTCTATTTGAAGTCAGGTTTTTCTTTTTCCCGCCAAGTTGTACTATCCGTTTTTATTAGTTTCTAGTATTTTTTGTACGTGTTAGCAATCTTTAATAATAGTGTCTTTTTGTAATACGAAAAACGGCAGATCCCTTATTACTTATCTCCATCGTTTCTTCAAAAGGGATTTTGAACAAAAATCTTTCTAAAAACTTTGGGATTAAAAAGGAACAAAACTTAACTTCTAATTTACATTAATATGTGCAAAAAAGGATAGAGTGACACATTAGACAAGCACCATGTGTTTGCAAAACAATCAAGACTGCCAACTTTTACTTACAAGCTATCTAGTTAAGACTTTGAATACCCTTTGATAAACTATGTAATACTTAGCTCTCAGTTTAACCCAAGGTAGTCACTAACTATCAGTTAGGTAGTTATAAGATTTGCCTGAGCGGTGATAAAACGGCCCTAAAATTTATAACATATCCAGCGCTTATAGGCAGAAAATCGTCACAAATGAAGCAGCTTCCGGTTCTCCCAAATAGCACATGAATATTAAGGTGATTTGGACTTTTAGTGCCATACTTTATTCTTCTAGATCTTTGGGTTAAAGATAGTTTGTTCATCTATTTTTAATTTTAAATAATGGCACGTTTAGGACCAACGAATTATTTCCTCTGATAGGAAACAAAGATGATGAATTAAGCGAAATGCATACTTTTTCTTGACTATATGTATTTGTAGCTACAAAATTATGAAACATGCTTTTCTGTTTAATAACCAACTCAAAACGGTTGTCCAATTGTAATTGTTTATATCTTAAACAGGCTTCTTGCTCCAACGGTAAAGGTCCTACAAAAGTTTAGTGAATCCTTTGGCCATTTATAACAACGGGCTTTGTACTTGAAACCACCGAGAGCTAATAACTAGTTGAATCCAATTACTTATAAAATATCCAAACTGAGTTTATTCTGGTACACCTATCCCCCGATTTACACGGTACTTGTTTTACACGTTCTCGCTTTTACACGGTTTTCCAAATAAGTTTTTCTTGTTTTTATCGCACTCTACTAAATGCTACTGTGATTGAACACGTGCGCTGTGTACACATCTCACGGGGAATCCCGAGCTTATGTGCTGACTTGCTGCACACACTCACTGTGTCTGTATTTCTTCGCATAAAATTAAAGTTTTATCTACGGAAAATTGTATTTGAGTGAAAGTTTCACAGTTTCAGAAAGATTTAATTTTCCATATTCGTAAATTACAAGTGAGTGCATAATTTAGATTATTATAAATTAACGGCCGTGATTAAAGTAAAATTCAGAGGGAAAAAATGCGGGAAATTTTGGAGGGAAATGATGGCTTTTCGATTTACACGGTTTTGACTTGAAAATTTTTAATTTTTGATATACACGTTTTTCTCAGGAACGTATCTACCGTGTAAATCGGGTTATAGGTGTATTTCGTTTCTTCTATAACTGTAAATAATCTTCAGGTAGATATATATTCTAGGGTACTAAAAAATTTGGTAACAAACAAAGAGGGCTATATCGTCCTAATATAAATTGTTACTACCTTTATTAAAATAGTTGATACCAAGAACTATTCCGCAGAGATGAAAACACTTTTGTAATTCTAGATTTTACGTTTTTTGTTATTCGAATGATTCATCTCAACACATTCATACAATTTTGTTAAAGTATAGTTTAAGTTTTCTTTTACAGCTAGGTCGAGACGCTTCAAAGTTACTTTACATTTCCTTCTCAAAACTACTGAGCAAAGTTTAAATTGGTTTATATTGTCGAGGTTTTTATTTAATTTGATCCAAAGCGAAAACCCTAACAAAATCCAAACGTTCGCATATACGTGAATAATTTAAACTTGAAACCCGCATTTCTATTATAAAATATTTAATTACATATTCCATTTTTACTGCTTATTTTCCGAGCCAAGAATGCCTACTTTATAATTACCTAGCAAGCATAAACTAGCATAACAAATGCTCTTTAAAATACATTATTCAAATATAAAAATATACCATGGGCGGTTAAATAAAGCTCGTCTATAGTTAAATCGCAGAATAAAATACTACCGTTTGCTGATTCATGCGTCAACGATTTTCACATCCATCCATATGTAAATTTTCATACATGTATCATGTACCATCAGGAAGCGGTTTATGACGATCGCGATTGTCGTAAAAAGTTTCCGGTCTCTGCAGCAGAAACATTCTAGAGCAACGTATTTGCTTATTTGCATATTTTGATTTTTTTTACTGAAAAGCTTATTGTCAAAAAATGCGAGAAAACTTTAAAAGTTACTTTGCTATCGCACGTGCATTTGAACCCATTTTTATCGTACAAAATCCCCTCTGCTAAAAGGGGTTGGTTGCGTGCGTCGTGACGCTATAATGGCTACTACCAGTTGAACGACGCCATGCGTTTTGCCACGTGGAACTGTAGTGTGGCACCCCCATCGATGACATCAGTAAGTTTTATTCAAATTACAGATACCTATTTTAAGAAGGAGGTTCACGATGAGATAAATCTATAAAGATTCAGAAAGAATTAGTTTCGAGGAAACTGCAATTATAAGAATTCTCAAGAAGTATTTCGATTTTTGTACTCATTACTGAAACACCAATAAAAGATCAAGAAGCAGCCTTTTATTAATTAAAATACGTTGAGAAAATTGTTAATTATTGCAATAACTAATAGTCTTTACCCAAATAAGGCCTGGAGTATATTAATTTATTCTCTTAATGCACATGGAGTTTGATTAATGGGATTCTTATGCTGTGTGCTATAAAAATTTTAGTTGAGACCCAGAGATATAAACGATATATGTGTGAAAATACCAGGGAATGCGAAATATTTTTGATGTCATGATTTATATTAGAAGCGATTTAATATTCGTGCTATGAAAAATACGACTGTACATACATCCCCTGCATAGTTTTATAAAAATTTGTTTGATTCATTAAACCTTCTTTATTTGAACACTATCTTTTCTTGATAAAGTTCATGCAATAATTATTAATAACGCTCACGTGTTTTAGATATATTGATATCTACTTTGCAATTTATGCGCTAAGTTTAAAGATATTGATTTCGTACAAAATTGTTATCACTTGAATATTTAATATTCATATAAATAAATGCTTTTTGTTATTTATTTACTATAGCTCTTGCCATTTCTAAACCGACTTTCGTCATCAATATTTGTGATGTCATATATTGGCACAATTGCCACTATCAAAATAGCAATTCCTCGTAAGTACAATGAAGCTATCGGTACAATATGGATTTTGCGAGTATTTAGTAATTGATGACAGAATGTGGTTTGTTACTTTTTAAAAAGCAACTTGTAAAATGATTTTATACTGACAAAATTGCAGTATAAGCTGTTTAGCTTAATAATAAATGTTATTATGTGGGAATGTGTACTAGTGAGCATATTTTAAATATTTTAATTGAATGATTTTAATGCGTTACATATTCCTAATTAATAGCCATACGCATGTTATACCGGACACGGAATAATATCCACCAATAATCAAGACTCCAGAGGTTATGTTTATTAAAAAGTAAGAGGACGACCAGTTATGAAAATTTGTTTTTATGGTTTGCCCTCTACTTCCTATACGTGAACCGGACATGGTTTATTCACCCAAACATAAATAACGCTAGCCTGTTCTGAAAAGAACAATTTTAAATGCAAGCAAGAATAACACAAAATGCGGGACAAAAACTACGCAAGAGGTTAATAACATGAAATAAGAACGCCAATGAAAATCTAACATAACTAATACAAGTAATATTGGTTGTTAACAAATGTCTCAAATGAAGGCGGCAGCATTGCAAAATTTACAAACCGAAAAGGAAACTTTTTTCTGGAGTTAGAATAAGACAAGAATATCATTTGTAGTTGATATGGCGTGACGTCATTTGTGGCGAAAGTTGGTTTAGAAATTGCGAGAACTATATGTACATAGCTCTATATTATACTTGTGTTTCAGCTACAGAAAATCGGGATGTTTTCCAAATTTTCATAATGCTCCATATTAGTGCGGGATGTTGCTTTTATCTTAACCCCTTATGAAAATTATAAAGGGTTTCGTCAAAGAATTTTCTGAAACTCTCACTGACTAATTGGTTAGAAAACCAAAGTGCCGTTAGGTCGGGAATAGAGCGTTTCTATTTGGAGGTTGAATAACAAGTGAAGGCAGTGTAATTTTTATATTATAAAATATGATCAAATATAATACAATTTTATTTACTCCTTTAATAATATTAGAAGACATCCCATAGAGAATTTCTTATGCAAAAGTAAAAATAACAACATCTGTAGATTACAACAGGTTAAACTATAGCTAGTAGCCCGTTAATAGCTACGGGAAAGTGTCTGAAACCGTAGCCACGTTTTTTAGAAAAGTGATAAGAATCAAAACTCATACATAGTTTTTGATAGCGTAAGACCAAATCAATGTATTTAGCTCAATAGAATATTCTATTCTTGAACTGAGAAACTAAAATTTCAATAAAATTTTCAAGATAATATGACCTGTGTATCTTCATTCATGCCAGTGTTGCCACTAAAGTGTGGTACTGTGGCCACCGTTGAGTAAAGTATGTGAAAAATAAGAACAACTGAAATATGCTAGAGAATATTTTATTTTGAAAATAAACCTTATATTACAAGCTGTCCAATCAAGCAAATTAAATTTAATTGCTACAAACTTTTAACCGTGAAAAATATAAACCGATATTATACCAAAATAAACTATTCAAAAAAGAAAATATATTTAATGTTCTAGTAGTTCCGGCCATTCCGAATGGACATGCACCTTAAAGAAGGTTTAGATTACTAGAACGGTGGAATGGCTTGCGCGTTCCAATGATCTAAAGAGCCAATCTACAGGTCCAACTAAAGTAGTAGGGTCGTTAGTGAGGAACCAGACTAAGGCAGGTCCCCGAAAGAGGACAGCAGCTTTTTCGTTATTTAGAGTGGCAGAGACCATAGGCGTCGGTATGGCATTCTTAAACACACTACTGCGATGTGGAAGGCAAAGGGAAACCACCATATTACCTCCCAAGTACACAGCGGACTTAAATTGTTATTAAAAATGGTGACATCCCCTGGGTGAAAAATTCCTGCAATAAAATAGTACTCCATTCGGATTTCCGGGAAGTAGCTACTTCAGGGGATGTGATAGGAAAGTATAAAAAAAGAGTCGTGAACATTCTGCGACTCGGGGCGTAGAATGTCAGAAGTATGAAGCAAGTAGGTAAGCTAGAAAACTTGAAAATTGAAATGGATAGGTTAGACATAGTAGGGATCAGTGAAGATCGGTGGCCAGAAGCGGGGAATTTTTGGAACGGAGACTTTATGGTAATTTATATACGAACAGAGGAAGGAAATTCGGGCGTAGGGATAGTTATGCGAAAAAGGATAGGAAAACGTGTAGAAAACTACTTACAAAAGAACAAAAGACTACTCATGGTTAGATTAGAATCTAAACCGGTAAATGCAGTACTAACACAAGTATACATGCTAACTACAGTTAGGAAGAGGTAGAGGCGATCTACAAAGATATCGAAGACACACTAAGACACGTAAAAGGACATAAAAATTTAGTAATTACGGGAGATTTTAATGCAGTGGTAGGCGAGAGTAGGGAAGGTGCGGTAGTAGGTTTATTTGGTTTAGGCACGAGAAACGACAGCGGAAATAGGCTGGTAGAATTTTGCGACAAAAACAATTTAAACATAACAAACACATTATTTCCACATCATACTAGAAGACGATACACTTGGAGGATGCCAGGAGATATAGGAAAATATCAAATAGATTACATTCTTGTTAGACAACGGTTTAGGGATCAAGTAAAAGACTGTAGAAGCTACCCGGAAGCAGATTTAAATACTGACCACAACACCGTAATTATGAAGGTCGCTCTTAAATTTAAAAATTTGAAAAAAAAGAACGGAAAAGGGCACTTTGACTTTGAGAAACTAAAAGATAAAGATATCCATAAAAGATTTGAAAAAGAGTCATATCTTATAGTAAGGAGGTAGAAACAGAGTAGAGTAACACTGAATCCGGTTTAGACATGGCGACCAGAGATATTCTGGAGTATACTCATAAAGAAAATAGGAAACCATGGATATTATTGGATATCCTGAATCTAATAGAAAAAAGACAGAAATATAAAAAAAGATCAGATAAAACAGGAAAACAGAAATACAAAACTATGAAATGGGAAATTATTCGCAAATGCAAGAAAGCTAGAAAACAATGAATTGATGAAAAGTACAAAAAACTGACGAGCATACAAACTAATTAGAATTAATTATAGGGATATAGGGATATAAAGAAAATGTAGAGAAAGTGGTTAGATGGCAGGAATATATAGGGAATTTATATGCAGGAGAGGAACCAACAGCATTAAAACAGGAATCAGACATTGAAAAGGATGACGGGACATCCTATACTGCAAGTAGAAACTCTAAAAGCCGCTGGACAAGCAGTAACAGAACGTCTCTTCCAACTTGTATGCTATACGAGACAGGCGAGATACCCATAGATTTCAAACGTAAAATCATAGTCACTATACCAAAAAAGAGATGCTCGGATATTAACTAGAATGTACAAAGACGAATGTAAAAATGAGCTGAAAAAATACTAGGAGAAGTTCAATTTGGGTTCAGACGAAACAGGGGAACATGTGAGGCTATTTTAGCTCTGAGGGTGATAATGCACAAAACAATAGAAAAAAATAGGATTTGTAGATCTAGAAAAAACATTCGACAATGTAAAATGGAAAAAATGTTCGAAGTACTCAAAAAGATTGAAATGAGTTTTAGGGATAGGCGAATAGTACATAGTTTATACAAAGAGAAAGCAGCGGTAATAAAATTAGAGCAGGAACGTAGAGAAATAAATATTAGGAAAGGGGTGAAAGAGGGATGTGCCTATCCCCATTAATTTTTAACTTGTACATCGAAGAGGCAATAAATACTGTGAAATGCAAGAAGAAATTTGGAATTATTATGCAGGGACAAAAAATTGATATGCTTAGATTTGCAGATGATATAGCGGTATTAGCATCTAGCAAGGAAGAGTTAGAAGCTGTTCTTAATGAAATGGAAACAGTTTTAACAGAGAGATTCGGTATGAAAATTAACAAAAATAAAACTAAAGTACTAGTATGCAAAAGAGAGGAAAATAAATTAAAAACTAGAATACAATTAGGTAACGAGAACTTACAAGAGGTTAACAATTCCAGCTACCTAGAACGTCAAATACGCAAGATAGGAAGAGCGCAAAAGATATATAACAAGAAAAAGCAATTACTGTGTTCAAAGACAACAAACAGAAATAAGCAAAAAATTGCTTAGAACGGATGTGTAGTGTACAGCACTGTACGGCTGTGAAACCTGGACAGTAGGAGAAGCGGACAAGAAAAAAAGAAGCCTTTTAAATTTGGTGCTACAGACGTATCATGAAGGTATCATGATCAGACAGGGTTAAGAACAAAGAGATACTAGAAATTGTAGGAGAAAAAAAAAGTATATGGAAAACAGTAAAAAGTATAAGAGATAGGATGCTAGGTCACATACCATGGCATGAGGGAATAGTGCCGGATATATTAAAAGGAGAGATAGAAAAAAAGAGAAGTAGAGGTAGACCTAGATAGTGAAAGATGTAGGATATGGTAATTTCAGGAAATGTGCAGGCTAACTCAGAATAGAAATCAATGGAGGTACGCGTTCAACCAATTCGAAAATGGAAAACTTAATGACGAAAAGATAACTGTACTTAATCCTGATGATTATTATAAGCAACTACAGGTAATGGTTTCGCATTACTCTCAGCTAATGTTAATTGTGCAAAAGGATTTACTGGAAAACTATTCATTCGGAAAATTTCTAAGTGTTGAAGTATCCTTGGAAGCCACAGGCTGATTAGCCCCTTTCACATACCACTGAATCCTTGTGAAATAGGGCATATAATTAGGAAACAACAAAAGGGGAACCGAGCTGTATCTAGGCTGCGCGAATTTCAGGGAACTGTCTAGGCTAGCTCAGAATAGAAATAAGTGAAGATACTCGTCCAACCAGTTTCAAAAAGTAAAACATAATGACGAAAAAAATAATTGCTGGCAGCAGCTCTTTCGTGTGTGAGTGGCAAAGACCAAACAGGGTCGGTGTGGCATTCTAAAACACACTACTGCCATACTACCTCCCAAGTACACAGCGTACCAGAAACGTTTTAAAAATGATTGCATCCTCTGGGATAAAAGTTTCCAAAGTTATAATAGTCCCTCGTTTAGATCTCCGGGAGGGAACTACTTTGGAGGATGTTTCGGCGAGCTCAATAAGAAGAAAAGAAGAACTGGGAACGTCTTGCGAGTCGGGGTATGGAATGTTAGAAAAACGAAGCACGTAGGTATGTTGGAGAATCTGAAATTTGAAGTGGATAGGTTAGCATTAAACATAGTAGAGATTTGTGGAGACTCAGGTAATTAAAACAGGATCAAAGGAAGGAAATTCGGGTGCGGGATAGTTATACGGAAAAGGATAGGACATTGTGTAGAAAACTACTTATAGAAGATTTAGAATTTAATGCGCTAAATACGATAATAATACAAGAATGCATACTTACCTTTAGCTACAGTGATGAAGGGGTAGAAGCGATCTACAAAGATATCGAAGACATACATACATACATTTGTAAAAGGCTATGAAAATTCGATAATTATGTAGATTTATTTGGTTTAGGTATGAGAAACAAATGGGTAAATAGGCTGGTAGAACTTTGCGACAAAAACAATTTAATAATCACAAACACGTTATTTCAACATCATGCTAGAAGAGGATACATGTGGAAGATGCCAGGAATAAGTAGATATGAAATAGAGTAAATTCTTGTTACACAAAGGTATGGGAATCAAGTAACAGACTATAGAAGCTACCCAGAAGCAGATATAGACTTTGCCCACAATATATAATTAAGAAAGCCGCGTCTTAACAAAAAAAATTTAAAAGAAGAACGGAAAATGCACTTTGGCCTTTAGAAACTAAAAGAGAGAGATACCCACCAAAAGTTAGAGTAATATTCAAACGAAATGTTGAAAGACATTGGGAAAATTTCTGCTACTAAATAAGTAGAAGCAGAATAGAATAACATTAAATATAGTTTAGACATTACGGCCATAGATATTCTGCAGTATAAACAAAAAGAAAATAAGAAACCATGGGTGACAAAGGATATTCTAGATTTAACAGAAGAAAGGCGAAAATACAAAAACAGGCCAGATGAAGAAAAGTAACCAAGATACGAAGTCATAAAATGGGAAATTAATCGCAAATGCAGAAAAGCTAAAGGACAATGGTATAACATGTTAAAATCTTGGGTCAAATTTTAATATATAACTGCACTGTCGCTACATTAAATTATGCTGATTTGGTTTCACAGTTCGTTTTAAGTATTAAACAGTTAATATAGATACTAATATTATTGTAATATTCTTCCTTGTTGTGTATTTCGTAATCCGTCTTTGCTATTGGTGCCTGAAGCCAGGTGTGTTTGAAAGTGTACATTATCACTTTTGAGTTGTACGTCTGGTCAGGTATTAACGCAAGCGTACGGAAGTGGGGGGTTAGAGAAATAAAACAATGAATAGCAGAATGTGGCAGATCTGAAGCACAACATTCCAGAAGGCTTTTACCTATTTCTGTCTGCTTTCCCTACTACCCCTATTTTATAGACGTACTGTGCTGTGCTCCACAATATGCTTTGAACACTTTTCTTTGAACATAGCTGCTATTCTTTCTTGTTTGATGCAGTTCGGTCGCCTTCTATTGTTTTACAGTTATATACCCTATTTCCTCGATATTCAGTGGTATGTGAAGGAGGGGTAAGCAGCCTTTGGCTGGCAAGTTCCCCCAGCACTTGAACCTTTGTCATATTAATAGTTTTTCCAATATATCCTTTCGCATAATTTACAAAAGGTTAAAAATTTGTGCTACTTGGGAAACCAAATAACGCAAGATAGGAAAAGTTCAAAAGATATAAAACAAAGATGGCGTATTTAACAAGAAAAAGCAACTACTGTGTGCGAAGACAACAAACATAAAAACAAGTAAAAGATTGCTGAAAACATATGTGTAGAGCACAGTACTGTACGACTGTGAAACATGGACAGTAGTAGAAGTAGACAAGTAGAAGATAGAAGCCTTTGATAGTGGTGCTACAGGCTTATGTATATATATATATATATATATATATATATATATATATATATATATCTGTGTGTATCTGCATATGGATACTATATACTGATACTGAATTACCAATTTAATTATGCGATGTGCTGCACTTTTGGTAGCCTTAAATCTATCTGACGAAAAGTTTTTTAATTACTCAAATACAATATCACCATAAGAACTGCTTTTGTAGAACCTATTTTTCTTTTTTACAAGGATTGTATGACAAAATTTTAGGAGTTTTCACTGTTTCTAAAAATAAACCAGCAGTGAACTTTTAGTTTAATCCGATAAAATCTTGTTACGCGTTAAAAAAAACGTTGCACAAATTATTTGTAGCAAGTAATTATTGTAGAAGTATAACAAATAGTTGTATGACATAGTTCTTGAAATAGTGTATTACACATTATAAATGTGGTTTAGGATTCCTTGGTTTAAACGGAATAGCCTTGATTATTATTTAAGATTGTGGTATAGACGGTTTCCACGGTCGTGGCACGCACATGTTGCTTTCCCGACCAACCGGAAGGCGCAACGTTGAAGAGATTGTGTGCACAGGGGTTGGAAGCACGCTATGATATTCATTGCTGTCTTGACTTTCGTGTCGTTAAATGCTTGTAGACCAGTAGTGCGTTATAAATAATATAGTGAGGTTTATCCTTCGATCCTTTAACTGACACATTACCTTTACTTTTATCTTGTTCTGGTTTATTATTGTAGGAATAGCAACAAACTCCGGCTACGAGCCTGGTCTAAAAAAGGCTTGAGTATTAAACAAATTTGGAAAGCAAATTAAATATTTTGTTTGTAATTTCCGAGAAACCTATTACGCCCTTTGGGCGAACCCGCGATTTACTTCAGTACCTTAACGTTGTATAGCGTATATAGAAATCTTACCAATAAGAAAGTCAGCTGATAGTTTTTTTAAACGAAAACGTTCTACAAACGTTTTGTCATTATATTTTCAGATAGTAAGTTTTGACGTATCCTCATTGTCTGTGAAGTGTTCGTTGTTCTTTACAAAACATCGACTAACGAATTAGAGTGTGATACTTCACTTGAAGAGCTTATTAAAAATACACTCTCGGATTCACAGTGTCGTAGCACAACCACACCAAAATATAATAAGTTGTTATATATGTTACCTAGCCAAAATGCTGTGCGCTCTATTAATCAGATAGAAATGGATTTAGGTAAGCTTAAATTCTTTTCTTACCTAACTTAACCTAAGTTAGGAATAGAATGCGCTTAATATCAACTAGTATGGCGATTGATAATTATTATTTTCACAACCATGTTGGAGAAGTTTTAGCGTCGAATTTTGTGTTTGGTTGACATTAAATTGCTAAATATCGTTAAAAATCAAATTTACGTTTACGTTATGGTTTATTTTTATAAGTGCAAATATAACAAAAGTTTGATAAGTAAAAGCGTGTGCATCCGCAAACTCTATAGGACAAATTCTTTGTATATTAATTACATGAAATGAAACCCTTGTAATTTACATGCCAGGTCGATTTAATTAATCATACATATCGCAGGCTGTCTTCATAGCGGCATTTAATCATTATTAGCTGAAGGTGATGAATATATTGGTTGTCATAGTAAATTAAATCTTACTACCACAGTTAATCGATTAATAAATACTTTTTTACTCTTTCTAATAGATTTTACCTAAGAATTATTTGTAGCAAGGTTTCAGTTTTCATCGAGCATTGGACGTTATGTTTTTTTAAAAGTTGCAATTATGGAAAACTTAAATACGGTAAACATAAAAAGTTTGTTTTCTTTTGTTAATTAACAAGAATGGGTACAATTTTTCTATACACAATTTATGCAGTTAACCTTTTAGTGCTTATGAAATTCTAACCAAGTTAGGTGTGCGCTGCACAACTAAGAAATTTTAGTTAATACCAAACGTAAAAGATGTGTAGGATGAGCCATTGTCAAAAGTGTACAATTAATAATCGTATATCCCTCCCCCGGAGAAACAAAAACACAAGTGCGAATTTCTTAATTGTTGGCAATTTGCATTTAAATGTTTTCTAAACTGTTTCTAGCCATAAATGAGACAGGATTTGCAAAACATATTAAATTGTTAGAATAATTTCAAGTTGGTCTCTATGTAATATGATCGAATGCAAATTTTGCTATATTTTTGCAAAGAATTGTTAATTCTTTTTTTATAGAAATTGGCGAGCTTGTTACAATTGCGTCTGTGTGTCTCCAAATTTTCCAATTTTTTTTAGATTGATGCAGTAGTAAAATCCGCAAACAAACCAATAAATCGTAAAGTATGCATTTTATTCAGAATAAAGAAGAATAGAAGTTTTTGGAATATTTTGGAATAATATTATTATCAAACACCTTTTTTTCTACCAGCAATACTAAATTTCGAAACGCATGCTTGCTTCATTTTTGGCTCTTTGTTTCTTGTTCAAACGGCCAGTTTTTATCTTAGCTGATATCTACTCCCCTTACATGTGATTTTCCAATGCTCCACCCGAAGGTACTACATTGTCCAGGAAGCGAGTTTTTTTTTTTACCTGGAAAATTTGGAATTTTGCCGAACCCTTGCTGTTCCAAGCAAGGTAGGGATCATTAACGTACGTGACAACACACACACGGAACCTCCATGTTACCTCTCATCCGAACGAGGGTGCATCTTAGTAAAAAATCTGTAACTAACTTTGTAATGGTAGTTATCTTTGCCTTTTTTGAATTCCATCATTTTTATTTCATACATCTTTATTTGGTCACCTGTTTCGTTCTTCGCAATGCTCAAATCTATATTTTCGGAGAGCTCTTTAATATCATAAAAATCGCAAAAATTTAATTCGTGTACTTGAAATAGTTCTCCGTTCTTTTTTTGCAGTACGAATAAAGGCAACATATTGGTCTGGTACGTATATGAAACCGCATATCTTTGCTCGCTTTATATTTTTCTCTATAAGGAAATGAACTACATCGTCCTCATTTTGCGTATGTCTTTTTATAAGGCACTTGTCCGTAATGCTGTTTATAGTTAACAAATATAATATAAATCAGTTAGGGAATGATAGGAAAAGCTAGGGACGGTTTTAGGCTAAACATAAAATAAATCACTTAGACCAGGGAAGACAAATTTGTAAATTTATAAAGCAGGCAAAATAGTTGGATTCACTATTAAAATATTTGGCGAATGCTTAGAAAATTTGAATCAATTTTTAAAATTAGCTAGCTAGATTTGGATAGTTTTAAGACTACCTTTCAGGTCGCACCGGTAAGCAGAGCAGGCGACTGCTATCCCTCCCATTTTACTTTTGCTTGTGTCTTGTTGATCGGACACACTCCAAAATCAACGCTAGGGATACCATTACTCAAACCCTTTTTTTCGTTTTTGTTTTAGTTTGTTAGATTTTTATTTAGGATAGATTAATTTTGAAGTTAGATTACATTTGGAGCACGTATAATTTTCGCGTTTAAACCTAATGTAGTACTTTCGGGTGGAGCATTGTGGACGTGACCGCAAGTATAGCGGCCCTCATTCAAATTATAATATTTATAGTTAACACAGTAACAGCATGCAAGTATATACTTAAAATAAATCTAAAATAAAAAAGTATAACATCAATTAATGCGGTGCAAAATGCTTTTTAATAGCGCTTGAGACTTTCCCCTTAAACGGGTTTTTTTCCGTGAATTGAAATAGAGTATAAACCTTTAATGCAATAATTTTTAGTATTAAGATATAAAACAACTAGTGAAATAAACTTGTATAACTAATCACTAAATCGACCGTATACCTTAAGAAAACTAATTATAGTTCATAGTGAAGTGGTAGGTATTAATTGTCATTGTCCTTACATAAACAATGTCCGAATATCTACACGTAACAAAAGTGACCTGCACTATATACTAGGCTCACAACCGGTTCGTTTACTTTCCTTGCTAACGTTGAAACTTCTTGAATGTTAAACAACGCTTTGCGGTTCATACGACCCAGAGTGCTGAATGTCTATTTTACACAAACCCCAGGTATAACAACGAAAATGATAAGTTGGATCGATCCTACCTTATATCGTAGATAAAATTGTACTTCGAGGATGATTTCAGCAAGTTTCACCACTGGTCTGCCTTGTTAAAAACACAACTCCGTTGCACTTTCGTTATTGATAAAGAATTTGCTTTGTTTTTAGTCGTGCTTCACTTAATCACTCAAATCAAAGGCCACGCTTCGTCGAAACCTTATAAACTAACTAACAATATTAGCAAAGTTTTTGCGACTCGATTAAAAACGAGTTACTCCTCTGTCTTCCACTTCTTATACTAATACTATTTTATACTACTAAACAAGATTGGTTCAAACTAATGCTAAAAGGAACATTAAGTACCAAAGCTACTGGAGCGGCACCTCCCCCTCCCCCAATTGAATTTTGATACCGCCAGGATACTAATTTAATTATACTAATTCAATTCATCATCGAAATATCTGCGGAAGATCAACGGCCGCTCGATAGAATTTCGAACTAATTATATTATGGACTACGAGAGACAACCCGGCCGCGTCCTCGCAATTTTGGTTGGAATGGACAGCTCTGGTAACCGCAACCGATCTCTTGAATAATAAAACAAATTTTTTCTTACTTTGTCTTCGGCAGAAGACTGGGAGTGAGACCGTACCAAGACGAAATCCTCCTGTAGGAAATTGGTCAGTTTTCGCGCAATACAACTGTCTTAGCTGTCTTTTCCTGCTTTTGTTCTTAACTTTTCTTTAGCTAGAAACACAAATTCCTGGAGTTATCCCTCACAATCAGGACGACTGATCTACTTCATATAATCATTTAGCTTTTGGTAGTCGAAGCACTCTTCATTATCTCTTTCATAACTTCCTTCCTATTTAACAACCTCTTGGTATAGGTTTTTGAACTCTTCCTCAAATATCTCTGCTTTCCTAACAACACCCGCAATATCCTCATGTGAGTGCCATTTTCGGCCAACCCCGTTCTGAACACCGTGCTCAATCTCAACGTAAATGTCGCATATGGCATCCAGGGTTATGTTTTTCTGCCCGACTAACAAAAATTTAAGTTCTTGCTATGTTGTTTCAAAGGTTACCTCCAACGAACATTTTTCAAAACCAATTACAATAGGGAATCGGTCCATCCAGTCACATCTAAAAATCACATCTTTCATCAGATGTGGTACAACAATGAAAGGACAACTGAAATGCACACAGTCGCAGACGACTTCCAAATATACCTGTTGTTTGACCGGCTGGCTTGTAACCCTTAAAGCCCTAAGAACTGCTACGCCCAAAGCTGGTAATGATGGGACAATGCCCTGCTTAGTGGCTACAACTTTATCATAAAAGTCTTGACTGATGCAACTCAAAACCGATTTGGTGTCGGCTAGGATATCCACTCCTATACGTTCTACCATTGCCCTTATCAACAGAACCTTATTCGTCGGACTACTTTCGGATCCTTTCTCTCCTAACAAATCATCATAATTTTTGCTGAACATAGTTGGATGTATGGGATGAATGAGGTGATATAGATATGTTAATTATAGGGAAGGACCAATTGCTTTTTGTAGCAATACCGATGGCAGTGGAGCGGTTATGTAATAAATAAAGCAACTACAACGAACTACTTAATACAGGGTATAAATACCTTAAAGCCTGTGCCGCTGTGGGCAATAAAAGTTCACACACAAAAGCTTCGCGGACAACCAAGAACACGCACGTTCGGGTGATGGTGTCGCTTCCAAAAGCTCTGATACAACTGTATTCTGCAACGATTCAAGTACGACTCGCTTCACGCACTCCCACTGTCGGCATAAAATGTTTCACTAAATCTGTAGGATACCCGCACGAATAGTATTTATTGTCACCAATACCAATAAATGTTCGATGATGACGTAACATACCGCCCACCAAATTCATAGAATTTTGAAAAGGAGGGAAGTAGGTTGGGTGAAGGAAATCACATGGGATTTGACCTTACTAGGAAAACAGGTAACGAAAAATAGGGTAGTACACTACAGCGAGCGATATTACCAACTATGCAAAAATAAAAATATATATGTAAATAAGCAAATATTTAAAAATAATATACTACTATACATGTAAGAAATGTGTATATACATCTAAACATAAAATAAAATTAAAATATCGGTAGCGGCGCTAGTTTGACCAAAGGTCGTTTTAATGTGCCATGTGCAGTTTTGATTTCAGCGACACGTATAATACCGTCCGCACCGGGAAAGGTATTAATAATACGACCAAACTTCCATTGAAGTGGAGAAAGCTGGTCGTCCTTGATGAGGACAATAGAGTCCTTTTCAACTTGTCGGACACCTACCTTAGAGTGCCATTTAACTTTCTGATTCAGAGTATGTAAGTACTCATAGCTCCAGCGGGCCCAAAAATCTTGATGGAGTTTTTGCAGAAGTTTCCACCTGCTCTTTAAGGATAAAACGTTGGTTGAATGGTCCTCATCTGGTGGTGCAGAAAGAGGCTCCATAGTTAGGAAATGACCTGGTGTTAAGCAACGCAAGTCATTTGGATCCGAACTCAAAGCGCAGAGTAGCCTTGAATTTAGAACAGATTCAATTTGAGTAAGAACTGTGTAAAGTTCCTCAAAGGTAAGTTTTTGTTCGCCGATTACGCGAACTAGGTGTGTCTTTACCGACTTAACACCGCTTTCCCACAAGCCACCGAAGTGAGGGGCGCTAGGTGGATTAAACGACCACTTTATCTTTTCTGAGGTTACTGCACTATGCAGATAACTCGTAAGCTGACGATAGGCACTTACAAAATTAGTACCGCAATCACTAAATACTTGAGAACAGCGTCCTCGACGTGCTATAAATCGTCGCAAAGCGGCAAGAAACGCGTCTGCCGACAAATCCGAAACAAGTTCAATATGTGCTGCCTTAGTGGCAAAACAAACAAAAATTCAAATATAGGCCTTAAGAGTTTTAGAGCCTCGTAGGGTGCTAGCCTTTATAAAAAGAGGGCCAGCAAAATCAACACCAACAATACTGAACGGTTTGATTTGGGTAATACGTGCTGCCGGTAGGTCTCCCATAGGAGGAGTTACCAGGACCGGTTTGGTACGAAAACATCTATGACATGATGATAAATAACTTCGGATTGAATTTTTAATAGAAAGGATCCAGAAATTCTGTTGGATAAGATACGCTGTGGTATTAGCACCGGGATGGCAATACCTTCATGAGTTGACCGAATGATAAGCTCGGTTAATCGGTGCCGCTGAGGCAATAACGCAAGAAACTTTTCGAAATAGGAAAGCGAAGAATGTGTCAAGCGCCCACCTACTCTTAAGATATTTTGTGGATCAACAAATGGAGAAAGTTTTCGCAAGCTTTTAGGTAATTTACGGTTTGCCTTGATCGAAGCTATTTCCTTTGAAAATGTAACATTTTGTACATGCCGAACGATAATCATGAGAGCATTGTGTAATTCAATGTCTGTTAAGGGACCCGTATGACGTTGAGCCATGGGTTTAGAAAATCTATAAATGTAAGCCACGATGCCTTGGATTTTATATAAAGATGAAAAGCGACTTAGTAAAATGTCAATGACGTTTGGATCTGTTTGAGCGACAAATGTTAGGATCTTCTTTTCCGTAGTTACCTCAGCAATTGAGGTTGACAATGTTGGTTGAGGCGGCCACGAGTCACTAGAGTAGTGAAGCCATTCAGGCCCCGCCCACCATAGCGAACATGAAATAACCGCGCTTGGCATTAATCCCCAAGATGCAGGATCAGCCGGATTATGCGAAGATTTAATATAAAACCATCGACTAGGTGCAATGATTTCTTGAATGTGGCTAACACGGTTTGCCACAAAAGTTTTCCAACGAAAAGGTGGAGAACGTATCCAAGTGAGAGCAACCGTAGAATCACTCCACGCTGAAACATCGGAGATTTCAATCAAGCCTTGATAAGACCGAATGGTAAAAGAAAGTAAATCGGTTAATAAAACGGCGGCACATAATTCCAAACGTGGAATTGAAATGCGCTTAATTGGAGCTACTTTTGTTTTAGCGGCTACAAATTGTACAGTTATTTCTCCAGTAGTTTGATTTATGAACTGAAAATACACTACCGCTGCATACCCTACCTCGCTAGCATCGCAAAACCCATGCAAATGACAAGTAAAAGGATCCGAAGGGGGTAAACAACGTGGTAACTTTAACGACGATAATAACGGCAACTCTTCTTGATACTGCTGCCATTGAGACGAAATGTCTGCTGGTGGGATGTCATCCCAATTTAAACCTAGCATCCACAAATGCTGGATTAGGCGTTTCGCAAAAAGTGTTAGTGGGGCTAAAAACCCTAATGGATCATATATTCTGGCAACTTGCGAAAGTATGTTGCGCTTTGTACATATTGGGTTTAATGGTTTAACCCGAAATGAGAAAATATCTTCTGTAGGTGACCATTGAAGACCTAATATTTTTATTGATTCGTCAGAATCGAAATCGAGAGAAGTATATTGGCAAAAATCTGACGGAATGCCTTCCAAAATAGAAGCTGAATTAAAACTCCATTTTCGAAGTTCAAAACCAGCCAAATGTAAAAGTCGAATAAGTTGATCTTTAATTTCGCGGGCCGATTGTATAGAATCTCCACCGGCGACGAAATCGTCAATATATAGATTTGACCGTATAGCCTCAGCGGCTAACGGAAACCTTTTGCCTTTGTCAATGGCTAATGGCTGAAGGGTTTTTAATGAAAGATAAGGCGATGACTTAATACCATAGGTCACTGTATTAAGCTGATAAGTCTGAATGGGTTCTTCTGCGGAGAACCGTCACACAATTAATTGAAACCTTCGATGTTCTTCGGTAACCAAAATTTGTCGATACATTTGGCGAACATCACAAGTAAAAACGAAACGATGAGAGCGAAATTTAAGTAAAATTGACGAAATGTCATTTTGGAGACTAGGTCCAGCCAATTGAGTGTCATTAAGTGACACGTTGTTTTTAGCCTTTGCAGAGGCGTCAAAAACCACACGAATTTTAGAAGTATGACCTTCCTCTTTAAACACAGGGTGATGGGGTAAAAAATAATTATCGTTCCCAACGGGCGGAGAATCGAGTAATGCCATATGACCCGCATCAAGATAGTCCTGCACGAAATTGTTGTATTGGGCGCGTAGCTCCGGTTGAGCATGCAATTTGCGCTCCAACGAAAATAGTCCTTTTAGCCATCTCAAAGCAATTATCAAAACGGGCAAAGTATCGTTGAACGGTAACGCAACAATAAAACGACCGCTAGGGTCACGAGAAAACGTGTTTTCAAAAATCAAATCTGCCTTTTCTTCTTCTGGAGAAGTGTAAGGCTTGGATGGCAACTCTTCTATCTCCCAAAACCGCCTTAGGGTCTGGTCGATAGGATCTTCTACAGAAGTAAAAAATGCTTGGACAGTATCAGACTGCAAGCTTTTTGTGGGACCAATAATAGTCCAACCAAAAATTGTATTTATGGCGGCAGGCTGAAGAAATTTGCCATGTATAACACCGCCATTGATGATGAACGGATAAACCAAGGAGCATGTCAATAGTTCCTGGAGAGTTCCAGGTCGGGTCTGCAAAGTGCAGGCCGCATAAGTGTTCCCAATTTTTAGGAACTTCAACGATGGGCAATTTGACAGATATTGACGAAAGGACAAAAGTTGTGACTTCTAGGGATTTTTCAGAGTCTAACATAGAGCGAATGGTGCAGCTGACGGCACCCCTATTGACCGCTGAAGTTGTCTGTCCAAGTCCATAAATCGGAACTTGAGAACGTATGCGTGGAAGCCAAAGTTTGCTCACGCAATCGTCTCGAATAAAGCTAGCTTGAGAGCCAGGGTATAAGAGTACCCTGATCGGTTTGTATCAACCAGACCGGTCTTGAACTTCCACAACAGCAGTGGAGAGTAAGACAGTAACCCCAGGATTTAAATTCGTCTGTGAAGACAAAACATTTGCCGGAATAGGAGAGGCTGACTGCGTCCTATTGGCATTTTTATGCATAGGTGTAGCGGTCGATTCAGCTGAACGGCTAGAAGCAGGTTGCGCTTCAAAATGTAGCAAGGTATGATGCGGCTTGGCGCAAGTTGGACAGGAATTATAAGATTTGCATTGCATGGACGCATGGTCTGTTCGTAAGCAATTTAAACAAAGGCGTAAGCGTTTGATAATGTCGAAACGTTCCGTCGGAGTTTTCTTTAGAAACGATTGACATCTGTAAATTAAGTGATTGCCTTTGCAAGAAGGACAATGGTGCGAAAATGAATTCTTTGAGTCACTGGAGCTACTTGGTGTATCCAGTGAAACTACGTTAGAAGAAACCTTTGCTTTAAATTGAAACGCTGAGGATTTCTTAGGCACTGATGTGTGAGATGTATGGACAGTCGTCGAATAAGAAACAGGTGCGGTTGAAGAAAAGGTTTCCAACGCTGCACATTGTTGAGTTAAATAATATCTCAAATCCTCGAAATTAGGTATTTGCTTCGGATCCGATTGGAGTTCGAAGCGTTTTCTAGTAAACGGATCGAGTTTTTCTAAAAGAAAATCGACTAGAATAAAGTTCCAATGTTCAGTGGGAAACTTTAAGTTAGTTAGAACAGCAAGGTTCTCTGAAAAACAATCAATAAGTGCCCTAAGTTTCTTAGGGTCTTCTGATTTTAAAGGTGGAAAGTCTTTCATAGCTTTCCAATGCAAAGTTGCCAATAAACGCGGATTGCTAAATCGCTCACGCAAGGCATTATATGAGATAATAAAATTATCCCCCGAAATGGGTACCGATTTAATGATTTTCAAAGACTCCCCGCTACAGCAATTGATAAGGTGATTTAATTTCTCGATATTGGTCAGCGACGCATTATTATAGACCAGACTGTCTAATAAATCGATAAAAGATGAGAATTCCGTTACCTCATTATTAAAATGTGGGAGCTTTAACGGTAACAACTTTGATCCCGTGCTGCTTGGAGCATTTTCCGTAATTTGTGCCCGCATTTCTGGCATCGATTCAAGATGCAGTAGTATGCAATAATAAGCGGAATCCACTTCCTTCCGTAAAGCGTTGTAATTCAATAATTCTACCTCGTCACAGGACGCTAAGACAACAACTAAAATCCTGTTAAAATTGGAGTAAATGTCATTGACTCCCCTTGTTTGAATATGGAACAACGTTTTTAAACTTGAATTACTTTGTATAGCGTTGCCAAGTTCCAACATTTCCATAATGCTTTTTTTATGTAATTCGAGCTCTGCTACATGTGTTTTCTTCGGAGCCATAGTGACTGTTATTCTGAAAGACCTACAATAAATGCTGTAAAATGGTAACCGCTCAGATGTGCGCTGAGAAATATTAAAATATTATGTGTTGTTGTTCAAGGCATGAAAAATGTATAATAGCGCATAAATCGATAAATCACGTTTATGACTATTAGCCTGCAATGGGGTCTTAAGCAACACGTGGAAAACTAAGGGTTTGTTAAACAAAGCGTAAAGATAAGATTTACAGTTTACGGTTACGGTCGGCCTTTACATCAAAGCTCACAGGAACATGTGGCTTAACGTATTTGCAGAAAGAGGCAGCTTTACAGCTTTATTACTCCTGCAAATGTGTTCAATATTGTACCGCAAACCGACTGAAAGGTTGTATGTGATACAAAACGTGCAATGGTTTTTAATGCAAATTAGCAAATTTTATATTAAGGATTTGTTTGTAATTAAACGCTTGCTGGTTTAATTACGGCGAAATCGATTAATTTAATTTAAAGACAGTATAAATAATATTTACACATTTTAACCCGCTAAATATGGGGTTTGACACAAATTTAAAGCTAAATCATTAATTAAAAACGCTCGCTGAAATGCAAATTAATATTTAATTTAGGACATGCGTATAAAACCATAGAACTAGTTAATTCGGATCATATTAGGACCAATGGATGTATGGGATGAATGAGGTGATATAGATATGTTAATTATAGGGAAGGACCAATTGCTTTTTGTAGCAATACCGATGGCAGTGGAGCGGTTATGTAATAAATAAAGCAACTACAACGAACTACTTAATACAGGGTATAAATACCTTAAAGCCTGTGCCGCTGTGGGCAATAAAAGTTCACACACAAAAGCTTCGCGGACAACCAAGAACACGCACGTTCGGGTGATGGTGTCGCTTCCAAAAGCTCTGATACAATTGTATTCTGCAACGGTTCAAGTACGACTCGCTTCACGCACTCCCACTGTCGGCATAAAATGTTTCACTAAAACTGTAGGATACCCGCACGAATAGTATTTATTGTCACCAATACCAATAAATGTTCGATGATGACGTAACAATAGTAGAAACTATAGGATCATGCCTACGATCCGTATCTGGCATATTTTGGTTATCGTACTCTCTTTCGTCCCTCTCCGTCACTCGATTAGGGCCCCCTCCCCCTAAAAATTCCGACCAACAAGTTGATAACCCTCCGAATTACCTCTACCGGCACCGCCTCTCCTATTAGAATACGGAAATAGCTCCATTTCATCCGTAGCATCAAGCCGTAAATATCGCTCAAACTTATTAATAGTTTTAATCCCAGAACTAATAATTCCCCTGCGTATCTCGGCGTCAAAATAATCAACCAAAGTGTCGATAATCTTCTCCTCAAGAGGAGGCACCTCCAAATAACTAGCATCTTTGCATTTCTTTAAAAAATAATCCGCACGCGACCCCCTCTCGAGGATGCGGCACTTGAATTTATTGAAATATGATCGTTGCATTCGAGAATCCTAATAACGATCCAAGAACAATTTTTGAAACTATTCAAATCCGTTCACTGTCTCTTTTATCTTTTTGCCTTCGTTGTAGATGAATTTATTTACTTCACCCTTAATGACAGTTCCACTTCCGGTTCCGCTGTCATCCACTGCTTCAATGTGATCAACATCTTTATACGCCATTCTTTCTTCAAGCTGAGTTCCAACTTCCAATTATTGACACACATCTGCATCAAATAATATAGAAAAATGTTCTTCTTCAACTGAAAAGTTGCTTTCCTCCGCGAACAGTAAAAACAAATAATGATAACAAATCAAATGCCCTCGTTTGCTTAGTTTGTACTAATTTTGCATCAAAAATTCAAAAAGTACATTTTATACTTTGGTCAAATAAATATATGTTTAATTTCAACTTTAATTAGTGATATAATGATTTTATTCCTCTATTCACTATCAGGATTATAGGACAAATATCGCGAAAAGTACAATGGCGCAAATTCTGTCTTTTTGTGGCACAAGCTAGCAGCAATTGAGGAGCTTAATCCGCCTTTCAATATGTCTTAAAACATTTAACCGTAAATTATAAAAGTTACTCACATATCAGCAGAACTAGAGCACAAATTATCGACATAATAAAATTGGTAAAGTTTTGTAGGGGTATCTTAACGCACGTTCTAAGTGTAATATAAATACATTTTGGTATATCCTAAAAACAATCATATGCGAGCACTGTTCGGCTCGGTTCGAATTCGTGTCGACTTTAGTGATCTCGAACCGAGCCGAGCTGACGAATAGCTCGGCTCGGCTCGACTCGAGTCCATCACTACTCTTATCTATGTCCACGTTTAAATAAAGTACAGAAATTCGTAAATAAATAGGAAATTGATTGCAGAATGTTCATATAAAATTTGAGTAAATAATAAACAAGTTCTGTAGATTCAAGAATTTTAATAGTTATGTTTAAACATTTTCAATATCATCAATAAAGGTGAATTTATTTTATCATATAAATAAAATAAAGAAGTTCACATTCACATTAGCGTTTTCATACTTAAGCTATTTCAGAAATATTTTAGTACTGTTAAATCGATGTTTCGCAATAATGCTCGAACTTTAAATTTCAATTACGCAAAAATGTATAATGCATTTGTTATCAGTGGTCGAATCTAAAAGAATTTTTATTATTTCGTGATATAAAGAAATTGTAGTTGGACTTAAAACATTTTTAATGAAAACCTATTATTGTGGTTGAGATCCGCATATGAAATGAAAATTAAATTTACAGTAGTCAAACCTAAATAACCTTTTATTAGAAAATTAGTGAAATTATTGAAAGATTATTTATATAATGAAGTATTATGTGTTTTCTTTCAGTTTAAGGTAAGTTGAAAATAACATTCTGCAGAACCTCTAGTGGTTTGTTAACAGTTAATGTTATATGTAGTAAAAGTATTTATAATTTCTGTGACCCATGAGTTCCAGCATCTTCTCATCGGGTAGTATACCACCTATATGGGGGATCGTTAGTTTTATAGATGCTGTAGCGCCTTTTCGTTTTGTTGCCCGGGTCAACGGATAGACCTATGATGACTCTCATAATCTACCCCTAAACTAATCGTTCAGACTAGCCGTTTGCATTAGTAGAGGTTTCTCTTACTTGTTAATCATTCAATCACTATTCTCTTTTGGCTTAAATATAGTTATTGCCGTGGAAACTGCAGTTTGGTTAATAGTAGTTTTTAACGAGGAACAACTACAATAAAAAATTAAGAAAAATTTACATATGGAAAATTGAAATTGTTTCAAGTTAGCTATGGAATTAGTATCAATAAATTTGAGCGTGATGTTATCGTACAAGAAAATTTAGAACATTTAAAAATATTAAAAAATATGTTCGCCTTATTATATATTGGTGGAATTTAGTGTTGGTAAAAGCATACGAATTTGGTATTTTGAATGAATAATGAAATAATTAAAGGAGAAGTTGGTATTTAACTGTTTGCTCTCATTGTTACTAAGGGAATTTTTAGATAATGAGATTTACAGCATTATGTAATTCAATGTGGGAAACGGGGAAATTGGAGTGCTAGGTTTATTAGTAAATTTGATTTAGCTTTTTATTTAGGATTTCTTTTAGTAATACTTGACTAGTTTGGAGTAAAGAAATTAGTTTTTTAAAGAAAGTATATTTGTGTTTATATTGCAATCATTTAATGTCAATAAGAAGTTAAGTTTAGGTTCAAATTTTATTTGCATTTATTTATGAATTAGGTAAAAATTAAGTTATTATTAAGGGATATACAGTCATCCAGTGATAGAATCGTATTTGGGAGATTCATTTTATTTTACAAAGTTTTTTATAGGGTAAAGTGGCCTATGATGGCACACTTAATTTTAAGGCACAATTTTTCAGTTATTTAAAATATTTAAAAGATGTGTAAAACATTTGCATATGTATTATAGTTTAGTTACTAATTTAGTGCAACAGTTTATGGACATATTTCCTATATTAAAATAGCATTTGAATATTTGTTTAACTGCAGAGCATGCCATCATAGGCATTCGCTGTTGCATGCGATGGCATATCCCCTTTATGTATAATTTTGGGACCAAAGAAAGTTTTTCTATGCGTATTTTTTAATTAGAAAACAAAATCAATTTTAAGCATACCAAAGCATGTAGAAAATATTACACACACAACTCGCAGGTAAAATTTTTAACTTTTTTCTACCCCAGCACATTCGCAATGACACCATAACTTGCAAACCTCACATTGGATCCAAACCTATCTAGTGCAGGATTGGAAACAATTCATTGCAGTATAAGCAACCTACGTCGTCGTCATCCGCGATATTCCAGTCAATTTCATTATCATCGTCGCTGCTATTTTCTACAACAAGTCTTTTTTTGCCCTTCTTGCTAACCTTGTACGTTCTTTTTCTTCTACTTTTTCTTTTAGCTCTAGAATGTTAGGAGTTGCATTTAGAAGTCCAATCTTTCCACGCCTTCGATGTCTTTTATTTACTTGTTCAGAGCTAGTTACCGGAATCGGCGAACATTCCACAATGCTGAGTCTAACTTTGTCAGCACAAGACGGTCCGGCTATATTGAAATCTACTTTTTGTGTAAATCTTGGGGTGTCTGCTCACTTTAGTTGGGTTGGAAATTTGTTGATTTTTGCTGGTTGCAGTTTGTAACATTCTGCAACGTTTGCTCATTGTTTCCATGCTCAATAGTAGATTGGTTCAAGCTATAAGGTTTATCGGTCGTTAATGATGGTGCAAACATTCAATCTTCGGACACATTGGGATTAAATGGAACTATTCCCGTTTTGGTAAAAGCATGTATAGCATTTGCAGGTGTCGCGCTCTTTAGAAACGCGTTTTTAACAAGACCAGCAATTTGAAAGTCTGTAACAATTCTCACCGGGCGTTACCTTAGCCACAATTGAATTTCTTGCCCAAAATAGGTTTGCAAAGGCCAAAGAAACCAATGTCAAGTAGTTGAACATGGTGAGTGCTATGCGCAGGAAAACAGAACAATACAATCCCTTTTTCTTTGGCAAATTCCAACACTTGAAGACCTTCATGGCTGCCATGGCCATCAACCAACAGCAAAACTTTATTATCAATAGAGCATTTACTATGGTGTACAAAGTGTTGAGGCCACTTTACAAAGAGGTCGCTTGTCATCCAGCCTTTTTCTTAGCAGAATGCTTTGCTGCCTGGCGGTGCATTATCCATAAGTTCATTCTTAAACCGTTTTCTGGAGAAAATAAAAACTGGAGGAATATACGTACCAATTGCATTCATAGAGCAAACTACCGTTAAATGTTTACCGCGATCAGAACTGCTAAGAGCCCCCACTTGTTTGCGGCCCTTGGTGGCAAAAATTTTTTGTGGTCTCTTTTGTACGCTGTTAACACCGGACTCATCAACATTGAAAATGTTCTCTGGTGTAAAGTTATATTTAAGCAAAGTCGCACCTAAGGCAGTAAAATATGTCTTGATGTTATTGTCGTTGAAAGCCTGAGCACCAGCCTAAGACGTATTTTCTGGATTTTCAAACTTATTTTAGGATTCCTTGTCAAAAATCCTTTACCCATTTCTTGCCAGCCATCTTAGTTTCTTTATTAAAATTATGTTTGAATGTGTTTCTTTCTACTACTTCATAAACAAATTTTCTTAGATCTTTAGTGGGAAAACCAAGAAACGGGATTCCATTTCTACAATATGCTTAAAAATTTCTTGTTCTACGTCACGTGGTAATACAGTTCTACAACCTCCTAAGTCCCCCTTTGAAGTATCATTTTTGTTAAATATTCTAAGTAATGTTATAGTCGGGACATTAAATGTTTTAGCTGCTAACTGCTACCCCATCTTTTTTTCTTTAACATTCTGTATTGCGTCCTTCATAGCTGACTCATTCCATTCTTGCTTTCCTTTATCGTACCTTGTGTAAGTAGAGCCATAACTGCAAAAATGCCCTGCTGTTTAAAACTTAGTAAATTATACTAGTTATAAAACAGGGACATACACTTTCTTATGATAGCATACCTACGCCATCATTAGAACCTACGAAGTATGCCATCATAGGAGTAAGTCATAATTAATCCGCACAAATGTTACTGTTATCTAAAATACAACGTCAAACTAACTAGTACAATATATGCAGAAAACCTATTAATTACGGCCATGCAAATTATACATGGTACTGTTTTTCATTCAGCAATATTTAAAAATTTAAAAATTGCTAGTGTTACTTGAATATTTACCTAAATCTTGATTTGTTTAATGACACAATATAAAGCATCTGAACGTCGCCAACTACAATCACAACACTAAATGGACTCATATGCTCTTGTGTAAATGGCAGGGTGCGTGGTAAAACGAATACATTCGGCTCTGATCGCGGTATGTCAACATAAGCTCTATGCCAGCATAGGCCACTTTCCCCTATGATATGACAAAATTTTAGAGAAAGGTAAAGTATAAAGTTGTATATTTAAAGCAAAGGAGACCTATAGGGAATAACCGTTTTTTGTGTAAGGGATAGTACCGAAAGGGATTGCTGAGACTAGACGCTTTGATGCCCCTTAACTACGACAGTAGAAAAAACCTTTCAGGGTAAGTGATTACTGTAAAGTAGTTTGTTTGTATTTCAGACATTTTATTCATTATTTTTAATTTTTCTACGATTTTCTATTATTTCTTTCACAAGAACACACTCCGACACCACTGTAGTTAGCCGGTTCAGCATTAAATTGCTACGGGGTTCTCACACCTTCAGAGCAAGTCTTAATTTATTACGTACCGCTTATTTTACCCGCAACAGGAATTGATTGCACAATTCTCCCAATTTTATGTTACGTACCTATGGTTTCGTTGAAGGTGCAATTCTTTTTCTTGAAATCAATTTACCCAGATGCTTTAGTATACCACTTCGAATGAACCTGCACCTTACCAAAGTTCTAGATTACTAGAACAGGTGAACTGGCTTGCGTGTTCCAATGAGCTAAAGAGCCAAACTACAGATCCAACCAAAGTAGTAGGGTCGTTAGTGAGGAACCAGACTAAGACAGGTCCCTGAAAGAGGGCAGTAGCTCTTTCGGTACTTAGAGTGACAGAGACTATAGGGGTCGGTATTGCAGTCTAAGACTCGCTACCGCGATGTGGAAGGCAACGGGAAATCACCACATTATCTCCCAAGTACACAGCATACCTAGATTATAATAAAATGATGGAATTCTCTGGGGTAAAAGATCCCGGAGTTAAAATAGTCCCTCATTCGGATCTTCGGGAGGAGAATACTTCGGAGGATGCGATTGGAAAGTTAGCAATAAGAGTCGGGAACATTTTGCGAGTCGGAGCGTGGAATGTTAGAAGAACGAAGCAAGTAGGTAAGCTAGGGAACCTGAAAATTGAAATAAATAGGTTATCACTGGACATAGTAGGGATTAGCGAAGTTCGGTGGCCAGAGGCGGGGGATTTTTGGAGTGGAGACTTCGGGGTAATTCACACAGGAGTAGAGGAAGAAAATTTGGGTGTGGGGATAGTTATGCGGAAAAAGATAGGATACTGTGTAGATAATTACTCCCAAAAGAACGAAAAAGTACTCATGGTTAGATTAGAATCTAAACCGGTAAACACAGCAATAATACATGCCCACCTCTAGCTACACTGACGAAGAGGTAGAAGCGATTTACAAAGATATCGAAGACGTAAAAGAACATGAAAAATTAATAATTACGGAGATTTTAATGCAATGGTAGGCAAGGGTAGGGAAGGAGCGGTAGTAGGTTTATTTCGTTTAGGCACGAGAAACGACAGGGGGAATAGGCTGGTAGAATTTGCGACAAGAACAATTTAATCATCATAAACACATTATTTCAACAACATGCTAGAGGACGATATACGTGAAAGATACCAGGAGATATAGAAAGATATCAAATACATTACGTTCTTGTTAGACAACGGTTTAGGAATCAAGTAAAAGACTGTAGAAGCTACACAGAAGCAAATATAGACACTGACCACAACATCGTAATTATGAAGGCCGCACTTGAATTTAAAAATTTGAAAAAAAGAAACGAAAAAGGTCACGTGGACTTAAAGAAACTAAAAGATAAAGATATTCAAGAAAGATTCGACAAAAATTCAAACGAATTGCTCAAAGATATCGGGAAAATGTCTGATACTAAGAAAGTAGAAACAGAATGGAATAACATTAAATCCAACCTAAACATGGCAGCCAGAGATATTCTGGGGAAGTAGGAAAGACCGATGAAGCATACAAACTAATTAGAATCAATTTTTGGGTATATAAAACCGTATAGCAAAAATATAAGGGACGCGGCAGAAAACGTTATTAAAGCAAATATAGAGAAAGTGGATAGATGGCAAAAATATATAGGGAATTTATATGCAGGAGAGGAACTAACTTTATTAGAAAGTAATCAGACATTTAAAATGATAACTTGGGCTATCCTATACTTATACATGAGTTTGAATTAAGTTAAAGGGTCTGAAAAGCGGTAGGGCGCCGGGTACAGTTAAGTTGCAAGCAGAAACTCTAAAAGCCGCTGGACAAGCACTAACAGAACGTCTCCGTCAACTTGTAAGCTATATGTATGAGACAGTCAAGATTCCCAAAGAATTTAAACGTAACATTATGGTAACTATACTAAAACAATGAGGCGCGAATAGATGTGAAAATTTTCGAACAATAAGTTTCATAGCTCATGTGTCAAAAATATTAACTAGTTGTACAAAAACGAATAGAAAAGCGAACTGAAGAAATACTGGGAGAAGACCAATTTGGGTTTTAGGCAAAACAGGGGAGCACAGGAAGCTATTCTAGCTCTGAGAGTGATAATGGAGAAAACAATAGTAAAGGGGAAAGCGTGTATATGGGGTTTGTAGATCTGGAAAAAGCATTCGACAATGTAAAATGGAAAAAAATGTTCAAAATACTCAAAAAGATTTGAATGGGTTATAGGAATAGACGAATAGTACATAGTTTATACAAAGGGCAAACGGTGGTAATAGAATTAGAGCAGGAACGTAGTGAAGTAAACATTAAGAAAGGGGGTGAGACAGGGATGTGCCCTATTCACATTAATTTTTAACTTGTACATTGAAGAGGCGATGAATACTGTCAAATGCAGGAAAACATTTGGAATTACTATGCAAGGACAAAGAATTGATATGTTTAGATTTGCAGATGATATAGTCGTACTAGCATCTAGCAAGGAAGAGTTGGAAGCTGCTCTTAATGAAATGGAAACGGTTCTAACAGAGAGATACAGTATGAAAATTAACAAAACTATAACTAAAGTACTAGCATGCAAGGGGGGGGGGATTAATCAAAAGCAAGAATACAAATATGTAACACTAACTTAAAAGAGGTTAATAATTTCTGCTACGTAGGAAGCCAAATAACGCAAGATGGGAAAAGCACAAAAGATATAAAACAAAGATTAGCACAAGGCCGTGCTATATTTAACAAGAAAAAGCAACTACTGTGTTCAAAGACAACAAATATAGAAACAAGAAAAAGATTGCTTAAAACATATATGTGGAGCACAGCACTGTACGGCTGTGAAGCCTGTACAGTAGGAGAAGCGGTCAAGAAAAAGGTAGAAGCCTTTGAAATGTGGTGTAACAGACGTATGATGAAGATATCACGGACAGACAAAGTCAAGAAGGAACAGGTACTGAAGATGGTAGGAGAAGAAAGAAATATGTCGAAAATGGTAAAAAATAGGAGAGATAGGATGATAGGCTACACACTACGGCATGAGGGAATAGTGCGGAATATATTAGAAGCAGAGATAAAAAAAAAGAGAAGTAGAGGTAGACCTAGGTTAGACTACTGCACACAGATGGTGAAACTTGTAGACCGTATGAATTTCAGGGAAATATGTAGGCTAGCTCAGAATAGAAATCAATGAAGGTACGCATCCAACCAGTCCCAATATGGATACATTAATGACGAAGAAAGTAACTGTACTTAAACATGATGAATATTATAAGCAAGTACAAGTATTGGTTGGGCAATATTCTCGAATAATGTAATTGTGTGAAAGGATTTACTGGAAAACTATTACTTGGGCAAATGTCTAAGTGTTGGGGGGGATCTTGGCAACCACATGCTGCTGAACCCCCTTCACTGAATCTCGGTGAAATAGGACATAAAATTATAAAACAATAGAATGGGAACCGAGCTGTATACAAGCTGTGTGAGAATTTCAGGGAACTGTGTAGGCTAGCTCAGAATATATATAAGTACAGGTACGTGTCCAACCAGTTTTGAAACGGAAAACCTAATGACGACAAAAAAAGCGCAGACAAATCTGATGATTATTATAAACAACTACAGGAGTTGGTTGTGAAATATCTGCAACTAATGTTGACTGTGCGAAAAGAGGTATTGGAAAAATATTAAATCGGTAAATGTTTAAGTGCTGGGTGAACTTGACAGCCACAGGCTGCTCCGCCCTCCCCCCCAAACAATCAGTGAATGTCGAGAAATAGGGTATACAATTGTAAAACAATAGAAGGGGACCGAACTGCATCTAATAAGAAAGAACAGCGCCTATGATGAAAGACAACAAACATAGAACAAGAAGAAAATTGTTGAAAGCATATGTGTGGAGCACAGCACAGTATGCCTATGAAATACGGGCAGTCTGAAAAGCAGACAGAAAAACGGTAGCAGCCTTTTGAAATGCTCTGCTTCAGTTGTGTGAGGATGATAGCATGGACAGACAAAGTTAATAATAAATAGTTTATAGAAATGTAGGGAAACTAGGATATCTGTGGAAAAAAATAGGAGAAATAGAAGGGCAGAATACGTTCTAAGACATTTTTGGGGAATAGTATGGAATATATTACAAGCAGAGATAGGAAAAAGAGGTAGATGTAGATCTAGATCAGATAGTGATAGATGCAGACTGTACAAATCTCAGGGAAATGTGTAGGTTAGTTCAGAACAGGAAACAATGATGGTACGCTTCTAACCAGTTCCAGGACTGAAGTCGTAGTGATAATGCTTTAGTATAAAGGCAGTTATGATGTGATTCTTTCGTCACCTTCAAGCAAACACAAAATTAAATTTATAAAATCAGTAAGGCAAAAAAGCAATGCTTTACTTTGACATTAAAATTGGTCAAAATGGCAGAATCTCGATTAACTGATGCTACTTTCAAAAAGGCGGGTCCTTAGAGAAAGTTCGAGTTTGGAAAAAATTCCCACATCATAATGGTTTTTCTCGGTGAGCCTGTTTGCAGGTAAAAGTCAAGGTTATCGTTAGTAAAATATATTGGCCATAAAAGTATAAATGGCCGTTGTTTGTAAAAAAAAGGCCGCACTTCATCACAGTTTTAAATGATAACAAATCGTACGTATATTCTGTTAATGACCTCAAAAAATCGTACTTGCTTTTTTTAGACAAAACCGGAGAAAACCTCGAAGTAGGTGTAATTAATCTAGTTCGGCCAATCTGTTTGCCAATTATACCTAGGTGCAGCCAACAGGTGCTGAAACTCAAGAATTTTGAATATCCACTTTAAATTAGTTAAGTTTTTATATTTATCTTTAAATCGTGCATATTATTGTCAGCGTGGTTGCCACTTAGCAGCTGTATTAATATGGAGCTTGGCACTACCTATTTCTCAAAACCTTTTGATTATAATTTCTATTAATTAAAATTAAAAATGGGAGCATAAATCATTACAAGCTTCAAGCGCTTTGATTTATCTTTAATATCGCTTTCATTGATTTACAGACCAACATCTGAAATTTTTATACTCAAAGGTCAAACACGTTCTATACATTCTAACAGACCTTTCATAAAACATATTAGCGGTACTTAGAATATAAAAGTTTTGTCGTTAGTCCAGCTGGTTAAAAACTGTGGGACGGTTTCACAATATATTATTAGGAAACCCGTTTAGTATTATTTGCGTGAGTAGTATGCATGATAAAAGTGACCTACAACAGAATACTATTAACCACCAGTAATCTTTGTATTATAACTTTCTATTACTATAACTGTATTGTCATTAGGCTGGTCTTATTGTGAATGATTCGTGTTATGCAATTTATAGAATGTTATAAAACCTGCACCTGTTCGGGTTTTCGAGGTTTTTAACGTACAGCAACATAGTTATAGTATGGGATTATGTAACACCATCGAACAAATCTAAAAACGCTACATTTCAATGCAATTCTGAACATTTAAATATCCAATATCATTTTTTCGTCATTCAGCATGTGCTCGGAATTCTGTTCATTTATAAAACTAGCTCGTAACGAGATTGACTAAAAAAGGATATTATTTCGAAGCGTTTTCTAGTATACAGAGAATTCCACTCAACATCTGAGGAACCCGCAAAAATTAGAAGTATTTTTCAATTATCAATGCTCTCCTTCTTGTTTTTCCAGTTTGAGTTGTAAATTTCATCATGCTGAGCCAAATGTCGCTATAAAACATTATTTATAGAAATACAGTTTTATAATGACACGAAATTGGAATTTCTTACGGATACTGAATGAAATCTTGCCATAAAGTATACAATAAAGAAATATTTATGAATACTTATGAGATCATTGAAAACCACATGGCGTTTTTGAAGCTCGAAAGCTGATTTTCTTGCTCCTTCTAATGTGAAGCGAAATTGTTTAAAATTTATTTAGTTTATGTTATAAATATGGCTATGAAGACTTTTACGAAATAACCAACAAAGTTTGTACTATATAAAAATTGTCGACTTACCCACCTTAGGACCCCTTAGTCGTTAAACCCTCAGTGACATCTTTAATGGTTTCTGTTGTAATCTTAAGGGGTACAAATTTTTAGAAAAACACCACGGTGTTTGAAAGATTTTCTCCTACAGCAACAATAAACAGAGCAACTAAGTCTTTCAAAAGAGTTTGACAGATGCATTATGTCTTTGAAAAATAAAAATATGTGCATTTTAGGTATGTGGTAGTACAAATAATTTTAAGAAAGTAAGAATCTATGTCACAGAAGTGTTTTATTTATCGATCTATTTTCAAAAATATTTTTGAATTAGTAGTAATTGTCCATTTCGAATGGACCTGCACCTTGCCGAAGATCTAGATTACTAGAACAGGTGAAATGGCTTACATGTTCTAATGAGCTAAAGAGCCGAACTACAGGTCCAAACAAAGTAGTAGGGTCGGTAGTGAGGAACCAGACTAAGACAGGTCACCGAAAGAGGGCAGCGGCTCTTTCTGTACTTAGATTAGCAGAGACCATAGGGGTCGGTATGGCAGACACACTACCGCGATGTGGAAGGCAACGGGAAACCACCACATTACCTCCCAAGTACACAGCGTACCTAAATTATAATAAAATGATGGCATTCTCTGGGGTAAAAGATCTTGGAGTTAAAATAGTCCCCCATTCGGATCTCCGGGAGGGGACTACTTCGGAGGATGCGATCGGAAAGTTAGGAATAAAAGTCGGGAACATTTTGAGAGTCGGAGCGTGGAATGTTAGAAGTATGAAGCAAGTAGGTAAGCTAGACAACTTAAAAATCGAAATGAATAGGTTATCACTAGACATAGTAGGGATCAGCAAAGTTCGGAGGCGGGGGATTTTTGGAGTGGAGATTTCAGTACAATGCGTACTTAAATTGAAATAAACATGATGGCATTCTCTAGGGTAGAAGATTCCAGACTTAAAATAGTCCTTACATGTGATTTCCCAATGCTCCACCCGAAGGTACTACATTGGTCAGGAAGCGAGTTTTTTTTTTACCTGGAAAATTTAGAATTTTGCCGAACCCTTACTGTTCCAAGCAAGGTAGGGATCTTTAACGTGCGTGACAACACCCACACACGGGACCTCCATTTTACCTCTCATCCGAACGAGGGTGTATTTTTTTGAAAAATGCTTGCCTAACATTTTTCAAGCGAACCGTGCCGGGATTCGAACCCAGGACCTTGGGATCCGTAGTCTTATGATTACTACATTGATCCACGGAGATGCTGCAGTTAAAATAGTCCCCCATTTGGATCTCCGGGAGGAGACTACTTCGGAGGATGCGATCGGAAAGTTCAGAATAAGCGTCGGAAACATTTTACGAGTCAGAGGTTGGAATGTTAGAACTATAAAGAAAAGTAGATAAGCTAGAGAACCTGAAAATTGAAATAAATAGGTTAGCACTATTTATAGTAGGGATCAGCGAAGTTTGGTGGCCACAGGCGGGGGATTTTTGGAGTGGAGACTTCAGGGTAGTTCACACAGCAGCAAAGGAAGGAAATTCGGGTGTGTGGATGGTTATGCGAAAAAGAATAGGACACTGTAGAAAATTACTTACAAAAGAACGAAAAAGTATTCATGGATAGATTGTAATCTAAACCGGTAAACACAGTAATAATACAAGTATACGTGCCCACTTCTAGCTACAGTGATGAAGAGGTAGAAGCGATCTACAAAGATATCGAACACATATTAAAATACGTAAAAGGACATAAAAATTTAATAATTACGAAAGATTTTAATGCAGTGGTAGGTGAGGGTTGGAAGGAGCGTGGTTTAGACACGAGAAACGACAGTGCAAATAGGCTGGTAGAATATTGCGACAAGAACAATTTAATCGTCACAAACACATTATTTCAACATCATACTAGTAGACGATACACGTGGAAGATGCCAGGAGATATAGGAAGATATCAAATAGATTACATCCTTGTTAGACAACGGTTTAGGAATGAAGTAAAAGACCGTAGAAGCTACCCAGAAGCAGATATAGATACTGACCACAACATCGTTTTTATGAGGGCCGCACTTAAAATTAAAAAAAAACGGAAAAAGGCACTTTGACTTTGAGAAACTAAAAGATGAAGATATTCAAGAAATATTCGAAAAAAGTCAAAAGAATTGCTGAAAGATATCGGGAAAATTTCGGATACTAAGGAAGTAGAAACAGAACGGAATAACATTAAATCCAGCTTAGACATAGCGGCCAGAGATATTCTGGGGTATACACAAAAACAAAATAAAAAACCATGGATAACAAAGGATATCCTGAATTTAATAGAAGAAAGACGAAAATACAAAAATAAATCAGACGAAACAGAAAAACAGAGATATAAAACCATAGAATGGGAAAATATTCGCAAATGCTGGAAAGCTAAAGAACAATGGATTGATGAAAAGTGCAAAGAGATACAAACTCAGATGAGGCATACAAACTGATTAGAATTAATTTTAGGGATATTAAACCGTATAGCAAAAAACGCGGGAGGAAATGTAGAGGAAGTGGGTAGATGGCAAGAATGTATAGCGAATTTATATGCAGGGAGGAACTAAAAGCATTAGAACAGGAATCAGACATTGAAAATGATGACTAGGGATATCCTATACTTAGAGATGAGTTTGAATTAGCATTAAAGGCTTTGAAAAATGGTAAGCTGGGTACAGATAAGGTGCAAGCAGAAACTCTAAAAGCAGCTGGACAAGCAGTAACAGAACGTTTCTTCCAACTTGTAAGCTATATGTATGAGACAGGTGAGATACCCAAAGATTCTAAACGTAACATCATACTAACTATACCAAAAAAGAAAGGCGCGGATAGATGTGAAAATTTTCGAAAAATAAGTTTTAGAGCACACGTGTCCAAAATATTAACTAGAATTGTACAAAGACGAATGTAAAAACGAGCTGAAGAAATACTAGGAGAAGATCAATTTGAATTTAGGCGAAACATGGGAACACGGGAAGCTATTTTAGCTCTGAGATTGATAATGGAGAAAACAATAGGGAAGGGGGAAAGCGTATATATAGGGTTTGTAGATCTGGAAAAAGCATTCGACAATGTAAAATGGAAAAAAATGATCGAAATACTTAAAAAGATTGAAATGAGTTATAGGGTAGACGAATAGTACATACCTTATACAAAGAGCAAACAGCAGTAATAAAATTATAGCAGAAGCGTTAGGAAAGGGGCGAAACAGGGATGTGCCCTATCCCCATTAATTTTTAACTTGTACATTGAAGAGGCAATGAATACTGTCAAATGCAGGAATACATTTGGAATTACTATGCAGGGACAAAAAATTGATATGCTTGAATTTGCACATGATATAGTGGGATTAGCATCTAGAAAGGAAGAGTTAGAAGCTGCTCTTAATGAAATGGAAACGGTTCTAACAGAGAGATACGGAACGAAAATTAACAAAAATAAAACTAAAGTACAGCATACAAAGGAGGGGAAAATAAATCAAAAACAAGAATACAAATAAGTAACAAGAAGTTACAAGAGGTTAAGGATTCCTGCTTCCTAGGAAGTCAAATAACGCAAGATGGGAAAAGTGCAAAAGATATAAAACAAAGATAGCACAAAGCCGTGCTTCATTTAACAAGAAAAAGCAAATTCTGTGCTCAAAGACAACAAATGTAGAAACAAGGAAAAGATTGCTTAAAACATATGTCTGGAAGACAGCGCTGTATGGCTGTGAATCCTGAACAGTAGCAGAAGCAGACAGGAAAAAGGTAGAAGCTTTTGAAATGTGGTGCTACAGACGTTTGATGAAGATATCATGGTCAGACAAAGTTAAGAACACAGAGGTACTAAAATGGTAGGGGAAAAAGAATATGTAAAAAACTGTAAAAAATAGAGAGATAGGGTGTTAGGCCACATACTAAGGCATAAGGGAATAGTGCGGCATTTATTAGAAGCAGAGATAGGAAAAAAGAGAAGTAGAGGTAGATCTAGGTTAGACTATTGCACACAGATAGTGAAAGATGTAGGCTAAAAGAATTTTAAGGAAATGTGTATGTTAGCTCAGAATAGAAATCAATGGAGGTACGTGTCCAACCAGTTTTGAGACGGAAAACCTAATTGCAAAAAAATAAGCGCAGATAAATCTAATGATTATTATAAACAACAACAGATGTTGGTTGTGAAATATCTGTAACTAATGGTGACTGTGCAAAAAGATATATTGGAAAAAATATTAAATCGCCAAATGTACAATGCTAGGGAACTTAGCAGCCACAGGCTGCTTACCCCCTTTCATAGCCGTTCATTTACATTTCCAATGCTCCACCCGAAGGTACTACATTGTCCAGGAGGCGAGTTTTTTGTTGTCTGGAAATTTAGAATTTTGCCGAACCCTTGCAGTTCCAGGCAAGGTAGGGATCTTTAACGTGCGTGACAACACTCACACACGGGATTTCCATTTAACCTCTCATCCGAACGAGGGCGTAATATTTGTGAAAAATGCTCACCTGCCATTTTTCAAGCAGTCGGCCGTGTCGGGATTTGAACCCGGGACCTTGGGATCCGTAGTCTTACGCTTACTACATCGATCCCCCCTTCATAACCACTGAATGTCGGAGAAATAGGGTATATAATTGTAAAACAATAGAAGGGGACCGAACTGCATCTAACAAGAAAGAGCAGTGGCTACGATCAAAGACAGCAAACATAGAAACATAAAGAAAATTGTTGAAAGCATATGTGTGGAGCACAGCACAGTATGCCTATGGTATGTGGGCAGTAAGAAAAGCAGACAGAAAAACGGTAGCAGCTTTTTTGAATGTTGTACTCAGATGTATGAGGATGATAGCATGTACAGGCAAGGATAGTAACAAATAGGTTATAGAAATAGTAGGAAAATAAAGACATCTGTGGAACAAAATTGGCGAAATAGAAGGGCAGAATACGTTCTAAGGCATTTTTGGGGAATAGATTGGGATATATTACAAGCAGAGATAAGGAAAAAGGAGGTAGATGTAGACCTGGATCAGATAGTGATAGATGCGCACTGTACAAATTTCAGGGAAATGTGTAGGTTAGTTCAGAATAGGAAACAATGAGGGTACGCGTCTAACCAGTTCCAGGACTGAACACCTAATGATGATGACGAGTCGTAATTGTAGGTTTTCATATTTTTAACAGCTCTACTGAAAAAGATTTGTTAAAATCATTAGGATACAAATTTCCAGACTGTTTTAAAAGTATTTTCAGCAGCATACAAATTTGATATTAATGGTAATGGACTTAAAATTGTAGGTTACTCTGCGACGCGTTTTGCTGTTATTGTAATTCATCTTAGACAGGAGTAACTGCAGTGGTAAGTTAAACATAGCAACACAATGGGTGGTAGAACGTTACCTATCTCGCATTTTATACATCTGTGTTGTGTCTGGTAATGCTAACACCTAGCACGGCGGAGATGTGACCGAACTGCATGTTTTAATACCCAAAAAAATTGGGTTAGAGAAAAGGCTGGGTTGATGCATACATTAAGGAACGACGTAGATAAATTAGCATAGCTTTAGGTTGTTAGAATTCGACAAATTTACAAACATTGTATTACCCGCATTCGGAAAATAACTAACTTAAATTGATTATTTTAACTGCGTGACGTTACTAGACATGTGAAGCCTGGACAGTATGAGAAGTGGGGAAAAACAGGTAGAAGCCTTTGAAATGTGGTGCTGCAGACGTATGATGAAGATATCATGAACACACCAAGTTAAGAACAAAGAGGTACTAAAAATGGTGGGGGAAGACAGAAATATGTGGAAAACGGTAAAAAATAGGAGAAATAGGATGATAGGCCACTGCTACGGCATGAGGGAATAGTGCGGAATATATTAGAGCGGAGATAAAAAAAAAGAGAAATAGAGGTAGACCTAGGTTAGACTACTGCACACAGATAGTGAAATGTGTAGGCTAGCTTAGAATAAAAATCAATGGAGGTATGCATGCGACCAGTCCCAAGATGGATAAACTAATGACAAAAGAAATAACTGTACTTAAACATGATGATTATTATAAGCGACTACAAGTATTGGTTGGACAATATTCTCAAATAATGTTAATTGTGTGAGAGGATTTACTGGAAAACGCTGCTACTGTGTTTCTGTATGCTTTTCCTACTGCCCGTATTTCATAGGCATACTGTGCTGTGCTTCACACATATGCTTTCAACAATTTTCTTCTTGTTTCTATATTTGTTGTCTTTGATCATAGGCGCTGTTCTTTCTTGATAGATGCAGTTCCGTCCCCCTCTATAGTTTTACAATTATATACCCTACTTCACCGACATTTAGTGGTTGCGAAGGGAGGTAAGCAGCCTGCGGCTGCCAAGTTCTCCCAGCACTTAAACATTTGCCGATTTAATATTTTTTTCAATATATCTTTTCGCACAGTCAACATTAGTTGCAGATATTTCACAACCAACACCTGTAGTTGTTTATAATAATCATCAGATTTATATGCGCTTATTTTTTCGCCATTAGGTTTTCGGTCTCAAAACTGGTCGGACAAGAACCCCCACTTATTTATATTCTGAGCTAGCCTACACAGTTCCCTGAAATTCCACACAACCTATATACAGCTCGGTTCCCATTCTATTGTTTTTTAATTATATATTTCACCGAGATTCAGTGGTATGTGAAGGGGGTTAAACAGCCTGTGGCTGCAAAGATCCCTCAACGTTTAGACATTTGCCGAATTAATGGTTTACCAATATATCCTTTCGCATAATCAACATTAGTTGATAGTATTTTAAAATCAACACCTGTAGTTGTTTATAATAATCGTCAGACTTAAGTGCAATTAATTTTTCATCATTAGGTTTTCCGTCGTGAAACTGGTTGGCCGCGTACCTTCACTTATATCTGTTCTATGCTAGCCTACACAGTTCCCTGAAATTCCCACAGTCTAGATACAGCTCTGTTGTTTCTTAATTATATACCCTATTTCTCCAAGATACATTGGTACGTGAAGAGGATTAATAAGCCTCTGGCTACCAAAGATCCCCCAACAGTTAGATATTTGCCGAATTAATATATTTCCAGAAACTCATTTCGCACAATTAACATTAATTGAGAGTACTGCAAAACCAATACCAGTAGTTGCTTATAATAATCATGTTTAAAGTACAGTTGTTTTTTCGTTATTAGATTACCACCTTGGAATTGGTTGGATGCGTACCTCCATTGATTTCTATTCTGAGCTAGTCTGTACATTTCCCTAAAGTTTCTACATCCTACATCTTTCACTATCTGTGTGCAATAGTCTAACCTAGGTCTACCTCTACCTCTCTTTTTTCTAATCTATGCTTCTAATATATTCCGCACTATTTCCTCATGCCTTAGTATGTGGCCTATCGTCCTATCTCTCCTATTTTTTACTGTTTTCCACATACTTCTTTCTTTCCCTACCATTACTAGTACCTCTTTGTTCGTAACTTTGTCTGTCCATGATATCTTCATCAAACGTCTGTAGCACCACATTTCAAAGGCTTCTACCTTTTTCTTGTCCGCTTCTCCTACCGCCTAGGCTTCACTGCCGTACAGTGTTGTGCTCCACACATATATTTTAAGCAATCTTTTCCTTGTTTCTATGTTTGTTGTCCTTGAACACAGTAGTTGGCTTATTGGGGTTAAGGAGATGATATAAATATGCTAATTACAGGGAAGGACCAATTGCTTTTTGTAGCAATACCGATTGGCGGTGGAGCGGTTATGTAATAACTAAACAACTACACCAAACTACTTAATAAAGGGTATAAATACCTTTTATCCTGTGCCGCTGTTGGCAATAAACGTTCACACACAAAAGCTTTCGACGGACAACCAAAAACACGCACGATTGGGTGTCGATGTCGCTTTTCAAAAGCTCTCATACAACCGTCTTCTGCAAGGGTTCGAATGCGACTGTTCTCACGCACTTTCACTGTCGGTATATATGTTTCACTGAAAACTGTAGGATACCCGCACAAAGTATTTAGTGTCACCAATTCCAATAAATGTTCGATGATGACGTAACATACCGCCCACCAAATTCATAGAATTTTGAAAAGGAGGGAAGTAGGTTGGGTGAAGGAAATCACATGGGATTTGACCTTGCTAGGAAAACAGGTAACGAAAGATAGGGTAGTACACTACAGCGAGCGATATTACCAACTATGCAAAAAAATAAAAATATATATGTAAATAAGCAAATATGTAAAAATAATATACTACTATACATGTAAGAAATGTGTATATACATCTAAACATAAAAATAAAATTAAAATACCGGTAGCGGCGCTAGTTTGACCGAAGGTCGTTTTAATGTGCCATGTGCAGTTTTGATCTGGGTAATACGTGCTGCCGGTAGGTCTCCCATAGGAGGAGTTACCAGGACCGGTTTGGTACGAAAACATCTATGACATAATGATAAATAATTTCTGATTGAATTTTTAATAGAAAGGATCCAGAAATTCTGTTGGATAAGATACGCTGTGGTATTAACACCGGGATGGCAATACCTTTCATGAGTTGACCGAATGATAAGTTCGGTTAATCGGTGCCGCTGGGGCAATAACGCAGGAAACTTTTCGAAATAGGAAAGCGAAGAATGTGTCAAGCGCCCACCTACTCTTAAGATATTTTGTGGATCAACAAATGGAGAAAGTTTTCGCAAGCTTTTAGGTAACTTACGGTTTGCCTTGATCGAAGCTATTTCCTTTGAAAATGTAACATTTTGTACATGCCGGACGATAATCATGAGAGCATTGTGTAATTCAATGTCTGTTAAGGGACCCGTATGACGTTGAGCCATGGGTTTAGAAAATCTATAAATGTAAGCCACGATGCCTTGGATTTTATATAACGATGAAAAGCGACTAAGTAAAATGTCAATGACGTTTGGATCTGTTTGAGCGACAAATGTTAGGATCTTCTTTTCCGTAGTTACCTCAGCAATTGAGGTTGACAATGTTGGTTGAGGCGGCCACGAGTCACTAGGGTAGTGAAGCCATTCAGGCCCCGCCCACCATAGCGAACATGAAATAACCGCGCTTGGCATTAATCCCGAGATGCAGGATCAGCCGGATTATGCGAAGATTTAATATAAAACCATCGGCTAGGTGCAATGCTTTCTTGAATGTGGCTAACACGGTTTGCCACAAAGTTTTCCAACGAAAGGTGGAGAACGTATCCAAGTGAGAGCGACCGTAGAATCACTCCACGCTGAAACATCGGAGATTTCAATAAAGCCTTGATAAGACCGAATGGTAAAAGAAAGTAAATCGGTTAATAAAACGGCGGCACATAATTCCAAACGTGGAATTGAACTGCGCTTAATTGGAGCTACTTTTGTTTTAGCGGTTACAAATTGTACAGTTATTTCTCCAGTAGTTTGATTTATGAACTGGAAATATACTACCGCTGCATACCCTACCTCGCTAGCATCGCAAAACCCATGCAAATGACAAGTAAAAGGATCCGAAGGGGGTAAACAACGTGGTAACTTTAATGACGATAATAACGGCAATTCTTCTTGATACTGCTGCCATTGAGACGATATGTCTGCTGGTGGGATGTCATCCCAATTCAAACCTAACATCCACAGATGCTGGATTAGGCGTTTTGCAAAAAGTGTTAGTGGGGCTAAAAACCCTAATGGATCATATATTCTGGCAACTTGTGAAAGTATGTTGCGCTTTGTACATATTGGGTTTAATGGTTTAACCCGAAATGAGAAAATATCTTCGGTAGGTGACCATTGAAGACCTAATATTTTTATTGATTCGTCAGAATCGAAATCGAGTGAAGTATATTGGCAAAAATCTGACGGAATGCCTTCCAAAATAGAAACTGAATTAGAACTCCATTTTCGAAGTTCAAAACCAGCCAAAAGTAAAAGTCGGATAAGTTGATCTTTAATTTCGCGGGCCGATTGTATAGAATCTCCACCAGCGACGAAATCATCAATATATAGATTTGACCGTATAGCCTCAGCGGCTAACGGAAACCTTTTGCCTTCGTCAATGGCTAATTGCTAAAGAGTTTTTAATGCTAGATAAGGCGATGACTTAATACCATAGGTCACTGTATTAAGCTGATAAGTCTGAATGGGTTCTTCTGCGGAGAACCGCCAAACAATTAATTGAAACTTTCGATGTTTTTCGGTAACCAAAATTTGTCGATACATTTGGCGAACATCACAAGTAAAAACGAAACGATGAGTACGAAATTTCAATAAGATTGACGAAATGTCATTTTGGAGACTAGGTCCAGCCAATTGAGTGTCATTAAGTGGCACGTTGTTTTTAGCCTTTGCAGAGGCGTCAAAAACCACACGAATTTTAGAAGTATGACCTTCCTCTTTAAACACAGGGTGATGGGATAAAAAATAATTATCGTTCCCAACGGGCGGAGAATCGAGTAATGCCATATGACCCGCATCAAGATAGTCCTGCATGAAATTGTTGTACTGTGCGCGTAGCTCCGGTTGAGCATGCAATTTGCGCTCCAACGAAAATAGTCGTTTTTTAGCCATGTCAAAGGACTTATCAAAAACGGGCAAAGTATCGTTGAACGGTAACGCAACAATAAAACGATCGCTAGGGTCACGAGAAAACGTGTTTTCAAAAATCAAGTCTGCCTTTTCTTCTTCTGGAGATGTATAAGGCTTGGATGGCAACTCTTCTATCTCCCAAAACCGCCTTAGGGTTTGGTCGATAGGATCTTCTACAGAAGTAAAAAATGCTTGGACAGTATCAGACTGCAAGCTTTTTGTGGGACCAATAATAGTCCAACCAAAAATTGTATTTATGGCGGCAGGCTGAAGAAATTTGCCGTGTATAACACCGCCATTGATGATGAACGGATAAACATCTGCTCCAAGGAGCATGTCAATAGTTCCTGGAGAGTTCCAGGTCGGGTCTGCAAAGTGCAGGCCGCATAAGTGTTCCCAATTATTAGGAACTTCAACGCTGGGTAATTTGCCAGATATTGACGAAAGCACAAAAGTTGTGACTTCTAGAGATTTTTCAGAGTCTAACATAGAGCGAATGGTGCAGCTGACGGCACCCCTATTGACTGCTGAAGTTGTCTGCCCAAGTCCATAAATCGGAACTTGAGAACGTGTTCGTGGAAGCCAAAGTTTGCTCACGCAATCGTCTCGAATAAAGCTAGCTTGAGAGCCAGGGTCTAAGAGAACCCTGATCGGTTTGTATCTACCAGAACGATCTTGAACATCCACAACAGCAGTGGAGAGTAAGACAGTAACCCCATGATTTGAATTCGTCTGTGAAGACAAAACATTTGCCGGAATAGGAGAGGCTGACTGCGTCCTATTGGCATTTTTATGCATAGGTGTAGCGATCGGTTCAGCTGAACGGCTAGAAGCAGGTTGCGCTTCAAAATGTAGCAAGGTATGATGCGGCTTGGCGCAAGTTCGACAGGAATTATAAGATTTGCATTGCATGGACGCATGGTCTGTTCGTAAGCAATTTAAACAAAGGCGTAAGCGTTTGACAATGTCGAAACGTTCTGTCGGAGTTTTCTTTAGAAACGATTGACATCTGTAAATTAAGTGATTGCCTTTGCAAGAAGGACAATGGTGCGAAAATGAATTATTTGAGTCACTGGAGCTACTTGGTGTATCCAGTGAAACTACGTTAGAAGAAACCTTTGGTTTAAATTGAAACGCAGAGGATTTCTTAGGCACTGATGTGTGAGATGTATGGACAGTCGTCGAATAAGAAACAGGTGCGGTTGAAGAAAAGGTTTCAACGCTGCACATTGTTGAGTTAAAAATATCTCAAATCCTCGAAATTAGGTATTTGCTTCGGATCCGATTGGAGTTCGAAGCGTTTTCTAGTGAACGGATCGAGTTTTTCTAAAAGACAATCGACCAGAATAAAGTTCCAATGTTCAGTGGGAAACTTTAAGTTAGTTAGAACAGCAAGGTTCTCTGAAAAACAATCAATAAGTGCCCTAAGTTTCTTAGGGTCTTCTGATTTTAAAGGTGGAAAGTCTTTCATAGCTTTCCAATGCAAAGTTGCCAATAAACGCGGATTGCTAAATCGCTCACGCAAGGCATTATATGAGATAATAAAATTATCCCCCGAAATGGGTACCGATTTAATGATTTTCAAAGACTCCCCGCTACAGCAACTAATAAGATGATTTAATTTTTCGATATTGGACAGCGACGCGTTGTTATAGACCAGACTGTCAAATAAATCAATGAAAGATGAGAATTCAGTTACCTCATTATTAAAAAGTGGGAGCTTTAACAGTAACAATTTTGATCCCGAGCTGCTTGGAGCATTCTCATAGATTTGTGGTGCTTTCATTTCTTGCATCGTTTCGAGATGCAGCAGTATGCAATAATAAGCGGAATCTACTTCCTTCCGTAAAGCGTTGTAATTTAATAATTCTGCCTCGTCACAGGAGGCTAAGACAGCAACTAAAATTGTATTGAAATCTCTGTAAAGGTCATTTACGCCCCTTGTTTGAATAAGGAACAACGTTTTTAAAGTTGGGTCACTTTGTATAGCATTACTAAGCTCAAACATTTCTATAATACGTGTTTTCAGTAATTCTAGTTCTACTACATGTGCCTTCTTCGGAGCCATAGTGACTGTTATTTTGAAAGATCTACAATAAAATGTTGTAAAACGGTACCGGTCAGATGTGCGATGAGAAATATTAAAATATTATGGGTTGTTGTTCAAGCCACGAAAAATTTCAAATAGCGTATAAACCACTAAATCACGTTTTATGACTATTAGCCTGCAATGTGGTCTTTAATGCCAGACGTCGAAAACCTACCGGTTTGTCAAACAAAGCGTTTAGATAAGATTTACAGCTTACGGTTACGGTCGGCCTTTACATCAAAAGATCACAGGAACGTTGCGGCTTAACGTGTTTGCAAGATGGGTTTAGCTTTACAACTTTATCCCCTGCAAATGTATTAAATATTTTAGGTTTACAAACCGAGCAGGTTTGTGTGTAATACAAAACCGTGCAATGGCTTTTAAATACAAAGCAAATCCCTTTCCTTTCTTATTTAAGAAGTATAAAGCGACTATAATTTTCAGGTTGCTGTGTGCTTTATATACCGCTAAAATATATTTAAAATTGAAAACTAACAGATTTGATGCTAAAGTATTTGTTTGTAACTAAACGGCGAAATCGCTTATTTAATTTAACGAAAGTATGTAGCTAATATTGTACATATTTTACCCGCTAAATATGGAGCTTGAACACAAATTTAAAAGCTAAAATAGTTACTTAAAAGCTCGCTAAAATGCAAAATGATATTTAATTTAGGGCATGCGTATACCATAGGACTGGTGAATTCGGATCGACTTATAGGACCAATGGCTTATTGGGGTTAAGGAGATGATATAAATATGCTAATTACAGGGAAGGACCAATTGCTTTTTGTAGCAATACCGATTGGCGGTGGAGCGGTTATGTAATAACTAAACAACTACACCAAACTACTTAATAAAGGGTATAAATACCTTTTATCCTGTGCCGCTGTGGGCAATAAACGTTCACACACAAAAGCTTTCGACGGACAACCAAAAACACGCACGATTGGGTGTCGATGTCGCTTTTCAAAAGCTCTCATACAACCGTCTTCTGCAAGGGTTCGAATGCGACTGTTCTCACGCACTTTCACTGTCGGTATATATGTTTCACTGAAAACTGTAGGATACCCGCACAAAGTATTTAGTGTCACCAATTCCAATAAATGTTCGATGATGACGTAACAGTAGTTGTTTTTTCTTGTTAGATGTAACACTACCTTGTGCTAATCTTTGTTTTATATCTTTGCGCTTTTCCAACCTCGCGTTATTTGACTTCCCACGTAGCAGAAATCCTTAACCTCTTGTAAGTTATCGTTACCTATTTGTTATGTAGTTTGTAATTTATTTTCTCCTCCTTTGCATACTAGTACTTTAGCTTTATTTTCGTTATTTTCATACCGAATCTCTCTGTTAGAACTGTTTCCATTCCATTAAGAGCAGATTCTCACTATACCTTGCTAGATGCTAATGCAGCTATATCATCTGCAAATCTAAGCATATCGATCTTTTATCCCTGCATAGTAATTCCAAATGATTTCTTGTATTTGACAATATTCATTGCGTCTTCGATGTACAAGTTAAAAATTAATGGGGATAGGGCACATCCCTGTCTCACCCTTTTCCTAATATTTACTTCTCTACGTTCCTGCTCTAATTCTATTACTGATGTTTGTTCTTTGTATAAGCTATGTACTCTCCCTCTATCCCTAAAACTTATTCCGATCTTTTTGATTTTTCATCGTCGAGTGCTTTCTCCAGATCTATAAACCCTATATTCCCGCTTTCTCCTTTTTCGGTTGTTTTCTCCATTATCATCCGCAGAGCTAAAGTAGCCTCCCGTGTTCTTAGCCTAAACCCAAATTTATCTTATAGTAATTCTTCAGCTCGTTTTACCATTTGTCTTTGTACAATTCTAGTTAATATTTTTGAGGCGTATGCCGTCAGACTTATTGTCAAATACTCAGGGAAAATTGTATTTATGCTAAATATTACTATAACGATTTTATTTCAAAGTATGAATCTCATAATACATTTATATCACAAAGATAATTATTTAAATTTTTATATATTTACAACAGAATGACAAGTTTTCCTTCCGTATAGTGAGGTTGATGTGGTTTCCCGGAAACAGCCGCGTGTAAGAGCTATAACGAATATACATTATGTTATATTCTAATAATTTGAATTTGCATTTATTAGTAACACAACATTTATAATACTACTATTATTAGTCGTTTGTATTTTATATTACATTCATTTGCATATAACATTTTTTGTATCCTGAAACGTAGAAATATTTATGTGCAGTGTGAACACATTTGTGTGAGAATCCAATGTTAACTTGGATCATTATTTGGTTTACTATTGTATCTGACATGGAATGTTTAAAGATTTTGATTTTTCGTTGTCCAAGTAAGTTACTTCCTCTTCCTTTCAAACTTGTATTTTCAGTAACAATTACTCGTCTATGAAAATCTTTTTATTAATTTCGTTTTCGAAAGGCAAATAGTACACAAACTATGTTTTATAGACACTCATTTTCTTTCATGAAAAATGCTTCTACATCTTAACAGTTTTCTATGTGAAGCTTACAAATGCTTGAAAACTTTTGTTCTTTGAAATACTTTGAAATACGCAAGTTTTACCTTCAAACTACGTGTTAACACTCAAAAAATTTGTTGTGAATGAACAGGGTACGGCACACCTTTTGTTCTTGGGATGGAAAATAATTACAAAATCATTTTTTCATCTTTTGATCTTACTCAGATATGCCCAAAATAGTACGTAAATTTAAATACACAAAACCCATTGTTATGGTTTTTAAATACAACGGAATTATTGATAACTTTCATGGAAAACGTGCAGTAGACGGTGAAGAAGTTAAAACCGTGATTTAAAAGGTCTTTAGAGAAATTATGATTTAAACGTATATTTGGCTAAATCCAGTAATATTTTGATTCAGTTTGTAGTATAACGTACCCGAGGACTGGAACTAACGCGCTATCTTGACAATACCTGGCTCCAACCAACGTCATAAATCCGAAAGAATACGAGAAAATTCAAGAAAAGCACCAAATTATGCAGAGGTTTATTTGTATAAAAAAAAGTATTGGTGAAACGTCCAGTATAAAAAGTATAAATGCATGAAAAGCTGTGCTGTTACATAGTTTAATTAAAATAAGAATAACGGTATTCATTATGCGTAAATAAGTGTATTAAAAAAATTTCAGTTAAATAATCAAAAGAGTTTCATCCGCATTTTATTACGGAAGCATGATATTTAGAGAAGTACTCGATTGTGTATAAAATACGCGTAAATGCAGAGACATCTTCTAAAAGATTTCATTTTGCAATTAATAAAAGTGATCGGATTTACGTTCAACGAAAACAAGCATTTTTCAGAGGATTGTAAGTGCTCTTTTATGTATAGTCGAGTGTATACTATTTTAATTTTCATTTTCATTTAATTACAAACGTACGTTTTGTTTTAATGGATGCGTATTGAGTTCTAAACATCAATCGTATTTCTCAGTAGTGAGGAAGCGTTCATAGTCCGTGTTCTAAAACTATCAAATGCTAAACTAAAACACAAAATAAATAATGTAAATGTCCTGAGCGACGATAAAGTTCATGAAAGCAATAAGATAAGACAAAGGGTCCAATTATAATGTAACCTAAGGGCAATAGTAAAAGTAATAAACCTTTGAACTCTAATAACGGACGTATAACACACTTTCCAGAACAAAAAGGAATAATAAACCCACTTCAAGAACCAACCAATTCGAATATGGAAATAAACAGATTTATCGAGAAGTATCTAGATATTAACATCTTAATAGGGGCTCGGTTTATAAGGCCAATGAATGTTGAGAATGCAGTTCAGTCTTGAACGAATCTTTTATGTTGGCACATGATCGATGAGATTAGATAATAGGTCACGTATTTTAAAGTGCTACATAACATGTACTGTATTTAGTAGTAAAATTTATTCAAATATGGTTTTCAGACGTGTGTTATTGAAAAGTGTTTTGATGCAGGAAGTGAGTAGATTATTTGAAGTACTTGCAATGGCTTCAAAATGGAGAAAAAATAATTAAAAATAATTAAACTACCGCAATATAAAGTTTGTTAATTGGAATAAAAGCATATATAATTGGAATGGTTTGTTATATGGTATTTTTAAAACGATTTGAAAAATTTTGGATCATGCTTTAATAATTACGTTCTGAAAAAATGCAAAAATCAGGAAATTTGAACCGGTAAAATAAAAATATTTTGTTTAAATACCTAAAAGAACTCATATTTATAGAGTAGTTAGTAAAGATTTTTGTGTGTGAATTTCTTTGAGCGAGGGAAGTATGTAAAAGTCAATAATTTGATTAAAAGGAATTGGTAGCTTACGGTACAAGTTTTCGTCAGTTTATAAGGAAATAGTTAAACCCAACTGATATCAGATATATTTTAATCAGGTTTTTAAGAGGGAGGATATTAAATTATAAGACTTATTTTAATAAATTTTGTACATGATAAGATTATTGTTTATGAATGAAAATTAGATTTGTGAGTGATCATCCTAGTTCTAAAGAGAAATTTGTGGATTATATTTTTAGTATAAGTGTGCGTTTATCCAAAAGTTATATAGCAATTTTATACGGCCACGAGTAATCCTGTGTTATTTTCAATAAAAGAAATACATCGGGTTTTATACCGAAATAAGTTCGGATGGTCATTTCTTTGTCAGTTTAAATATTTTTTAAAATGTTATAATTTTTATTTAGGGCGAGGCAAAATGTAAATGTTTGAATCTTTCATGTTTTCGTCTACATTGTTCAAAAAGTTCTTTACTCCTCTTTTTTCTTATTAAATATTCCCTATATCTAAACTCGCTAATTATTGAGATAGTTCTAGCAGTATTCCAAAAATGTGTAGTTTGTGTAATTTTCTGATTTTAATTTCAACGAATCTGCTCGTCTATGGCAATGGTAATATTCAAACCCTTTGTTTATTGTTTCTAAATATTTTGTTGTTGATTTGAATGACAATAACCGTAACTCATAGAAGATTTTATAGCCACTTTCTTGGAAATTTATTATTTTTATGTAATATATCTAGTGGACTATGAATTTGACAACAAAAGAGTAGCAGACATTTAAAAATCAGTAAAAGTGACAGTAGCTGTGTTCATGTTGCATTAGCTGCAGTAATACTAGCTTTATGTTCCTCGATGTTGTTAGGTTTTTTAGCATACACTTTGTCATTTGTCTAATGATTTCAATTTAAAGCCGAACCAAATTCTGTACAATACCGACCTTAGTGATAGTTTTAGCCACCCGATGGAGGTTTATTTATACATTCTTCAGTATACTATAGTTCGAGCATACCTCAGATTTACGTTGATGTTTCGTTTGGGTTTAAACTACGTCATTGTGATGAGCCCCAAAAAGACCGAAACCAGTTGAATGGATGATTTTTCTCCTTATACAAACTCGAGTAATTGTATTGTTAGTTCGATTTGTATAGGTGTATTCTATTTGTAAATTTACAGATATATCTTGTATTAATTAGAAGTATGTATAAATATTTTTATAATTTGCAGTAGTTTAATTATTTATAACTATCTATTCTCCATTTTGAAGGCATTGTAAGTATTTTAAATAATCTACTCACTTCCGAGTATCCAAAATACATTTCCGTCGCTATTTCAACAACACACCTCTAAAAACCATATTTGAATAAATTTTACTACTAAATACAGTTCATGTTATCACTTTAAAATACGTGACGTATTATCTAAGCTCATCAATCATGTACCAACATAAAAGGTTCGTTCAAGGCTGAACTGCGTTCTCAAGGTTTATTAGTCTTATAAACCGAGCCTCTCTTATGACATCAATATCTAGAACCTTCTCGATCAATCTGGTTGTTTCCATTTTTGAATCAGTTGGTTCGTGAAGTGGACTTATTATTCACTTTTGTTCTGAAAGGTGTGTTATACGTCTGTTATCAGAGTTCAAAGATTTATTGCTTTTACTATTGCCCTTAGGTTACATTATAATTGGACATGTTGTCTTATCTTATCGCTTTCATGAACTTTATCGTCGCTCAGGGCATTTACATTATTCATTTTATGTTTTACTTTAGCATTTGATAGTTCTAGAACACGATCGATAAACACTAACTGACTACTTAGAAATACGATTGGTGTTTAAAACTTAATACGCTTCCTTTAAAATAATAACGTACGTTTGTAATTAAATGAAAATGAAAATTAAAAGATTATACACTCGGCTTTACGTAAAATTGAGCACTTACAATCTTTTGAAAAGTGCTTGTTTTCGTTGAACGTAAACCCGATCACTTTATTAATTGCAAAATGAAATCTTTTAAAAAATGTCCCTGCATTTATACACATTTTATACACAATCAGGTACTGCTCTAAATATCATGCTTCCATAACAAAATTTGGACGAAACTCTTTTGATTATTCAACAGAAATTTTTTTAATACAATTATTTACGTATAATAATTACAATAATTACCGTCATTCTTATTTAAATTAAATTATGTAATCTCACAATTTTTTATGCATTTATACTTTCATTTATACTTTTTATACTGGACGTTTCATCAATACGTTTTTCTATACAAATAAATGTCGGCATAATTTAGGCCTTCTCTTGAATTTTCTCGAATTCTCCTGGATTTACGACGTTGGTTGTATATCATATGATGCAATATTGACTCTTCATGACCTTTAATCGTACCACTATATATATATATATATATATATATATATATATATATTGATGTGATAAAGGGTCACGAGAGGTCATTGAAACCCAAATTGATCCCCCTGTATGATATAAGTGTATTGTAAAACAAATAGTAAATAACGTAAGCTGTATATGTAAAAATAATTAATTTTAAGATACCTTAAGAACGCATTTAATGCGAACGGAAATCGATCATTTTAAGATAAATACAAAACCATTTAATTTCACTTATTAATTATCAATACATTTTCGATGCATATAAAAATGCTCTTCAATTGCTGTAAACAACATAGAATAGTTCTAGCTTTACGCATTTTGCGTAGGAAACTACAATCTTGTTAAAAATCCCAATTTTAACCTAAATAGGTGTATTAAAACACGTTTAGCCGTAAGAGCAATTTTTTTTTTTATAAAAATGCAACTGATTTGCATTATATAGCCATTAAAGCTTTAAGTTCATCATATTGATTACCCTGTGTATCACATAAATTCAATCTAAATAAAACATTTTCTTGAAAATTTGAGAGGAATTGAGAAGAAATACGTCAACTTCGGTGAACTCAATAATAAATAAACGTTTATTCCACGAAGCGGCTGGAACAATAAAGAAGCCCATAAAATGTAACAAAAATTGATAAAAGTTATTTATTACCTTTCTCAATTACTGGATTACTATGCAACGCCACAATAACCTTGGGTGTTAAACAAAGACGAGGCAGCGCGCGTCACTATTATACATCAATACTAACGAGGTAATAAAACTCGGCGATTTTGAACGCTATGAATAATTTTTCAGAGAATTACGTCAGCTAGGAGCGCGTTCCTTCGAATTGAATTCCATACCAAGCTCAAACGTTTATTAAAGTCACTCATTCATGAATTCAATCGTGAAATGTTAATTTAAGCCGCAAGCTGTTGCTTTGTGAAGCTGATATTTGAAATTTGTAGTACGCATACCTTAATTTAATAATTACGATGTTATAATGAATAAAGAAGTGATATTTTAAACGTAACTTGCATAAAAAGATGGAAATTATTAAATTTGATTATATATAATGAAGAGAAGAAATGCTTCGATATAAAAATTTCATTGAATAATTTCGAGGATGCACAGTGGTTTCTAAATCAAAATTTAAATAAAATGCAAGATTTTATAAACTGGGACATGAACGTAAATTTAAAATAAAGCCAAGAAGCCGAAGCTAATTAATTGGAAAAATCATTCCTGAATTTTTGCAAGTATAATTTATTTAACATTGTTTGTACCTGTTACTTGAACTTTGTCATTTAGTTTAAGATACAGTCCTAATCATTTTTTTTGTAAGGATCTTAACCAGGAAAGTTTGTGTTTAGAATTTGAAACATTCTGACTTTTAATAGATTATCTGTCAAGGATCTTTTGGTCAAAACAAACCTTACAAGCGTTAGAATCATAACTAGATAAACTATCCATAAAAGAAGAGATTTAGTTCCGCAAATTTAAAATTAGATAAGGAGCATTTTTATAATTAAGTAAATAAGTACTTGTTAGAAATTATTTGATGTTTGAAGAAACGATGTTGTAAATGTTCTATATGCTTTTGTATGAGAAAAAATATTTTATACTGTATAAATGCTATGTGATATTGCTGTGTTTGATTTCATTTTTGAAAACTCCAACATTTCTGTTGAGCTAGCCAGGCAAGGCAGAGCTAGAAAGGAAGGTAAGTCAACAATTTCAGGTTTTACAATTTGTTGTATCTGTATCACAGTACTCTTTTAGTGAAGCATCAAAGCGGGGCGTTGTCACAGCACTCCTTTAGTGACGCTTCAACGTGCGAACATTTTCATATCACTTTTTTAGCGGCGCGTCAAAGGGGGGCATTGCCACAGCACTCCTTTAGTGACGCACCATTTTGTAACAATGATTTCGTGTTAATAATAATAATAATAGGAAGAAGAAAAATTCAATTGAACAATAAATTTGGTTTATTTGGTTCACTCTGATCTATTTGGTGAAATTATTGCTTGCTCTTGATTTAGATATTTGAGATTGATCACCATTAGGAGAACTTTCAACTTTATTTATTATCTCTTTGTATATGGCATATTTTATACAATTTGAGACGTAAATTATAGAATTACGTGGCATCGGTCATACGCACCGCAGGTACCCTATGTCGGTACAAAACTTTGTGCAACATTTTTATTACTAGTAGACTATTTGGTATAGTCCATTGAATTTAACTTTAGGAATACGACAAATGTAGTAATGAGGTGTTGGCAACTGTATGCAAACAATTACCTAGATTTGCTCTTGAAGGATATTGCCATTTAACCCAATAAAGGTAGGCAGTTCAGTACGGCGTTGCAACCAATTTCTCTTGCCAAAAGAATATTCCTTTATCTTTCATTAAATATATTATAATTTAAGCTAACATTGGCAATGTAGTATTTTAATCAGTTGTGACGTCATCCTAAAGTTAAAACGAATAAACTATATGCGTTCAAAGCTTTACCAAAATCATTTTGTGATTTAATAAAAATCATAATACATTCTTTGTAAGAATTTCTTCTTTAAGAAGCTGTTACATAGTACTGTATAAAATAGTTTTAAACATCAAACATAACAGCTATATGCACTTAATTCGAAATATGTATATATGTTTATTGCTCAATCCCCACGCTTAAAGAAGATGCATCACATCGTTAACCAGATTTTAATTACAATTTAAAACGATAAAAAATTTCTGATGTATAAATATAAGCCTCAAATGGTGCTATAGTTAACATATATGAATATTACGGTTAGTTATTGTTAAACTATGCAGAAACTAGAAACAGGCGGTGTATCAAATTTTATGACTGCAATGAAATATGGGAGGTTAATTAAAGAACGTACACCAGAAGCCCTTACAAGTGAATAATATTATTCCTTATTTTATTTTAAATAACTTATACACCTCGCTCCTCTCTCCTCCTATGCTGCAGCATCTATACACTTGATACAGTTTATCCAAGAACTGTTAGTCTACATTTGTAAATATTTTAGCTAATTTTTACTATCATTTCCTTTTGTATCGAGCAGTGGAATTTCTTTATTGATAATTAAAAAAATTTGCTAAAATATATATAAATCTAGACAAACAGCTCTTGGATAAACTATACCAAGTGTATGAATGCTGCAGAATAAGAAAAGAAAGCAAAACAATTTCCATTGTGTCGGTAAATTTTAAAAAAATGTTACATCTTTATTTTACTATAAATTACTTACAATGTGTGACACTCTGGTTTGTCTGGGGTCACTTTGTTGAAGCTTCGTAGCAACTGAGATAATATTTATATACAAGTTCAAAATACTAACTAAGTATACATTAAAAGCATGCCGCACAAAGAAAATATTTACAAAAGTTTTTGTTTGCGTAATTATTGCAAATGTGTTTTAACACTGAAAGTACTTTAGTTTGTAAAGTTAGAGAATGCGTTTCTATTTTGATGAATTGAATGTTGTATCTTCACTGCGAAAACCTGCATCTGTGTTGTGTAGAGGATGATGTCTATTGGTAAACAGAATGCAATGCGAAACCTAGCGGCGGTGACTGGGTTAGGATTTGCTTGCTCCGATACCTTGCGGCTAGTAGGTGGAGATGCTGTCATACGGACGACGTCATTAGATGCCGAAATGTCTCCAATCCTGGCGTTATAGTTATTAGAACGTTTCGCTACCTTTTGGTTGTGAAGAGCCTGATTTAGGTGATACTTATTCTCTAGTCTTTCAATGGTTTCTGTTCCTAGAGACAAGATTAATAAAAACGCCTGAACTTCACTTAGTGTCCATATTGCAGGTAGACGATGTATAATTATGATTATGCCTAATGCTGTGCTATCTCGTGGAAATAGAGGTGAGATAATTTGGTCATGATATACATAAAGAAAGCAATTGCACGAAAGGTGCAATTAAGTAGCTTCAGGTTGATTATAAATCGAATTATCCATTATTGTGGATTGGTCTAAACATCGCATTCAAATTTCGCCTTGCGGATGAGTAACAATGAAAACATCATCTTGAATTTCAAAAATTACTACACTACAATAAGTTATGCTGATGTAGAGAAATGCATTAAGAATAGCTAAATTACATTCGTGACCTACTTCATGTATTAAATAACACGTCTCATTAACTTGATTTTTCAACCCTTAAACTGCAATGGTTAGAGTAGTATTATGTAATCTTAAGTCAACGATCGGCGTGCAGTCCTTAGATATTTTAGATCTCATTTAAAATAGTGTCTGCGAGATGTTGCTTAAGCTATTTTTTGTGATTATTTAAAGTTAGTGTTATTAATAGGGCAAAGGTTTAGTTTAGATTCATAAGTGGATTGCAAACATTCATTTGCTATATCACCTCTTAATTAATAACCATGTGGGCTTTACCAATGTGGAATTAATTAAATTTATCCTAATCTATTATGTAACATCGCAAAATGCAGCAGCTGCACGAGAGCTGTACAGTGAGCGTTTTCCTGAACGTTGGCTTCCGAATATTCAAGTGTTCATAAACGCGGTACAACATAATAGAGAAATGGGCAATGTGCGTCCACATTGATAGTTGGAATGAGGTAGAGCTCAGCCGCGATACCTTAAAATCGTCGAATTAGATGTTTTAAATTTGATTATGGACAATCCCAATCTTAGTGGATGGCAAATAGCTGCAATATCTGACATTTCTCAATCAACAACGTAGAGAATATTGAACGAAGAAAGATTGTATCCGATTCACTACCAGCGAGTACAATGCTTACAACTTGAGGACCATCTACGGAAATTTCAATTTTGTGAAGGGTTGGTAAATCAAAACCATAGTAATCCTAATTTTGTACAATATTGTGTACGAACGAAGCATCGCTTACATAGAATGCAGTATTTAATAGACATAACACTCATTATTGTTCTATTGAAATCCATATGTAATAAGGCAGACTTATTTTCAACAATAATTTTATGCGAAAGTTTGGACTGGAATGATAGGCAATAGATTACTAGGACCAGATTATTTACAATACCGTTTATATGGGGAAAGGTATTGAATTTTTTTACAACATGATTTGAAAGATCTGCTTGATAGTCCACTTCAAGTTGGTTGTCATATATGGATTTTACATTACGGCGTTCTTCACAAAAACGCTGAACAAATAAGACAACACTTAAATCGGGAGTTTTGTTAAAGAGGGATTGATCGTGCAGGTCCACTCGAGTGGCCAGCACGCGTACCTGACCTCAATCTAATAGATTTTTTGTTAGGTGAGTTACGTATCCCCCATATCAATATGTATATAAATTTAAATGCATTTTTTATGTAATAGTAATGGTATGTTACAATGTATTAATTGAAGGTTATAACATTTAAGGTTAATCGCAGTTCATATCAGACATGAGAACGGAAGCAACTACTTTGTATTCCAGACGCAACTTGATACTGCAGGTGCAGATACAATAAACTGCAGTAAAGCAATCTAATTAAAACATTACCTAGAATAAGACATTGTATGTTTATCAAGAAGTAGCACACGTGAGATCTGCATTTTCCCACGAAATGATGTGAGAGCAGGGATTACATAAATACTCTGAAAAGTCCTTGATGACCAGTCAGTTTCGAGCTTCATAGCTTTGACATTGTTGGTAATTCAAACTACTTATTGGTAATTATTAAAATATTAACTTTGATTAATTTGTCAACTAATTTAAGTCACGTTAATGAACATAATGTACAAGTTGTTATAAGAAGAAGTAAACCATTTTTATAATTGCTGTTTAAAATATAAATTTGATAGAAGTGTTTTTGGGAAATGTTTTTAAAAAGAAGCTCCCAAAGACCCAAAACCTATCTGGTGCCTTAAAAGATACAGCATATGACGCTAATACGAACATTGATATTGCGGGACAGTTACGTCAACGTATTGGTGATGCAGTGTAACTAAAATGATATTATGATGTTAATCTTTATGAAACTGTACTATAAACAAGGCACAGAAGAACACGTGATATATTCAACAAATGGAGTCATTTTGAACACATTTTGGAAGTAGTCGTCGGTGAATAGCTACTTTAATTTGGTAGGTTAGGTGTCACTAATGCGACTCTAAATGAAACTGTTACTTCCTGTAAATGTTCTATTACTACAATGGGGCCAGATTTGCCTAATGGCAACAAACATCCCATATATATTATAAACCACTTATGGAAATATCTCCAGGGGTAAAAGAGCAGCCATTAGCTGCCACCAATTTGTTGCTCCTACGTCTTGGTGAATAATGTAGAAATACACCAAGACAAAGTGCCACCTCCAATGCATTTAGTACGGGCAAACACAACGAAGTAAAAGAGGTAGGCGCAAAGGTTGACATCGAACCATTATTATAGACAGTTTATCTTGTTTATTTCATACATCGACCCTAATTTGTACTTTTAACAGCCAAGCAGTAAGTTGTCTATTTCTATTCTAGCTAACGCATTCACTATGGACACTCTCCTCCAGATGAATTCTAATGGATGTGTTTCACATTTAAACGAATTCATTTTGGCGAAAGAATCACAGATATGCATTTGTTTACAGAAAACTCATTTCAAATGCGAGTGTAGAAAATGAATCTTAAGGAGATGTTGCAACCCATATCGTTGTACACGGAAGTTAAAAATTCACCATTTGTTGGTAATCTTTGCTTTTGTATTTACCAAGAAATCGGAGAACATCTCTTTACATGATATCATGCAGCAGCCTCAACTTCGGTCAGTTTTGAATCGAATACACTGTCCCATGATTTTTATGTTCTCTCCACACCACTTACACTGCAAAAGGCATTGACTTATGGGTACCGGTGAGCCACTACCTTAAATTCATCGTGATCTCCTAATTTGCAACCAAAATAATGCTCATAAGCTTTTTTAATTAAGGTAATTATTGTCTTTGCCACATACGTAACAGAACATATCGGTTTGATTTACGCACTTTTGCTATATTCTATAAAGTCTATCAGCTACATATACTGCACAGTAAAATATTATTTCTTTATTCATAATTTATACCTATTTATAGACGCGTTTCGGATATCAACTGCTGCTTATTATGTTCGCGGCGCTTATATTTTTTAAGCCGGCGTTTAAGGCGATTTCTAGATCCTTCTTGAGACATTATGACGCTGTTTTCAATTCCAATGATGAGCCAATCGCCGGATTACCTTCGTTACAATATGTAATACAATGTAAACCGTCTGTAACGAGTATCTTACTACCTGAGAATTGTACGAAAGTTCTGAGTGCAGATTCTGTCCCATCGACCAAAAATACATCAGAGATATCTATCATACACCAGGAATCTAATATCGTGTCGGTCTGTGATAATTAATACAGGGCTGTGGCAGTATTATTTATGAGTTCAAAGTAGAAAAGCTTATAACTTAATGATATAAATAATTTTACTTTAGAAACTTACAACATTCTTCTACGAGAAATTTGTAAAAATTAAATTAAAAATAAACAAGGCTTATATATGCAAAATTCTTCAAATTTACTACATTATTAGATTGCCATATCGTTAGAAATTCAGGCTTAGAATTGGTATACAGAAAAGCAAGAGTTAAATAAGGGCAAAAATTAATAAATAAAAGCTGCAAAACGATTTGTCATTACCAAAGGAAAAAAGAATTTACAGTTGTCGAAAGATGGACAAATTTGAGTACTGAAAGATAGGGTGGTAAATAGTTCAATTAGTCAATATCTACAGTCATCTATTTTTTTAAAAGAGTATGATTTAACAGCATGCTTGGATTTTGAACAAAAAGAATGAGCAAATTAGATATGCGTTATACGTGCTGCAAATTTTAATCAAATGAAATTGAATATTACTGCAGTTCATATTAATATATTTGGGAAAAATGGATTTGTGAAAGTCATATTATCCCGTTTTTTTGAGTGCTTAAACCTGACAACCACGATTCATAATTTGACGATTTTATTATTAGATTTAAGTTTGAGTTTGTGGGTGCGTTGACCAACTTTGTTAAATCTTGACGTTTTTATGATTATTTACTGTCTAGATAAATTAAACCGTCTTGGTTTTTATGCTACACCCTTGAATTTATTAGTGCCCAAAAGAACGAGAATTACATTTTCAATATGTAAGAGCGTTATTTATGATTTTTATTATGTGAACGTGTAACGGAATGATGCTTAAACTACATTCACATATAACTGCTTATATTACTCTATGCATAATAATAATCAATCAAATCATGGAATTTTATTTTCAGCTAAATTGCTTTTTCTGCTCAATTACCATTATACGTTCTCGACTGTTATTGGTGTGCTTAGTTATAACTTGGACGGTTGTTTTTAAAATTAAATAATTGAAGAGAAGTTTCTCTAAACGATGGTGACTTATGAAGAGCAATAATTTACTTAATTCAAAGCTATATTGGACGTAGTTGTTGTCTATATTGTGTAGATACCGCTACGAAGGGCTATGTTCAAAAGAGGTTGTTGTTTTTCAATACCACGATGATGTGAACAGGTGACAATTACTTCTAATAACAAATAGATCTTTGTTGTTTATTGTAAATAATAAGGTAAATTAAAACCAGAAACCCATATCAAAATGCTTATTCAGGTCGAATTCAACAATAAATTTGTTCAAAACTTTAAAAGAAGATCCGGATAAACAACCATATAATAATTAACATGCAACATTGTATATCTGTAAAAAAATGTATCATAATGTATTCGTGAGTGTTGATGTTAAAGATGATAAACCTACGAGAGCACATTTTTATTTAATTGGTTTGAAGCAATTATCATATTAGACTTGAATTTTACAGCTTGAGAATCTGGAAGCCCCGTATTCAGTCTTCTCAACTCCTCTCTTTACTTCCCTTTCTCAATCCCTCTCTTTCTTTTCCGACCAAATGTTCACTCATCATCGACGCTGTGCTCACATCTACAACCAGTGTGGAAAAATTTTTGTTTTAAAGTTGGTAACAAAATACGTTAAATTGAAGGAGTATAGTCACGTGCACGGTGATATATAAGAGTTGTGTTACGGTATTCGTGCAGTTTATGTTAAATATAGAGAGTGACTACTGCACTGTCTAAACCAGGGGTCGCCAAACTTTTTTGATCATCAACCCCTATATAAATTTTTGAAATCTCCATCGACCCCCATAAAAGTAATTTTCAATTAATTAAAATAAAACTATTGGTACGGTACTGTATTTGTACATTTATTTTATGATTTTAAACATTTATTAATAGTATATTACATTACTAGTGTGAAATGTCACTTTGCACGCGAGTACTGTACACTATTTTTCCGACGACCACCACTAAAAACAATTACGAAATAGTTATTTTTATGTTTATTTGCAATAAATGTGTACACAATAATGCAAGACAGACAGCTATAAAATTTATTTGACGTTTTGATGTTGAAAATTCAAACGCCTACTTTGTTTTTGTCTTTATAAAATCCGCGACTCTGTTGCTTTTAGCGTATGCATTCTCAATTTTTATTGAAGAAATCATTTCAATTACAAACTAATATGTGTAATTACATCTTTAAGTAAAACGGAAACTGTCAGGGTCAATTTAACTATGGGTATTTTAAACTGTTATTAGCCAAAACGAAACGAATGAATACAAAAAGATAGAAACTGGTGTCGTTTGGGTTGCCTAGGTAACTAGCATACTAACATCAATCATATCACTCTAGAGTTGAAAAGTATTTCAACACTAGAGTGATATGTACTTTCGCACTCTAGAGTGATATACTTTACTTTCTACATAAATAAGTAGTGTGTAATCTGTTGTTTTCACAAGTGGTCGTCGGAAAAGTATTTTCGACGACCATTAACGATGCTTGAACTTGACATTGTTCAAGCATCGTTAATGAAATTCTTATTACATTTCATTTAAAAACAAGTATTAACAATCCATTGGAAAATAACAATAAGCGTTAATACAGTTTATTCGGTATAATAATCATTAATAGCACAAATTTGCATACAGTTAAGATACATAGATCGGCAAAAAATTCCGCAATGACAAAATGTTATTTTAGTCTAATTCAAAGTCTATGTTCACTGTTGCACCAACTTTACCCCAGGCTAATGGTTACATTAACCACCGCTAGATGGATAAATGAGATCGGTCACTATCCATGTGATAACGGATATTCAGAAAAAACTTGGCTTTATACCATTGTCTCCAGTTAACAATCGTGTTACAACCTGCAAATTTAATTTTGCTGCAGTTTACATAGTGGTTGATATATCGATTATAAAGTGTCCAAAGCGTTTTTATGTAAGTATAAACTTTTGCTCTCAATGCATGTTTAAGGTCATTTGTAATTTTTTTTTTTATAAAGATATCGGTATGAAATTTATTATATGGGTCATGGTCATTCAATCAGAACCCTGATTTATTAAAGGGAGATTTTTCGATTTATTTTTTCGAAATTTTGCTTGCTTTTCGAGATAATCGCGTTTTAAGACCTTATGGTTAAAAAATGTTTATTTGATGATAATTTCAAAACGTTAGAGATAGCTAAATTTTGCAAAGGCTATTATTTGAGCATAAGGAATCTATTGGCGTAATTGTCTTATTGGTATGTAGTGCCTTTTGGTTTTTTAATAACACGGAAACGGTTAAAGATATCAACATTTTGTAAAGACATCGACTTGCGTATTTGTTTATGCTAGATCGGCCGGTGTAATTGCTATATTGATACGTAGTGCCTTTTTGGTTTTTTACAGATGACACGAAAACGGCTAAAGATAATTAAATTTTGCAAAAACAATTATTTTAGTATTTGCGTTATGCTACATAGCTCGGTGTAATTGTTATTTTGATACGTAGTGCCATTATGGATTTCGCTCTATATCTTGAAAACGGCTAAAGATAGCCAAATTTTGTAAAGACAATTATTTTTATATTTGAACATACCGCATTGATTGGAGCAATTGCCGTATTAGTATGTAGTGCCGTTTTGGGTTTTTCTGATGATGACTTGAAAACGGTGCAAAATATAAAAAATTTGTAATTGTGATTATATCATTATTTTAGTAATACACATCAATTGATGTAATTACTATATTTATATCTAGCGCCGTTTTGGGTTTTGATTTAGAATTTGAAAATGGGTTATATTTATATTTTGTATAGACAATTATTAATATATTTAAGTATGCTTTATCGATTTGTATAATCATCGCATTCTTGATTAATAACATTTGACCGAGATAGTGTTGTAATTTCTTATATACATAGCAATATTTTGTTTAGTAAAGCATATGATTTTGCCTTGGTTAACTATGTTGTTATAATTGTATAATATGTTGTGATAATTGAGTGTACGGGTTGCCCTTTGCATGTGCCTCTGACCAAAGCTAGATCCATGGTGCTTGCGGCATAGTTTCAACTCAACATCTAAAGTCTAGCGACTGGGCTATGAGGTAAACGTTAATGCACTGTGCTACCTTGCATTCAAATATCATCACAATAAGTAAACAATACATAGTATTTAGCAGTCTCCATGGCGGCCCTGGCTCTAACGTGGTTGCTGCGATGGGGTAGCCGTCATGATGACCGTGGAGTTCCTAAAACACATTAAACAAGTTCGGTTAAATTGTTGCAATTTGTTTTTGGTATACCCGTCACAGTGCGCTTGTTTTTTAATTAATCACAATTTAGTCTGTTTAATGACTTGCATGTATTAGATGACTTCAGTTCGCTATTTGGGCGGGGGTACACTATAAATATTGGTATGTGCGCTAATTCAATTATTCTGTTTGTAGACTCTGCGGTCAGACAGGTCCAACCCCACCTGCTGGGAGTTATGCCAATTCACATCGATTTTGTCCTCGTCATCACTTTTATTGCAGTGTTTCTCGGTTCGACCAGATATAGTACCACTGTAATGATAAAATCCATTTAAGTTTCAAAGACAATTTATTTAAAGTTTGTTGTTGCGTATAGCTTGGTGATATTGCAACAATGTTAAACTAATCCTTTATTTGCATAATCAGATCTAAGTCTGGTTGTGGGTTCTTTAATGACAAAGTTCCATGAATTTATCTCCATCAGAATAGAGTGAAATTGCTCCATAGGCCCCCATAGGGTGAAATTGCCCCATAGGCCCCATAGGGTGAAATTGCCCCATAGGCCCCATAGGGTGAAATTGTCCCATAGGCCCCATAGGGTGAAATTTGATTATTCTCTGATCTTATTTGGTAAACATTCTAGAAGTTACTGTAAAAGTGACGACTGATCCAAATTTCGAGTTTATAATTATGTTATCTCTGAACCCTTCCCCCACTCCCGCTCATCTGTGGGCATATAAACCGCTGCCTGTCGATAGATTTTTAGTTGTTTTTCATCGAGCAAATCTATCTTTAAAACGTATTCAATCGAGTCTAGAAGTTTGTATAATCATACCTATTAATATTTCAGTTCTTGTTAAAGGTGTGAAGCTTTTAATAATTAATATTTTAAAAATTTTTAGAATAAGTTTTAATCAATAAAAATATGGGGTGGGGGAAATAGTATAAATACGGAAGCGTGTGCTAACATCTGTCATTCGGTTACAGAAAGTTGTATGAGCAACATGTCTCTCTTTGGTGATTTAGTGCAGTATATAGCTGCTCTGCTTAGATTAGTGCAGCCTTCACATGATGATGTCATAATTATGAATGGTCTTCGTGAATGTCGAATGGGGATTCGTCGTATAAACACTGCTATTGGAAATGCAAAATCCGTTGGTGAGAAGCAGAAGCTATTGGCTTCGTTGGCGAGCATTAAGTCTATGCGATCTAGATAAATGGTTTATAGAAAAAGTTATGGAACCATTAGTGACACAGTTGGAGGAGTTCCAAGAACAAGACAGCGGCTGGTGTTTGCAAAATATAATTAATCTGGGGATTAACATCAACAAATATAATCCCCTGCGAGGATCTTTGTATATTGAGCTGCCGCTTGAGATCAAACAAAAACATGCATGTATCAATGTGAAGAATAACGACCAAGCTTGCTTCGCGTGGTCTGTAATGGCTGCGTTACATCCAGCTGATCAGCACCCCGAAAGAGTGTCCAAATATCCACACTACTCTGAAAAATTGAACTTAAAAGGAATCCAGTTTCCGATGACTCTTAATCAGATCAAGAACTTTGAGTCGCAAAATGATATATCAATTAACGTCTACGCCTTAAAATTGAAGAAACACAAGTTCACTACCGTTCCTATAGTGGTATCGGAGAATAAGAAAAATAGACATGTGAATCTCCTAATGATTCATAACCAATATTATGATGAAGATATGGAATGCTTTATACATATCGATGGATTTGAAACATTCAACACCCATTATGTATGGATAAAAGACTTGAGTCGGTTGGTGTCATCACAATTTAGTTCTGACTGCGCGAAGAAACACTTTTGCGATCGCTGCCTACACTACTTTAATACTGAAGAAAAATTGTGTAATCATATTATTGACTGCAAAATGAAACAATTGGGTGTACCTCGGTTGCCTACAGAAGAAAATAAAATCCTCCGTTTTAGAAATTTTCGAAACAAAGTTAAAGTTCCATTTATTGTATATGCAGATTTGGAATGTATATTGAAGTCTACCGGAATGGTAAAGAAGTACCAAGAACATGTGCCATATAGTGTTGGATATTATGTGAAATGTGACTATGATGACTCATTATCATTTTATCGGTCATATCGCGGCGAAGATTGTGTGAAGTGGTTTACTATGGAGCTACGTCAGTTTGCTGAAGACGTTGGGACGGTATTTTTATGTCCCTATGATATGTCTCCGTTGACACGAGAACAAGAAGCTGCATTTACAACTGCAACACATTGTTATATTTGTGAGAAGCCGTTCAGTCTAGAAGACAAAAAAGTTCGTGATCATAATCATTTAGTGCCGACTAATAATTACAGAGGACCAGCGCACGAGAGTTGTAATATCAAGTATCAAGATTCTTGTACAATTCCGATAGTTTTCCACAACTTGAGTGGTTATGACAGCCATTTCATAATTAAAAGTATTGCTGTAGATTTGGATGGCCGAGTGGAAGTGTTACCAGTAACAAAGGAAAAATATATCTCCTTCACAAAATATATTCCTGAGAATTTGATCAGCTACAGATTCATCGATAGCTTCCGCTTTATGAGCTCATCCTTAGAAACATTGGCTTCATATCTAAACGAATATCCGTTATTAAAAAATGAATTTTCTAGATTGACAAATGAGAAGTTTGAATTATTAACTAAAAAAGGTGTATACCCATATGATTTTATCGATTCGTTTGAAAAGTTGGGTTACACTTCACTACCTAGTCAACAAGAGTTTTACAATAAGCTAGAAGGTGGAGGAATTACGAGGAAACAGTATGCGCACGCACAAAAAGTGTGGGAAACTTTTAATATTCAAAACCTGGGGCAGTATTCTGACTTATATCTTAAGACCGATGTGATGCTATTGACTGAAGTTTTTGAACAATTTCGTATGAGTTGTCATTTAACTTATGGACTTACCCCGCCCACTATTATACCCTTGCAGGGTTCACTTGGGATGCGATGTTAAAGCATACTCATCAAGAACTTGAGTTGTTGACAGATATCGATCAGCTATTGTTTATAGAAAAGGGGATACGTGGAGGACTTAGTCAAGTGTGTTCGGAACGGCGTGCATCGGCAAACAATAAATATTTACCAACGTATGATCCTTCCAACCCCGATGTGTATCTTATGTACTATGACGTTAATAATCAATATGGATGGGTGATGGGTCAGCCCTTACCCTATGGAGGATTTGAATGGGTGGACACCGACATCGACGTGACATCAGTTCCTGATAATGCCAATGATGGCTATATCTTGGAGGTGGATTTGGAGTATCCGGAATCTATACATGACTTACATAAGGACATCCCATTCTGTCCTGAACATATTGATCCGAAGACTGGAAAACCGCCTGTATCAAAAACTCAAACTACCAAATTAATGGCTACACTAAATGCTAAAAGAAGATATGTGATCCACTACAAGAATCTGAAACAGGCTTTAGAAAATGGACTTAAACTAAAAGCTATTCACAGGATGCTGAAATTTAAACAAAACTGCTGGCTAAAATCTTACATTGACCTAAATACTGAACTTCGGAAACATGCAAGAAACAAATTTGAGAAGAACTTGTTCAAGCTAATGAACAATGCTGTTTTTGGGAAAACGATGGAGAACAAGCAAAAACATTGTAATGTGAAACTTGTGCAAAACTGGGAAGGTAGATATGGAGCCGAAGCCAGCATATCCAGTCCGTTATTCAAAAATGTTACAATCTTCGATGAAAACCTTGTGGCTGTTGAGCTTCTTAAATTGGAAGTATTTTTCAATAAGCCTGTATACGTTGGAATGTGCATCCTTGACATGGCCAAGTTGACAATCTACGATTTCCACTATGGATATATGAACGCCGCCTTTGGAGATGGGTGCCGAGTTCTTTACACAGATACAAATAGTCTAATTTATAAAATAGTAGATCTGGATCCTTATGAGACTATGAAGCGGGACTGTTTGCAACGTTTCGATACTTCCGACTATCGTTCCAACAACATTTATGGAATTCCGCTATTTAACAAAAAAGTATTGGGTATGATGAAGGATGAAAATAATGGACGTCTTATGACAGATTTTATTGGGTTACGATCAAAGATGTATGCGACGAGGATTTTTAAGACAGCTGAGGAAGAAGAAACTGAACTCTTACGAGAAGAGGAAGAATCATCTGGCATCCGAGACTTTGGTATTACAAAGAAAATTAAAGGGATTAAGAGATCAGTGATAATGAATAAAATCACTTTTGAGGATTATGTTGATTGTATCGAAGATTATAAGGAAGTATTTGTAACGCAGAATTTAATTCGATCATCCAAGCACCAAGTCCACACTATCGCTCAGGAGAAGATTGCCCTATGCCCGCACAATGATAAACGCCACTTGCTTCCTGGTTTATATGCAACACTACCTGTTGGACATTATTCAATTATGGAGCAAGAGGAAATATAATACTTTTGTCAAATGTAGAATATTGATTGTAAATATATTATCCTCAATAAAATTTTATATAGTTTAGTGTTATCCTATTCTTAACAACGGAATGTAATAGACGGCGTGGGTGTTGGTTAAAAGTAACCTGAATTGACCCTCAATTCCTCCTTATGGGGATTTCAATGCTTGGTTCAAAAATGACCAGAATTGACCTTAGATTCTCTTATGGGATTTAACATGGGGAAAACCGGTTTTTTGTCCTAGAACATAGGTACCTTACCTACTAGGGTTCTATAAATAACTTAAAAATAAGTTGGTTTACTATACTAATCCATATTATTAATGCTTACCTTCTTTTTTACGTTTATTGATAATTAAAATTGATATCTAAACTAAACGAATAGTTTTATAGAAACTATAATTAATTATTCAATACTATAAAAGTAATAATAATGACACTGCAAATATTTAACACTATTTACAATTTGCAAAGATAGCTGAAACTGCGTATAATATTTGCGTTTGTATCATCAACGCTCCTGACATTTGAACAAACGGACATATGCATATGACTCATAAGCCAGAAGTGCAGAGTTTGCGCCACTGCGCGAGATAGGTTTTGGACCTTTGGAAGCTTCTTTTTAAAAACATCTATTTCCCAAAAAACTTTTCTATCGATTTTATTCTCAGTTATACAATTACAAAAATGACTTCTTTCTGTTACAATTAACTTAAACGTTTATATTTACTAAACGAATTGATATTTACAAAATACTTGAAGTTAATAAATAATAATTAATAATTAAATATTATAGTGAGTAGCTTGAACTGCCAACAACGTTAAAGTTATAAAGTTTGAGACTGACTGGCCATCAGGGGCTCCTCAGGGTATTTATGTAATCCCTGCTTTCATATCATCTTGTGGTAAATGTAGATCTCACCGTCTGATATTTTTTGATAACATACAATGTCTTACTTCCTAGTAATCTTAATTAAGTCTGATTTTATTGCAGTTTATTGTGTGCTGCACCTGCAGTATCAGGTTGCGTCTGGAATACAAAGTAGTTGCTTTCGTTCTCATGTCTGATATGAACTTTCGTTAACCTTTTATATTATTACCTTCAATTATACAATGTAACATTCTATTTTTAAGTCATAGTAATTGCATTTAAATTTATATACATATTAATTGAGGGATATGTAACTCGCGCTCGTACGTAAATACTTGTTTCACCCGAATAAATATACGTTTATTAATTTATTTTCTATAAAGAAGCTGATAATAAGCCAATAATAAAAACATTCACAAATTTTACATACGCAGTTAGGTATGTGTGATTTGCGTATTAAGAATTGTTTTTCCTGGGACTCCCAATCGACCCCTAGACTCAGATCGACTCCTACTTTTGTTAAATAGACCCCTGGCGACCTAGACAGTGCTGTTTAAATATCATGTGCACTGCCTAGACAGTGTTGTTGAAAAATTATTTACCCTGTCTTGTCTGCAGTGTCTATATAGGGCACCTACTGTTTGAACTACAAACGTGAGATTTACAAATTTCGGTTTTCTCAGATTTATAATTTTTATAAGTACCGTATCAAATTCAAGCTGCAGAAAATAAAATGATTTATTAAAAAAATGAAACGCTTAAACGACAAAGTGTTTATATACAATTATTGCAAATTTTTTTAAATATTCGCAACAAAAATTTCATTTTAACTATTACATTATTACTCACCTCAGAAACAACATGATTATGTATATTGTTATATTTAAAACCACAAAGTCATTTCCAGAATCTGATATAATAAGATGCACATATGCTGGAAACAACTCTTCCTTTCTTAGTGTGCTAAACTCTTGAACTCTCAAGACTTCAATAAACTAAATTTATTGAATTTTTTGTAGCTTACCGTTTTTGTACAATGCAATTGCCTCGTGTCTTAATCTCTCGGCACCTACAAATAGAATAAAATTTTAAATCACGTTTTAGAAATTGGATGATTTTTTTTCTTCTGGCTGACTCAATGGGTCTGGGTTCTTTTTTTTTTGTAAAACTGTACACTTCTCTTTACAAACATTATTAAAATATTGCTGAAATTGAGTACGATCAAAAAATCTAACTCCCTTTCTTATATTGAAATCGATTTCTATTTCCATAGCCTGTCACTATAAACTATATTAGCATCACTGGATCCCGTAATATGTGTAATGTTAATAAGACATTAATTATTTCAACATAGAAAAATATTACACTAAACAATAGTCTCAAAAAATTGGTATGTACTACAGACCACACGTAACCTCACATATAGTCGAAATCATGAGAGAATGCATTCACGTCATAGGTTGCTGAATTAAAAAAAACGACATACTTTCAAATCCTATGCATTAAGTCTATAGTCGAAAACAGGAAAGAATGAATTCACGTCATAGGTTTCTGAATTAAAAAACGACATACTTTCAAATCTTATGCATTAAGTATATTCCGATATGTAACGTGCATTTTTATAGCTTAACATTTTACGCTTTTTCCCAATTAGTAAATACATTTCTGTAACTACTATTTCTATATTTTATATTTATTAACTCCTTAGGCGAATGCATCGTATTATAATGAGTGGATTGCATCGTTCTTGTCTTGCCGTTCGTAAAGATTTTGTTTCTTATGTGGATACACAAGTCTAGATAATAGACGATAAGAGGTTGTAATGGAACGAGTTGAATAAACAGATGAGGAGTGGTAGTTTGTTCTTGGTTCCTATATTTTAATTACGTTGAAAATACTGCTTCATCTTTGCTTTGACAATAGTGAGAATTAATGCCGTATGAATTTTCGAATTGTTCATGAACAAGCACGGCACGATTTTAGTTGTTTTTCTTGTGAAATAAAAGTTGTATTTTAACTGTAGAAAGTGTAGTGCTAATTCCGATTGAAGTAGTATGGTTGATAGGCGAACGTGTTTGGTCGACGCACGTGCTTTACGGAACATTTTACGGACTTTAGTGATACACGTGCTTTACTCATTGTGGTTTTTTTTGGTGCTTTGTCTTTTTGATATTTAAACTGTGTGTGCGATCTAGTTTCGCGGTCCTTTTTTTTTATCAGAGTAGTGCATACTTTGGATTATCCAAATACAGTTGATACTGTAGTTTCTGAATTTTCTAACCTCAAAGAATCTAAAACAGATCATTGTTTGCGCAAATTTTGTTATTTGCGAAATATAACAGATTACCGGTTTACAAAGGTATTGGTTGAAGTTTCTCACTGCTTTTTGGATGTTTATGAAAATAATATACATTTGGTCCCAGTTGAAATTAAACTAGTGCTACAAAATATTTCGAAATTATTGTCTCAGGAAATAGAATTAACAAGAAATTTATCAATGCTACATAGTTCCGTCGCGTGATAATGTCTGCTGCTAACACCAGTGAAATACGTAGGTGTGATTAGGGTAACGTGTGATAAGTTCCATCAACACCCTCCCAGTCAAGGGTGAAGTGCTGCGTTAGTGCCGGACATCGTAAATCCCACACTTCAATTGCAAGGAAGCGTTACTGAAGGACCTTTTGTAAGTTAAACTATTTCCTACTTATTCTTACTTTAAATATCTATCCGTTGTTTTGCCATATCTTTGTCGTTCTGATACCTTTTACCATAGACTTGCATGCTATTTGAAAAAAAAAGAAGAATCGACAATACTGGATGACTCATATCAATTGTGCTTACCTATTTATTTTTTTGTTAAAATTTTGTCTGATTTATGTTTAATTGGTGTGTGAAGAAACGTTTCTGCTACTCCCCAATATTACCTCACTTTGTACTAAAAATTTTTGTATTGCTTTAACCGTTGTTAGATTATATAGATTATCCAAACAGTTTTTTTTTACATTCTACAAAGTACTGAACAATCTATGCTCGATCAGCATGCTATGCTTTTTCTTTATTTCAGGTTTGCAGGACTAATTTTTTTTATTGCAGGTATTGTTACTAACTCCTTACAGCCGCGTACATTATATGTTGGTCTGCTTTCTACAACCCCCCTAATCTCCGATTGAGCCCGGTCATTTCTTTGATTTTCTTCGTGTTACGCACGGCTACGAGCCAACATAGCATAAATTTGGCGCCCAACGTGGCTGCCACGATAAACGTAACAGATAGATCCTTTAAATGTATGTCGTTTCTTAATTCAGAAACCTATGATGTGCATTCATTCTTTCCTGATTTCGACTATACTTCGATACGTTCTTTAAAAGTATGTCGGATTTTAATTCAGAAACCTATGACGTGAATTCGTTCACTCATGATTTTGACTATAAACCTGTTACCTGTCACAACTGATGTTGGACAGTGCATATGGTTTGAGTCTGCGCTGTCTACACAATTCAGTAATCACCCTCTTAAATATATTCATACAGAGCACTTTCGTTTTATTAAGTACCAATCATCTTCAGTGTAAAGCTAAAACATTATTAAGTTAAACGAATGAAAGTTTTGATATATCTTATACTAATGATAAGTGAGGCGATGTGACATTTGTTTAATGAAAACTAACGAGTTTTATTGAAGTTACGGGTACCATAGATTTTTTTGAATTGAGAGTGAGGGGTTAAATCTTTTGAACAGTGGTTAGTAGTTTTTGAATTGAGGTTTTGAGTATTGCGTAATATTGTGTTGTTTAGTGTGTGGTTAAGTTTCGTCTTGGCAGGTTTTTTGAGGAGACGTGATGTAGAATTTTTGTGTCTTTGTTTTTGTTGAGTTCATGGTCGTCTACAAGTAAATGGTGGCCGAAAGCTAATTGAATGAATCTGTTGATATGTCCTTTAATTCTGGTTTCAAGGTTTTTGAATGTTCTGCGTATGTTAGTCGTGCTACCTAAAGGGCAGTTTAGGTTTTAAATGCCTCTTTGTGTTAGGTTTGGGATGGTGTCTTTGGTGTTGTTGAAGTAAGAATGTAGGTTTGTGTTAGATTTAAATTAATTTTGAGGGTGAACTTTTTATAGAAGTTTTGTATGTTTCAGTTCAAGTTAATATTATTGAATAGTATACTGTTAAATTTTTAATTGGTTTTTTGGTTGTAGTTGGGGACATGCTTTTGTTTTGAGTTTCTTGGTTTGGTTTTTTTGATAATGGATTCATTGATTTTGGGGTTGTATCCGTTTTTGTGGCTGTGAATTTTAGAATTTCTATTTCTTCTAAGAAGTGTAGTTTGTGCACTGAGGTGTTAATAAGTCTGTGTATTTTGTGCTGGATACGGAGCAATGATGTTTCGTGTGGGTTGTGATCTGCTTGTGCTGCTTTTCTGTAGATGTTGCATTTAAAGTTGTTATTGTTTTTCATGATTTTGAGGTCTAGGTAGTTGATAAAGCTGTTTTGTTCATGTTCAATTGTGAATTGAATTTTGGTGTTTATGTTGTTTAGTTTTGCTAAAAGTATGCTTGCGTTGATATTGTTGCCGTTAGGAAAGATTAGACAGCTATTTACGTATCTGGGTCATTCTAATATGATTTTTATTGTGGAGTATTATAGCTTTTGTTTCTAGGTTTTTGATGTGGATGCGAGCGATTAGAGAAGAAAGGCTATTGCCCATTGCTAGTCCATTTGATTGTGAATAGTGGTTTTCATTGAATAAAACAAAGTCTTGTTGTAGGCATGTTGTGAGTAAGGTTATGTAGTCGTCAGTGTCAGTGTTGCTTATCTAATTTTGTTTTAGAATTCCTGCGACTAAAGGAATCATTTCATAGCGGTCGATATTACTGTATAAGCTAATTATGTCTAAAGAAAGCATGTGGATGTTTAAGTTAATTCTGGATTATTGTAATTTTTTTTAGTTTGATAGAATTTTTGACGGTGTTGATGTGTGTAGTTGGTTAGGTTATTGAATAGTTTTAGGAGGAATTTTCTAGAATTGATGTAGGTGAATTAATGAATAAGACTACTGGTCTAATAGGAATGTTATTTTTCTGCATGTTTGGTAATCCATATAGTCTTCGTGTTCGTTAATTGATTGTGATTAGTGACTTAAGGGGCGTTGTTTTTGGTCGGAAATGTTCTACTAAACTGTTTTAGCAAAGTATGGTGAGAACCAGAAAAAAAAGTTGGTCCAACCAGCGTAGAAACTATGCTTGCAGCATTAAGAACTGTTTTAGATGATTGGTGGTCGATTAAACGTATTGCAATCCGATTTTCTATTGCAAGAACAACGGTAACTAGGTATGTAAACAAATATATAGCAAAAGAAATAGATTGGGATACAACTACACTTCAAACACTTCCTAAGTTGGCTCCAAATTATAGTATCCAGAGAGTTTTAACTAATGAGAAGGAAAACTTGTTAGTTGATTATTTAAAACAATTTTGTCAACTTTATCATGGACTTCCACCACAATTGGAGCGAAAATTAGCTTATGAGTTTGCTGAGGCAAACGACAAAAATGCCTTAAAGCTGGCGAAAAGATCAATGTGCTGTGGCAGATTTTTTTGCAATGTTTTTAAAACGACAAAAAGATGTTTTATTGGGCGCTCCAAAGGCTATATCCTTAGCACGTGCCATGGTTTTCAATAAACCTGTTGTAAATGCATTTTATGATAAACTGACAAAGATTTTAAGCAAGCATGCTGTTGGCCATCATCAGCTGTTTATTGTTAAGAAACTGGTGTATCTACTGTTCAAAACCCTGTAAAAGCTAATAAGGGGATTAAACAAATAGGGCAAGTAACATTAGCGGAACGTGGAGAATTGGTATCAGTTTTCTGTTACGTGAATGCTTGTGGAAATGCAGTCCCACCATTGATGATATTACTTAGTGTTAATTTTAAGACCCACAAGATTCATGGTGCTCCCCCTAGAACAGTAGGTATGGCATCAATTTTAGGATGGATGAATAAAAATGTATTTTATACCTGGTTGGAACATTTTATTAAACACGTAAAACTAACTAAGGAAACTCCAGTGTTACTGCTAATGGACAACCTTACGGCACATATAGAATATGAGAGTTTATTATTGACTAAAAAACACGGAGTTATACTCTTAACATTCCCTTCTCATACTAGTCACCGACTCCAACCTCTTGACAGAACTGTTTATGGTCCACTTAAAAAATATCACAACGAAGCGCGCCGCCAATGGCTGCTATTCAATTCAGGAAAGAGAATTTCGATATATGTAATTGCTCAAATATTTGGGGAGGCATATCAGCAAGCTTTCAGTGAAAAGAACATTTCTCAGGTTTTTCGGCAACTGGCATATTTCCAGTTAACAGAAGCATTTTCCAAGATTCCGATTTTATGGCAGCAGACATAACAGATCTTCCTTTAGTTATTCCTGAAAATGATGAAATTATTGCTATTCGAAGTTCACTAGTGGCGGGACCAAGCGGAATTGCTGCGGAGCGCTCCGCAACGATTGCAGACTTAATGTATCTACGTCAACACAGGCAAGCAACTCCAGAATCAAAGATAACAGAGTTAATTGATCTATAGGGAACACTTGACTATAACACTATAAAACAAGATTCTATAATTACACCAACAATGATTTATCCATTGCCAAAGGCTATTCACTCAAATTCATCAAAGTCTGTGAAACGTAAAAAGACTACTTCCAAAATTTTAACCGATATTCAAACTTAAATGAAATAAGAGATGAAGAGGAATGCATTTCAAGCAGACAGAAACCTAAAGACGGCGCCGAAAAAATTTAAAGAAATATGAAGAATATTAAGAACGCTAAGAAGACCCCGAATATGACACAGATGATTCAACAGATGAAGAGATCGAGATGATTAAGACTGAAGACGATATGGATGAAAACTGGTGCTTTGAGACAGGAAATAAAGAACAAGGTTTAAATTTTAACACGGATAAGATCAAAGTGAATAGTTACATTTTGGTAAAATATGTGAAAAAGAAAATGGTCCGGTATTTTATTCGTAAAGTAGAAAAAATTGTGACATCCCATTACACTGTTAATTTCTAAAGATAAAAAGGAACGACAAGCTTTCTGTTTCCAGAAAATAAAAACGTCAACAATATTTAGAAAAATGATATTGTTGCACACTTACTGGATCCAACAACACTTGGAAGCACGTCCAGAACACAAAGACTACGACATTTTAATGTCATTTTCATACCATATAGTATTGAATAATATTGTATGCATATTTGTATACTTTGCTCTATAATTGCTTTCTAGCATTTAAGTGAATAAAGCATACTTAATATAAATGCATTCACTGTACCGCGGTGCTGTGACCAGTGTACCCCGCTATGGGGCACAGTGGACACATAAGTTTGCATTTTTTAGGGTTCCGTACCTAATAAGGTATAACGGAACTTTTATAAGATCACTCTCGTGTCCGTCCGTCCGTCTGTCACAGAGGTTTTTCAAATTCATCTGTGATTTTATTCAAGTAAGTAAGGTATTATTTCATATGTTACATCAGGCGTTCTCAACCTTTCGGGCTCTGAGCCCCTCTTCATACTTTTGTGCGAGGTCACGCCTACCTTTATGGAATAAGTTAGTTTAGACTTGTATATGATAATTTTACTTACAGTATGTTTGGGCAAAATGACTTTGAACTTAGGCTAGACATACTCTGGTAAGAAATATAAAATCATACTTGTTTAAAAAAATTTTAATTACACAAATCATCGAAAAAATTTCAACAAAACGTCAATAATATAACCATCAATATGTTCGTTACTTTTTAGTACTGGTGTGAAGGCTGGCACTGTTTCTCGTCAACTATTTTTTGTATGTGGTTGCAATTTTGACAAAGAACACCGCAGGTCACTTTGCACATCTAGTCTGACTCGATATTTAGATTTTGTATTAGCCAAAGCTGAAAATTCTGAATCGCGTAGATAAGTTGATGAAAATTGAACAAGCAACTTGGCTGCTTCTATTGCTACTTCTGGGTAAACGGGAAGATATAGGTGCCAGAAGTCTTTGAGATCCATGTTTGGGAAATCCACTTTAGCTTTGGAATCACATTGCAAGTCAATTGTTTGTTCTTGAATATGATCAGGAAGTATATCAACATTGATTTTAAAGGGGTTTCTTGTTAACTTGAATTATCAGTTTTCTGACCTTATACCAAAATTAAAAATAGGTAATACCGAGTTAGAGGAGGTAGATGAATTTTGCTATTTAGGTAGTATAATTACAAAGGATGGACGTAGCAGAAGGGATATAGTAGTTAGAATAGCTCAAGCTAGAAAAATGTTTTTAAAAAAAAAAACTTACTAATAGCAAATAGTATTAGTTTAGATAATAGAAAAAGTTTCTTAAAGTCGTACGTATGGAACGTTCTACTATACGGTAGTGAGACTTGGACAATTAAAGAAGTAGATAAGAAAAAGATAGAAGCTTTTGAAACTTGGTGTTATAGGAGAATGTTAAAGATTAGTTGGACAGATAGAGTAACAAACGAGGAAGTTTATAGAAGGATAGGTGAGGATCCCTGTATGTGGAAACAATTGAAGGTCAGGAGAGATAGAATGATAGGGCACCAGTTAAGACATGAGGGACTATTTAGTAAAGTCTTAGATTATAGACTACCAAATAAAAATAGAGTAGGAAGGCCTAGACAAAGCTATATTAGTCAAATTATTAGAGATCTAGGTTGTGAAGGCTATGTAGACCTTTTTAGACTAGCTCAGAATAGAAAAGTATTTAGAGCTGCGTCAAACCGACTTTAAGTAAGTTCGAAAACAAAACAAAAAAAATAAAAATCAGTTAACTAAATGTCACCAGGACATAACTCACAATTAGTTAGCGGTCTGGCATGTTGGTAGCGTTTCGTTGCTTAAGCCTTACCATAACATATAATTTAATAAACGTCACCATGACATAACAAACAATTAGGTAGCGGTCTGACATGTTGGCAGCGATTCGTTGCTTAAGCCTTACCATAACATATAATTTAACACTTTTCCTTTTTGAAGCGGATAACCAGGTTATATTTCATTTCTTTATAAATGGTAATCATGTAAACATGTTAGAGTTCTTTAACAACCATCAGGTTGCTAATATCTATGTAGAGTCAGCTGGATAGGAAAAAGATAGAAGGATATAGGAAGACCTAGACCAAACTATATTAGTCAAATTATTAGAAATTTAGGTTGTGAAGGGTATGTAAAGCTTTTTAGATTAGCACAGAATAGAAAAGAAGTTAGAGCTGCGTCAAACCGACCTTAAGTAAGGTCGAAAACAAAATTGATGATGAGCTTATATCTGGGAAATAGACCCCAATTTTGTTCTTCAGAGATACCAAATGCTCAGATATGAGCTCCTTCATTCCATTTACCCGGTCTTTTGGAAGACTTTGGGTATCATCGAAAAGGTTGTTTAATTTTGAAAAGGAAGAAAAGTTCGGCTCCGAATTCTGAAGGCGGCGTTGCCAAAGAGCAATCTTTTCAGCAAAACTCTTAATTAAATCATAGTTCTTCAAAGTACTCTTCTGACCTTGTAGCTTTAGGTTCAGAAGATTTATTGTTTCGAAAAAGTCTGACAAATATGCCAGGTAGAAGATAAATTTGTCATCTGTAAATTTTTTGTACAGTTCTTCATTTGAACTCATCAAAAAAATTTCAACTTCTGATTTTAAGTTGAAGAGTCTTGCAAGTATATTACCTTTGGACAACCAACGAACTTCGGTGTGAAGGAGAAGTGTTTCTTGAGCACTGTTCAGTTCTTGATACAACATTCGAAAAAGTCTAGTGTTCAAAGCACTGGATTTGACATAATTAACTACTTTAACTGCTAAGTTCAAAGCAATGTTGATTGATTCAGGGAGAGTCTGGCAAGCTAAAGCTTGTCTGTGGATGATACAATGTGATCCAATTATTTTATGGTTCTTTTTCTTAGCCAATTCAATAAATCCTGATCGGTATCCTGTCATCGCTTGAGCTCCATCAGTACATATTCCAATAACTCTCTCCCAGGAAAGGTCATTAGCTTTTAAAAATGTTTGAAGAGCGGAAAATATATCGACTGCTGTAGTTCTTTTTGCAAGATCTTTTGAAAACAGTATTTCTTCAAGGAATTTCTTTTCATCTATATCTATATATCTACTGTAAAACAACAACTGCGCAGTACCACAAAGCAGTAAGCAAACAAGCTTTTATCAGTGACTCACCGATTGTGTGGGGTTTCTTGTCTTTTGCTGTCAACAAAGCAATTTTGTAAGAAGCCTCAACGGCCTTTTCATTTTCCATTCGAAAACTTCCCCTGGAATCAAGTTTCATTCGCTTAAGGCAACTTTCCTTAGAAACAAAAATTCAGTAGGTTTGCCCTTCAGGGCAGCATGATTTGTAGTCAAATGGCGTCCCAAACGTCCAGGTCGCATTGCATCATTACTCAGAACTAAATGGCAATTTACGCACTGAGGTAAATGACTACCGTTTTTCCCAATAAATGTAAACTCGTATTTAATGTAATCATCACTATGCAGTCTTTTAGTCGGCAATGATTTAGCAATTTTTAATAACAACTAACCACTTAAACACACAATAATTGTCACTGTTGTGGCGTTTACAGTCAACAACATTCACAGGCAAACGCAAATGCGCGACTAGTTACTTTGTGACTAGTGGCACTGTTAGTGGACAGCGGCACTGGCAGACATGCGCAGAACGTTGCGCTACAGATAAACAAAGGCCTTCGATGCTGAGTCAGCTAGTTTCTCACGCCCGGCCGGACGCTCACTGACTCATGCGTATGCACTATAAAGCAATTTCCATACTCGTGTATTTTTGTTCAACGTATGACAAATTCATTTTTTTTTTGTAAATATTCACGAAAAAATTACAAATTAATTTAATTTTTTTTTAATTTGCTGACGCCTCCCCTGAAATTCTTCCACGCTCCTCAGGGTTGAGAACCGTTATGTTGCATGACGCCTAATAGTTGTTAGTTGATGGTATCATAGAGATTTTTTTTCTATAGTATTTTGGAAAAAAGATAGGCTAAGTTTTGAAAAGAAGTGACCACTGTGTCCCGGTCTTCTACTTGTTTCCATGAATGTTTTTTTTAATCATTTTCCAGTACGCAAAGAGGAAGATTACCAGTTTGAAAATTTAGATATCTGATGAACTATTTCCGTTCTAATTAAGGGATGTTTAACATCATATCGAAAAAGGTATACAATTCGAAAAAAATTTGAACCAACAAGGTCCTTTCTCTCGTGGCATTAGCAGTAGTTTTTGAAGAAAATTTATAGTATGATCCTCTATACACCTTGAGGTATCGTTCGATAGGAACAAGTATTGAGAGGAGCGACTGAATGTTCTAGTAACCTGGTGTACGGTGGTATCGTCCCAAGTATGCTTAAATTTATATTCCATTCTCTGTATCTTAACATATTCAGGTAAACTAAAATTTAGTTGGTTCATTGACATTTGCAAAACTAGCCAGTCTGGTATTAAATTAAGAAAGGAAGATCAACTAACCGAGAAAATAAAAATTTTGTGAGACCATAAATTAAACACACGCTATATATGGTGTTCCAGTTCTGCAATTACCGCCTTTTTAAGACTTTTTCTGCTATATTTGCGTGGCAGTTAATAGCTACAGAATGAATAAGCATCAATCAACTAATGTTTTTACTAGTAGCATCTAGTCTTAAAACAAGTGACAGACTAAGAACGGCTCAATAAATTTTAATTGATACTAAGTTTTTGTAGGTTGATTAAGTGTGTTATAAATAAATTTCTAGTTTTACTAAATAGATTATAGTAAAATAAAATTTGATGAGAAGAGGGACGGATTTATGCTTGCAGCTGCCAATCAAAAAGTGCCTAAATTTGCTCGACTTTAACAACAGTCATATGAAGATTGACGGTATTAATTATATCACTTTGGTTTCTAATTCAGTCAATTTACACCTAAGTTGGTGATGTCTAAATACATACAATTGAATAATGGTTGCATGACAAAACTTGTTGTAGCGTGTCCATAAACTGATAGATGCGTGCTCAATATAGGTTGTTTCTAATTTTTAATTTTCATAGTTAGCTTATTCTCTTGTAACGTTGATGTGTGATGTTCATACTTAATGTATTCTAATAGACAATTAATCGAAATTAAATATCATTTAGATTTTATATTAACATAAAAAGGTAATAAAGAATACCGTTTTAATAATGTATTTTGCTATTAAGGCTGTTATTCTGTGCAATCAAGAATCTTACAGCATGTAGTAAATAAACCTGATTCATGCAATTTGTTTTTATTGAATATTATGCCACTTAAACAGTGAATAAATTCCAAAGTTATTATTGTGTTTTATTCTAAACCGACCATAATTGAATTGTTCTTTTTGTTACAAATGGATACGCGAAATAGATTTTAGATACTTTGTATTCTCAGTAGAAAACTAGGTGACACACAAATATTAATAAATTATTAAGATGCGAAGAACTTTTTTGTATATTTACTAATAAGGTTGGTTGTGATAATAGTAATACTTTCCTCAAGTTTCAAATCAGCCGAAGGTGTCCATATTGAAACATTGTTCTAAAATGAACATTCCGATGTATCTGACAAGTGTGTAATGAAAGCTTGAATATACATACATTCCCGACAGAAAATATTAGATTGTTAATTTAATAAAAAACGAATCACCAAGTTATCCAATTTAGAAGATTCACTGCTCATTTTGACAGACGGAAATAGCCAACGGTGAATGGTTCTCTCAGACGTAATAATATAGAGCTAAAAATAATAACCGTCATTATATTCCGCAAAACTAGTTCTCAACCGTATTTCAAGTTTCCTAATCACGTTTGATAACAACAATATTACTTTGAGCTCTGGTTATTAGTTAAGCTAAGTTAATATTCACTTTCTTTTCGATAAACACAACGAAAACATTTGTTGTATTTTTGGTTGTTTCGGTTTTTCTTTTGTAAGAATTTCGCGCACGCTCTACAGCGTGGAAAATAGTGATGGTTTTACAAACCTATACTTTCCGGTGACAATATACTAATTCGCCTGAAATTATTTTAGCCTCTTCCTTCTGGAAACTTAGCGACCCGCTAGAGTGCCGCTCCTTTTTGGTATGGCAGGACACCAACACTATTTGGTCCCGAGCCCCTTTGTTCCGCCCCATCATTAGGGCCAACCCTTTGCTCTGGACTCGAGGGTGAGTATTTTAGCCACAATTTTCTGATATGCGTTTCACGTACTTGATCAAACTGCCTATTTATAAGGTTCTTCTATTGCCTACTAAATTGTGTAGGGGTAAAACGATTCTCTTTACGTGAGATGACTCCTATTGAAAATATTGTATTATATCCTGACCTCTTACGGTGATAATTTTATGTAGTTAACTTGAATCTTACGATGGTGATTTAGAGCTGTTGTTGGTGCTAAAATTGTAAATTTTTGTTAAATTATGACCTCGTAGAGAAAACCTTGTAGACTTAGTTTTATATTTACAATGCGAGTTCAGAGCTGAGGTTTTTAGGGCTGTAATTTTTTTTTTTGAAATTTAGTATAAGGGAGGTGCCTGAAAACCACAGCTCATCATTTTATGGGGATTTTTTTTTCTTTTGCGTTTTACCTGATATGTGTATCTTGTGGGTATTGATTTTGTTTTGGTAATAATGCACTGTTATGTCTCCTCAAATGTCACGTATATTAATTATAAATATTAATAAGTATGTTAAATTTCTTATTTTTATTTGAGGCTTCCCTTTATCTATAATTTTTTTTTGTATTTATACTACTCCGCCGACTCACCGACGAAACCCGGAAATTTTTTTTTTGTTCTCCTTCTTTGTCCTTTAGGCAACGTAAATGTACGTAGCACACTATTTTTTCTGTGACAGGAAAAACAATGGTTTAATATTGAAAAAAATATTACAATATATTAGAGTCAAAAAATCAATCGATGTCAAATTTGAAGTTTCAAACAAGTAGGCTTCTGTACTTATAGTTAGACTTGCGTTGCTAGGGAAACCTTTAAAGTAATCCAATATCTGTCAATTTAATTCTGCGAGTGGTTTCAGAAATTGTTTACTTAAGTTGTTTGGAACGCGACGAAGTTAGGATACGATGTTATGTTACACCCGGATGTTACAAGTGTGGACCCGACGTTAAATTAAATATCTTCTTGTTCTTACTTATTTGCACATACCCGGGAAAAAAGTACTCATTTTTTTCCCGAGGAAAAAGGAAATTCATAAAAAGTGACATTTTGTTACCTTTCAAGAAACAATAAATGTCAAATTTTTTCCCGTCACAGAAAAAACAATTTTATTGAATTTTAAGCAACTATTGTAAATTTCCAGAACAAGTAAATACCTACAACTTTCTTCCAAATATTCCTAAGACATCTCCAGCATAAATAAATTTACAAAATTGAAAATATGTGTCTTTCTGATTCAAATGCTGTGAGATCTACCTAAAATACACAAGGTATTTTTTAAATGGTAGGTCAGCGGTATATGGAGCTGAAATGTTAGAAGAAATCTGAATAATTGCAGTCGAAGGTTTTCGAAAGTGCTCTATAAGACAAAAATACTTTCAACAAAGTAGCGCTTTCAATTATACCCGAAGTTTCCAGTACTATCGTTATTTTAAATGAAACATCTTGAATATTAATGCATTTGTGAATTACGCGTCAAATTTTAAATAAACTTTTAGAAAACAACCGTATCTCTTATCAAATGTCATTTCCTAGATATATTTGGTTTTTACAAATAGTGATAGACGAGACCCGAGTTTCGGTCTCAGTCTATCGACTCGAGACTCTGGGTTTGGTCTCTGTCACTAGTTTTCTACCTAATCGTGTATTGTGGTGTAGTCAATTTATTAGTTATAGATATTTTACTCAAAGAAGGGAAAAAAGTTCACCAACTTGATTTCCTAAATCCTGCGTAAATAAATGTCAAACACAATTCTTTTGCATTTCGATAGCTGAAATGAAAACGCTTCAACTATACGAAGCACGCATCCAACCTGCCCAATTTTTATCTTTTTTTGTTTAGACCCCCCAAATTAATAATAAACTAATGCGAGAGTCTTGGTTGCAAATGTAAAAAAAATGCATACTTATACCAATGTCACAGTTTACTAAAATTGATAACTATATATTTAGTGGATTAGGTACATAAATTTATAAAAATGATCTATTAGCTCTAGTGGGACTGGTAATTCCATTGCGTCTTATTAGATGTTCGCGCCGCTCCCGATTCAGCGCGCATATCCACGGAGTTGTCCGATCATATCGGACGGTTAGAGTATTTTATTAGTTCGACGGACGTTCGCGATCTCTCTCTCACAATTAGGCTGTATAATATATATTCTTGCATTCCTAATTATTTTCCTCTTATTCCTCCTCTATCTACCTTTGTGGATTTCGGGTTAGTGCTATTCATAGACACAGGTTAGTGCTACTCAAAATCAGTGGTGCATCACAATAGATGGAACTTCAGTGCAGCGGTTTTGGTGACTGACCTTTAATCGTACATATTATTATCAATGTTTACACCTCTGCCTCTCACTCCTAAAATACGGTTCACTTCTTTCCCTCTGAAACAGTTTTTGGTCCTAGAGATCCGGTTACTGATTAGCCACATTCACGATATACATATTATTTTATGAACGGTTAAGCATGTTACGACTTACTTATCATTCTTTCTCGCTTGCACAACAATACTTTAAATAGAACGAACAGCATCTCGGTAAGTAATTATAATAAAATATCGAAACTCCAAATTTGTATTTAACAAATTGATGGACATTGCTATCAGTTAATGCTCCTGAAGTCGCAAACTCTCAAGTACTCGTATCTACATATAATGTTTCTCATACTCTCAGTAACCATGTGAAACTATTGGGTGCCCAACAAGTTAAAATATTAGACGCCAATGGAATCCTACAGCCCGCACGTTGTGTCTTAGACACAAGATCTTAAATAAATGCAATATCCGTTTTATGTGCAGAAAGACTAGTCTTCAACGCAGTTGGGATTCCAGGCAAATTTCAGGTCTCTCTGATGTTCCTGTCAGTTTTAAAGGTATGGTACACTGTGTTATGTATTCTAAACATTCTCACGCGCAACCTCGTTTTCAAGCCTCGATATTTCCAAGAATTACAAGAAATATTCCAAGTTGTCCCGTACCCCAATCAATTTATGAGAAATTTCGTAATTTAGCCTTAGCTGATTGTGATTTCCACCGATCTGCAGCAGTTGATGTTTTATTAGGCGCAGATATATGCTCACAAATTTTATTTAGAATAATGGCCAAATTATTCCTGGAAAACATCTTGCAGTTTCCATTAATTTCAACTATGTGCTTATGCAAGTTCAGACTATGGGAAATATTTCTTCTTATACTTCGCTATTTAGCAATTCTTCAAATTTAGATCACGAATTACGCTAATTTTGACAAATTGAAGAAATTCAGCATCCCGCAAATCCTAGTCCTAAAGATGTTTATTGCGAACAACATTTGCTAGACACCGTTAAGCGCGATGAAATAGGTCGTTATATATATAATTTCACTACCGTTTTTTCAAAATGCTACCTCTCTCGGTAGCAATCGTCATGTGGTTTTCAAAAGTAATTTCAATTTAGAATCTCGTTTGAACCGCAAATCCTGATGAAAAAATCTTATACAACAGCTTCCTTCAGGAATATTTGTCTTTAGGACATATGAATATTGCTGAAACTTCTTCACCATATGTGTTACCTCATCATGCTGTTCACAAACTCACGAGCAGCACAACTAAACTTCGTGTTGTATTTAACGGATCCGCCCCTGATGATTCTGGGGTCTCCTTGAATGGACGTTTGTATGCTGGCCCTAAATTGCAAAAGGAACTATCTGAAATAATATTGGCATTTCGTTCACATGTTGTTGCAGTATGTGCTGATATTTGTACGATGTACCGTCAAATTTTGGTAGATCAAAGAGATTGTAAATTTCAACACATATTTTGGCGTCCTCCTTCCGAAACGTCTGTGCGCGCGTATGAACTCAAAACCCTCACTTATGGTCTTTCACCCTAGTTTTCGTTGCGCAGCGTGTTCTCCACAGTTAGTTACAGATGAAGGGCCCTGTTACCCTATAGCACTCCGTGCCCTATTAAATAATACATATATGGACGACATAATTTCTGGCGCAGATTTTATTGACGCCGCCAAACAGCTCCAAACTGGATTAAAAAACTCTTATCGCTCGGGCAATTTCAACTTCTTAAATGGTCTAACAACTCGACTGAAGTTCTAAAGGATTTTGAGAAACTTGATTTAGAAACCTCATTATTCTTCTCTGCTAATGTTTAGTGGTATTAAAATTTTGGATTTAGTATGGGACCCCGCTGTAGATATTTTCACCTATCATACCCTACCTTTTGAAGGACCTCTTACTAAACGAAATGTTCTTTCGTGTATGGCACGTATTTTTGATCCGCTAGGGTGGATACCACCTATTATTTTTTTGTAGTTTAATGTTTTCTGCAACGGCTATGGTTGCAGCAGCTCGACTTGGATGACACCCCCGATGATATCTGGTGTTGTGACTGGAAAAACTTCTGTAATAAATTTTCAATTTTTTCTCGGATCAAAATTCCGAGTAGATTATCACGGATTAATGGCACTTACCAATAGTTAGGCTTTTGTGACGCTAGCGAAAAGGGATATGGCGCGTGCGTCTACCTACACGTAACTTTTGGAACCTCTATTTTTTGCAATTTATTGAAAGCCAAGAACAAAGTTGCACCTCTAAAATCGCTTACAATATCTCGCTTAGAGCTTTTTGCTGCTTTGTTACTTTCACAGTTATCCACTCGATAACTTCCAACCCAATTGATTATCCTTTAGAAGGAATAAAATTATACTCCGACTCTCAAGTTGTCTTAAATTGGTTAAGAATCTCTACACATTTGCTTAACAGTTTTGTAGTAAATCGTGTCAACCGCATTCTCGAACACACTAATTTATCGCAACGGAACCACATGCCCGGTATTTTGAACCACGAAAACATCTTATCTCGTGGTCTGTCCCCCTCACAACTAATTCACAGTAACTTATGGTGGCATGGTCCCATCAATGATTATGATTCATTTTCTTCTAATTATGTCGATTTTTGGGGAACAGTATTTGATACATTACAAGCAGAGATATGAAAAAGGAGGTAGAAGGAGAAAATTTCAGGGAAATGTGTAGGTTAGTTCAAATAAGAAACAATGAGGATACGCGTCTAACCAGTTCTAGGACTGAAGACCTAATGATGATGATGATGAATAATGTCGACATTTTACCTCTACCAATTGAACAAATTCCTGAAATAAAACCCCTTTTTACTATGTTGGTAGCATCTACATGTGATTTCTCCATCAGTACATCTTCTTCTCTCTGCAATACCGTCTGGCATACATGTACCGCTTTATTAATAATTGCCTACACCCTAAAAACATTACTCAGTCTAATTTCTGTTGATGAACTGCAAGACGCCTTTGAGGCATGTGTTTAACTCATTCAACAACAGTATTTCGGTTCAGAAATTAAATTATTAGAAAATGGCCAACGTTTACCTCGCTACATACGTAAGCTATCCCCTTTTCTTGACCCCTATGACCTCGTTAGGGTGGGGGGTCGCATTTGGCATTCCTTGCTGTCTTATAAAAGTAAACATCCTTTGTAATTGCCCAAGTTGCCTCATTTATGACTTCTCATATGTGATCATTATCACGTTTTATCGCTACATTCTTTCATCTCTACAACAGTAGCTCTCATTTTTAGACAATATTGAACTATTGGCGCTAGATCTTCGACAAGGCTCCGTAATCATAACTGTTTACCTTGCTTTCGTTTAAACGCTAAACCTTCACAACCTTTTAGGACTGATTTACCTCCCTCGCGCATGCGCATTACCCGTACATTTATTCCTGTCGGTGTTGATTTTAAAGGCCCTTTCCCTCTGAAATCTAATTGTCGGAATGCACTTATTGTCAGAGGATACTTATGTATTTATGTTTGGGTATCAACTAAAGCCCTTTATTTAGAGTTTGTATCAGAACTTTTCATTGATGCATCTATGGCATGTTTCCCCGATTCGTTTCTCGTCGCGGTCTACCTCACTCTGTTTATTCTAATTGTGGCAGAAATTTTCTAGGTGCATCACGTGCAATTGAAGAAAGCGCTCGGTTTTTAAGGGACCAGCATGACGATTTGTTGTCTGCTCTTGCCTCGTGTCAAGTCAGCTACAATCAGCTACACTGCTCCTAACACGTACTCTCGAAAGGAAACCTCAAAGTTTTGAAGAACTTACTACCATGTACTCTCGTATAGAAACTATCCTGAATAGTCGGCCTTTATGCCTCCCTTCCTCTGATCCGAACGACGATATCTACTATCCTACTCCAGGACACTTTTTGATCGGCGGATCAATTTCAAGTCTTCCCGAAGTTACATTTGACGAAACTCTTAACCTACGTTCTCGGTGACATCGTCTTTGCCAGTTTACTCAGTTATTTTGGCGACGCTGGTCTAAGGAACATCTACATACCCTCATTCAGCGAAACAAAAAGAATTGTCCTTGAAATGATTTAAGAATTGGTGATTTAGTTTATATTACAGTAATCAATTCTAGCCCTTTAACTTGGCCTCTTGGCCGGGTTACCAAATTATTTCCGGACCGAGACGGAATCGTTTGCGTGACTTCGATGAAGACCACCAGCGGTAATTTTATTCGTTCAGTAAATAAATTTCTCCCTCTCCCTCTAACCTGTATAATGTACACCGACTGATCAAATAAAAAGGGAATTAGAGCACTCTCTGGCACAATTTTCAAAGTTGGTATTGTATCAAACTGCGATTTCCAGGTTATATTGGTTGTATTATGCATATCAAAAATTTTAATGTTACTCATAATAATGGCATAATCATAGCTTGCACTAATTTCCCTCGTTTGATCAGTTGTTGCCGGTCAATTTCCGATTGCTACTATAGCAGATGGAAATATTGTTAATATATTTATTATTAGCTGTTGTCGTTGCCAGTGCTTAGGTACATATTTGTACTATTTCCTTTGCTCAAGGGTATAAATAATAAAGCTATAATAAAGTAAATGTAACAAAGCAACCGAACCCTTTTTAGCGTTCTGGAACTTGTCTATTTCTTATTTTAATGTTGACATGACCGGTGCAAGAGGTTTTGATGCCCTAGGGAAAATAATTGAGTCCCCTCCCTCCCTAAAAGTTTATTTTGTGCTAACCCTTGTTCGTTTAAAATGGTTGCCAGTGCTTTCTCTGTCATACATGACCATAGGTAAGTTTTATTGCGCTTAAGCTTCGAGAAGCTCCTCTCTCCTGGGACTACTGATACTGATGGCGCCAACAGAATTCGTAGAGCGCAAACAAGTTAGGCACACTTTCTTCCAACTCACCTTGTAAAATGAAGTCAAGGGCATCTTTTGGCGCTGACTGTTTAGTGACTCACCGTGAAATAACTTGCAACTCACTACACAATTCCATAGCATCAATATGCTTATATTCGTTATGGGTTAACGCATTTTCTTAAATTCATATATTTTTCGGGAACAAATTGTGTGGGTTTTTCTTCTAATGCTTCGATATTGTATAAAAATCCAAATTTTGGGTTTATTTCCTCCATCTGCACTCATAAACTGTGCTGATTGCAGCATCCAGGATTGAAAAATAAAAGGTTATCCTGTACTTTGCATCTTGTAGCGGTTCATCCTTCCTTCGAATGAAAAAGGTCTATTCTTTTTTCAAGCGCTTTTGGGTCGACTCTAATTTAAACGAAGTCGGAATATCCAGCTCTTTTGCGATATCTCTGACATCTACCAATATCTTCTCAAAACCTTAACCATTTCTAGAATTTTCAAGGATTCCTTTCTTTTGCGAAGATGTTTTGTAGCAGCAGCTAAATCAAATTCCTTGGTCTCAAATAACTTGCTAGTCAAATCAATTTCATTCAAAATGTACCACACTACAAAAGATGCCACGAATAAAAATGTTCCAATATGTTTGGCAAGTCTTTGAGTTTCAACTAGTAAAACATTTCCATAATTTCCTGCGAGATAGGTAATTTCAACAATGTCCGTGAGAGCGTTGTGTACTATACTCTGATAACGGAAGTACATAAAAGCAGCGAGTCTGCTCTCCTAGCTTGTATCACTGAGTAGTTTAAGCGTTAGGGGTGGCAAGTGGTGGAGGAGTATTTCCCAAAGTTGCGTTGATGCGGAGAAAAGAACATATTTTGTAATAAACAGAAGAAGATCATAGCACCAAAACAGAAATTAGCAACATAATTTACAACTAAATTTAATGAGTGAGGACTACATAATACAAAGAATGCTCATCGGTTCATATCTAAAATTCAACGTTGGAAAACTAAGTTTTCCCTTTCATATTGCTTTTGTTGTAGTAACCTTTTCCACTTAAACTTTTTATTGAACGTTTAATTTAATGTCACATGCTTTGTCTTCTGTTGTTGAAATAAAAAGGAAAATGATTTTCGTCGTTCGTTCTGTTTCAATAACACAAAACAAAAGATGTAAAACTAAAGAACATTTTTTGGGATTTATTTTAATTTCGGACACTGTTAAAGCAAGTTTGACTGCAGCCGCCCTAGGAGAGTTCAATGACATGTCACTTTCAATAAAAGCTTACATTATTAATAGTACACAAAATTTTCTCATGAGTGGAATTACTCAGAAGTTGAATTAACTCATTCTGGATATCTTTGTCCAAGTAATGAATGATAGGATCAAACAAAGCCAAGTATTGAACGAATTTGAGAAAGTTTCCATTTCCACAAGCAAATAAATTATCGTATCAAAAATATTAACTAGAATTGTACAAAGACGAATGGAAAAACGAGCTGAAGAAATACTAGGAGAAGAACAATTTGGGTTTAGGCGAAACAGGGGAACACGGGAGGCTATTTTAGCTCTGAGAGTGATAATGGATAAAACAATAGAAAGCGTGCATATAGGGTTTGTAGATCTGGAGAAAGCATTCGACAATGTAAAATGGCAAAAAATGTTCAAAATACTCAAAAAATTGGAATGGGTTATAGTGATAAACGAATAGTCCATAGCTTATATCAAGAGCAAACAGCAGTAATAGAATTAGAGCAGGAACGTAGAGAAGTATACATTAGGAAAGAGGTGAAACAGGGATGTGCCCTATTTCCATTAATTTTTAACTTGTACATTGAAGAGGCAATGAATACTGTCAAATGCAGGAAGACATTTGGAATTATTATGCAGGGACAAAAAATTGATATGCTTAGATTTGCAGATGATATAGCGTTATTAGCATCTAACAAAGAAGAGTTAGAAGCTGCTCTTAATGAAATGGAAACGGTTCTAACAGTGAGATACGGTATGAAAATTAACAAGAATACAAAGATATACGAACTTACAAGAGGTTAAGGATTTCTGTTACCTAAGAAGCCAAATAACGCAAGATGGGAAAAGCGCAAAAGATATAAAACAGTTACATTCAACAAGAAAATGCAACTACTGGGTTCAAAGACTAGAAACAAGGAAAAGATTGCTTAAAACACATATGTGGATCACAGCACTGAACGGCTGTGAAGCCTGGACAGTAGGAGAAGCGAAAACAAAAAGGTAGAAGCCTTTGAAATGTGGTGCTACAGACGTATGATGAAGATATCATGGACAGACAAAGTTAAGAACCAAGAGGTACTAAAAATGGTAGGGCAAGAAAGAGATATGTGGAAAACGGTAAAAAAATAGGAGAGATAGGATGATAGGCCACATACTACGGCATGAGGGAATAGTACGGAATATATTAGAAGCAGAGATAGGAAAAAGAGAGGTAGAAGTAGACCTGGATTAGACTACTGCACACAGATGGTAAAAGATGTAGGTTGTAGGAATTTCATGGAAATGTGTAGGCTAGCTCAGAATAGAAATCATTGGCGGTACGCATCCAACCAGTCCCAAGGTGAATCAATTTTTGACAAAAAGTAACTGTACCTAAACATGATGAATATTATAAGCAACTGCAAGCATTGATTGGGCAATATTCTCGAAGAATGTTAATTATGTGAAAGGATTTACTGAAAAACTATTAATTCGGCAAATGTCTAAGGCTGCTTAACCCTCTTCACTAAATCTTGGTGAAATATCTGCGACAGTGATAGTTAGTTAACCTATAAAGACCCGAATACACAACGTTTAAGTTATTTATATAACAGCAAATTGGATGTACATAACTTAAACGTTGTGTATTCGGGTCTTTATAGGTTAAATAACTATCACTGCCGCAGATAGGTAAAACTTTTAATATGTGGGTATGTTGTGTGGACGTTAATGTACTTTGTCCTTTAGTTAATATTCGGTCTAATTATATAGAGATACGTCTTCCTCAATTTTGTTTTGCCGTGGTCACCGCATGACTTTCGCTTTGTGAACTTGTATTATTTTAGATATTGTGTTAGTGTTCTTTGTATTAGGTTTAAATTTATCTGTTTTTTAAATTTTATTGTAGTTATTTTATTTATTTGACATTGCAACTTTTAATTGTGTTAAAGTATTAAAATTGTTTTATTAATTTCATCGCTTGTCATGGAATCACTTACTTTTAGATTAGCTTATGTGAATCTTTTTACGTCATAGTAAGTATGTAAGTCGAATAGTTACACTGTTTCAAGTTTGAATGCTAACACTTGTTAAATTCCAGTTTTGAAGAAGGCATAACTGTTTGTGCCGAAACGTTGAATGTAATTACAAATTGCCGCTGTAGTTTGTATTTGTACGAACGAGTGTATCCCAATATTCTATACAACTTTATTTCATATATATATATATATATATATATATATATTGCTGTAATTATAGGGTTAATTTAGGGGTAGGTTAAGTCATAAGGGTCGTAGAATAAACAAGGGAAACTCCCAAGTAACAGAAGCACAGAATTACAGATATTAGAAGAGTAAATAGGTCATTATAAATATTATTAGTTGAGAACACACTGTATATAGCAGTACAAGCGATTAGAACACATATCCAAGAGTAGCTACAAGCAAAGATTAGAATTTAAAAATGTAACGAAACGCATTGAAAATAAAAACCTGCATGAATTTGGCTAGATAAACATTCAAAAAGTGTGTTAATATATTACCTTAAACGCACTTAGAAATTATGCATTATTTTAAAAGCGTGCGTGATCTAAAAGAATCACATTTGTTCAAAAATCCAATTTATTAGGAAATAAACAAACACCAAATTTATTCTATTCAGATTAGAATAAGGCCAACAACATTAGTACGTGCTTTTATGAACAAAAATTCCTGGGATTTCTGAATTAGATGTGAGGTATCACATTAAATTACGTGAACAAGAGCATCGCTTCATGCAATTAAAATACATACAATTGGTAAACTTCCCCAAAATAACAAGAGATAAGACGCTTGGTCTCGCCTAGCACGTGAAGTCAACGAATCGCAAACAAAAGGGAGCCGATCCTATAAATATCTTGACAATTGAATATAGAGTTAGTATACTTTAAAACTGGGCAGTCACTATACTTGAAAGTGCTAAATATTTACGTGAATAGTAAATTAAATTAAAAGCGAAATTCAAGAGTGTGTAATTGTACAAGCGAGCCGTACTTCTGAAGACGTAAGTAGATAAAATTTAGTGAAATTATACCATTTCTAATAATAAATAAAACAGGGCTCCTAATTACATCCGAATTACCATCTTGATTATCATCTTAATTGCCGTCTTAACTACCATTACAATCTTAAATTACAATCAAAATAACGTTACGATTCCTGTTAAAACTTTAAATAACGATCAATTACGATCTGAAATACAATTTTTGGATACGAGACTTTGGAGAATGCTGTCTGTTCAAGCAAATTGATGGTAAATATTCTATTGCGGAAATGAAAAACCTTTCATTGGAATAAACGCACCAATAACGATTTGGATATCGACTTCAATTCTTAGGAATGCAGAGCACCTACAAAACCATTTCAGGTTAAATATTTTTGATATAATTTATTTTTAAAACTGTTTTATCTCAATAATAATTTAAAGTGTAAGAGCCGACAAATTGAGGTTTCTTGTGTAAATTTATGAAAAGTTATAGACATCTTGAAACGTTTCAATAGGACTTTAAAGGTAAATAAAAAAATTCGTTTTGCTGGCTTGATTTTCTAAAAATTTGACAGATGTATATAATTTAAAAAGGGAGAAGATATTTAAAAGGGTTGTAAATATTCAATCATTATACTGTGTATTGTAGAAGTGCTTTATTTAATTGAATCAGCTAGTCGAGGCAAAGAAAATTATAAATTAACATCTCTACAAGTGCTTGAGTAATAAAAGTATAAATCATAGCATAAATATGGTTCAAGTTTGTGGGGCTTAATATAAAGAAAATATAACAGTAAATATGACGCTCATCGTAGGGGCTGCGAGTAACACAGCATAAATATAGCATACCCAAGCCGTGGGGTGAATAGCACAGCAATATATATATATATATATATATATATATATATATATTACTCATATTTAGACCAGGGTAGAAAATTAAATAATCACATCAAATAATTTTAATCACCGTGTAGAAGCTTTGGGAAAAGGTACGCGTTATTAAAGAACCGTGAAGCATAAAAATTCATTCGTTTCATTAAAAATAAGGGAGTTAAATTATGTACAAGACGCTTGCTATAAAAAAAAAGGGAAGCAGTATTAAAAAGCTCTACGTGTAATTTAATTATTCCTAGTAAAGAAACAAATAGAAATTACGTGCAAAATTTATTTAATTAACTCAATTTTAAGTAACCGGTATTTAAACAAAATGTACAGATAATAATTAATATTTGATTAGGAGTCACTAAAAATTAAAGGGTATTATTTTAATTGGAGTTAATTGAACCATTAGTAACATATAATATCTATAAAAACTTGTAAAAACCCAATAAAATGCAAATCGTAGAAGTGTTATTTAGAAGTATTATGTTTGAACACCTGCGTATCGTTAAAAGGCTCATTCTGCGTAAATTTGGCAGATAACAAATGGTTACAGAGAATCTTGGAGAAACCGTAGCTTAATAGTTACGGGAAATGCTAAAGGTGGGTTATTTCACAGTCCACATGGACTGAAATAATCGATAATAAAGAATATCAATTTGCACCAATAAGAACAGGGTAGATAGAGACAGATAATATGCGCAAGACCGAGACACATATAGTAAAAGGCGTGAGGGGAGCAACGTCACTGGGTTGCGATTACTTGAGAGGTAAAAATAACATTTCTGTATAAAAATTTAATTAGTTATTTCCAGACGTTGCGAGCCGTGTCGAAATTTCTGAGATTTAACTGGTGCGAGTGCAAAATTCGTAAAAATCGCATGCCGGGCTGCGGAATGGGAACATAGCATGCGAAATTCTTTAGAATTGTCCGTTTTGAAGACTCGACCGACAGACAGGCTAACCTCTATATATACCCAGGGGAATATGAACAAGCTCTCTTAGATCTTCGACTTGATTCAATGCGTTAAACAGTACTTTTTAGTTTTCCAATTTTGGATAGAATAATTTAAACAGTTTGCTCGTATATTTTGGTGATTTAAAAAACAGTTTGTTCTTTACGTGCTACAATGAATGTACTTTAGTGCACTTAGAAAAGAAGATACAAGGTAATAAAGTTAGTATCACTGTACTAATTAGTCAAAATTTGCAACGACGAATGAATACACAAAAGTAGGCAGTTTTGGCGTATATTGGTGAAAGAAGCATGAATTTCTTTGCTATTTTTCGGGGGTGTTAATAATTAAATGGTTTATAAACGTGTATGGATCCACAAAACAAGCTTCAGATATACACAAATGAGTTCCGGAAAAGCACTGAAACTACTTTAGATGGATGGTGATGTAGAAAATTTTAAAAGCGTTGAGAATCAGAGCCGTAAATATAACCCAGTTGGATTGGTGTGATTAACAAAAGGGACAATGTACATTGAAGCTACGAGTGCAGTAACCTTCAGGTAAATTATACTATTTTGTTTGAACTTTGATGTTTTCGTGTGTGTTGAATAACTTTATAATTGACTTACTTAAAATGGACAGTAATGAAGTTGTACTAACAACAAAATTTTAATTTTAAGGTGAAATTTTCTTGTTTAAGTCGAAAGGAGTATTTAGTATTTATGTTCTTGATGAAAATTTGGGTATGTCTTTGAGCTCAATTAGACGAACCTGGTTAATTAACGTAAAGGGGTGGTAGATGCTCCCTTTGTACTCAGACTCCGGTCTGCATATATTGTTATAGTAATTAGTAGGCATCCTACAAGGACTTTAATTCTGGATGCACATTAAAATGATAATGAATTTAATCTTGAAATTTTCTGATACTGAAATTTATGCTGAATTTTAATTTTTAAATTTTAATGTATTGTGAATATTGATGTAAATAGAGTTAACGTTGATGTTTGTGGTAGGAATGTGTCTGTTTTTTTTTTATGAATGATGATGAAGGTTTAACTAGGTGAGCAGCCGAGGCGGAAAAGAGTAAAGAGGCGAGTAACAGAAGAAAGTCAACGGACCAGATAATTAAATAGCTTTTTGTACATTTCACAGCATACATGACGCCCAATCTGTGGGCTCGATTCGAAAAGCGTAGTTCCCGGATTTAAAAAGGTTTCACAGCATTCTTGGCGACCCAAAAGTGAGGCTCGAGTTCCAAATAAAATTTTTGTGATTTTATTCCAGGAAACTGGCGATCTGAGAGAGAGAGTTTCTGTTTGTGTATAAATTTAAGAGTATTTTAGAGTGTGCGTGAGTGAGTAGAACGTATGCAGAGAAAAGAGTGGTTAAGGAGTCAAGGAGTGGAAATTGGAAGTGACGATAGTGCATTGTGTGGGAAAAATTCGAAAATGGAAGAAGCTGGAGGCAGTAGAGATCAGTCGAGGACGGAATCAGGGGATCAAGGAAACGAGATGATAATGAGAATGCTAGAGAGGATGAACGAAGAATCCAATAGAAAATTAGAACAGCTAAGCGATGAAGCTAATAGAGCTAGGGAGGAGTCCAACAGAAAATTAGAACTGCTAAGCGATGAATCTAATAGAGCTAGGGAGGAGTCCAACCAAAAATTAGAGCAGATAAGCGGGAAAATTGAGCAGTCGACTAAAAAATTTACAGAATTTAAAAATAGTCTTACCGTGAAAATGGGGGAGGTGGAAAATAGGGTTGAAAAAAATGAGCGTGATATTACAGGTCTTCGACAGGAAATGGGACATTTAAGGTCCGAAGTACGCATTTTTTGTGAAGAAGAAATAAATGTAAAAATGACTGAAGTAACGGACTCATGTAGGGATCAGTTAGGCAGGGTAGAACGCGAAGTTAGTAGTATCAAACACAACATGTCGAATTTAACGGGGGATGGTCCCAGATTTTATACAGGTGAAGGATCATTGGACCAACACATGAAGTTTTATGGCGATAGCAGGGTAAATCCACAAATTTTTATTAATAGTGTAAGAAATCTAGTGGGAAATTTATTTGACGAACAGACTAAACTGAATACGATAAAGGCTTTATTGAAAGACAACGCGGAAGCATGGTACAATTTAGTAGGACAGGACATAGACACCTACACGGACTTTGAAGACCGATTTTTAAAGCACTACTGGAGTGACCACAGACAAGACCAGGTACGAGACGACTTAATCACAGGGAAATTTAAGGGAGAATTTTCAGGAAGTAGGGAGCAATATGCTATACGCAAGTATAGCATAGCAAAGCAACTGAACCCACCACTGACGGACCGACAAATTATCAAGTAAGACAACACGTAGCACTACAGAACATAGTGGACAGAGAAATGTTTTTAGAATACCTGCAGAGGTACGACGACGTAAGTAGTGGACGACCTCGGGATAATAGGGAAAGACAGATCAACACAGTTAGGTTTGACGATAGACTGGACAACTATGCTAGAAGGGGGAATAGTTACGGATACCAGCGACAGAATTGGGAACAGCGACGACCATACTTTAGAAGTAATAGTTTAGGAAGGGGACCTGCACCGAGACCGGAACCTACCAGAAGGAATAGTTCACCGGACATGAGGGGGACTGCTAATACAGACACGGAACGAGTGGAAACGCCTAGGACATACGCTGAGGTGACGGCTAGACCAGGACCAAGTAGGAAAACAGACCTGGACAGGATTGTTAGAACGCGACAGACCACTAGATTTCAGTGTAAATGTAGATGAACATCCACGTGAATTTTTCAAAATTGAGGAGGAAGTAGAGCCAGAAACTGAGGAAAAATTATGTTTGCCAATTATTAATATAGAAATTTTGAAAATAATGTAGAAGTATTACTTGATACAGGGGCAGAGGCGAGTTTAATATCGGAGGAATTCGTCAGCAAAATTAGGGATAAGGTTTGTGATAGAATTATGCCTATAAAGCGTAGCCATTTAGTAGCTCCAAATAAAAGAAGTTTGCTGTAGTAAATAGTGTTGTGGTGCTTAGGATAGATATAGGAGGTTTAAGCTGTGAACAGGAGTTTGTAATTGTACCTGGACTGAAGTTTCAGAGCATTTTAGGTGTTGACTGTATGATGAAGTTAGGGTTTTGATAGATATGGAAAGGAAGGTAGTAAGGATTAAGGATAGGGTAGTGCCATGGAAGGGCAGTTATGAAGTCACAGAGGATGACACGGGGTTTAGTATTAATGTAGTAGAGGTAGAGGATGATGAAGGTAAACAGATCAACACAATAAGATGTCCAGAGGATAGGAGAGTAGAGGTTCAAGCTTTATTACAAAAACATGCAGAATTAGTGGGGGTAGAAGCAAGCACAGCGTTAGGCTATGAGCACAAATTGGAAGTGGATAATTCAGAACCGTTCACCGCAAAGGTTTATCCAATTCCAGCAGCATATCGGGAGCAGGTGAAGGCAGAATTAAATAAAATGTTGGAAGATGGCATAATAGAAGTATCAAACACTCATTTCATAAATCCGTTGGTGGTAGTTAAGAAAAAGGATGATAGCATTCGTTTATGTTTAGATGCACGAAAAATTAATCAACGGACCAGTTAAATTAATAGCTTTTTGGTGGTTTCACAACATTCTTGACGCCCAATTCGTGAGGCTCGATTCTAATACAGAGAAACACAGCAATATATATATATATATATATATATATATATATATATATATATATATATATATATATATATATATAATAATAAATGTTTAATCCTGTAAATAGGTTATTTCATATTTTTACGTGGCATTAATGAACTTAATGCGCTTGTTGTATATATATATATATATATATATATATATATATATATATAATTAAATGTTTTTATTAATCGTGCTATGTTGTAAATGGATTTTGCTCTTGTATATCATAATTTATGTGTTGCAGAATTGTGTCTGCAAGATACAGGAGGTATGCTGGTATCAACATCTTAACATTTGTTTTTTAATAGCACATTCATCAAAAGAACAACAATTCGGCCATGCTACTACTACTGCTATTACATAACCAATAAACATATAATAGTAGTGACACATAATTTCCTTTTCTGATTTACTGTAGTGAAGGGAGAAAATTATACGGCACGCATAAATTCCATCTCCTAAGTCATAAAGCACCATTCTGCATTTGACAACAAATAAAATAAATAAATTTTGCAAAACAAATAGGTCTATTTTCATTTTTAAAAAGTCCAGGATGCGTTGAACGTACCTCGTATTTCCCTAATACTATCAGCAGGAGCTCGTTCACAATCATTACCAACAGAAAAAACATTTGCATATAATTATGTTCTTGAAAAGATACTACAATTATAGCTTTAGAAATTCGATATCGCACAGGAAAGGGCAATGAAATTAATGTGACCGATTAGGATGCAAATGAGTAGACCAGGTTGTAATAAATTGCATACGTTTCTACGTGTACCAGCATTAATAAAATGATTTAAAGAAATGTCATGAGTGAACATCACCGTTGGTGTCAACAGCAAACCATCTCTAAGAAAAATGTATAAACGATTAACTAACTACCTACAGGAAAAATATTTTATGAAAAATTGTTTTTTAAAGGTCAGAGACATGAACTAAAAATAGTGAATCTAAAAAGTACACAAAAATAGTAAAAATTTTTCAATGTTTCCTGAAAATTTGTGAACCGGAACACCTCCTTGCTACAAGGTCAATTGTTCTATGCAAAAGTAAAGAAATGCGAATGTTTTGTATTTCAAGGTTTTTGGAATAGAAGTCTTGTTTAGGTAACGCAAGGTGTATGCTTTTAAAATCCCATTTTTTAGTTGGTACCAAACAACTTCGATGACACCTGAAATTATCCTACGAAAGATTTTTACAAAATCACTGAAATATATAAGTTCACCAGAATTTTATTTTAAATCATCAACCAGTGACCTCAGGCATAAAATAGTAGCTATAATAAATATTACAATATATATTAAATTGTAACCAATCACTCTCTGATATCTTGCAGCAAAGCCAAACACTTCTTCAATATTTCATGTATTTAATAGCCTCGATAGGTATTAAACCCGTTTGTGGTTAGGAGTTTTCAATTTAAATCCGTACTGTAAATTTAGTATAATAGATGAGATCGACGGGAGCATCATTTGTGTCCTAGACTGATATCTGGACCGCCCTGTCGGCTGCTTGATTAATATACAACCCACCGATTGTTTGGTAATATTCAAACTAGGGGCAGAACCTCGCTTGATTTAATGGTAAACGAAAAAAACTTTGCTTTTGTCATCCAGGTGATACGGGTTCATGGGAGTTGCAGTATGCAAATAGGGAATAATAAATGATTCACAATATGCAAGGTTAATTGTATGCAAATTTCTAATACAATTAAACTAATTACATTATAATAACGAAGCCTAGTCACGAAAATAATAATATTAATACTGTCTCTCTGTTTCCATTATAAAAATTAAAGTTAAAGATTTTTGAGTGTCCAATGTAAAGAGATCTAAATTGATACTGAAACGAATACATTATTACCTGAGTATACAAATTAATTAAAACCATTTATAATTGAATTATTTAGAGTACTTTCAGTCCGAAACGGTTTGATAGAAATCAATATTAATGTGTTTAAAGCAAGCAGCTACTAAAAGGTAGTTTTTATTCGGCATCGTAGTGATAGCAATCATGCGATATTTTTGGCTAATTAAATTCGTCGTATCAGAATGATGTAGAAGATTATAGTTTATAGATTCTTGATTTGGAAATCTTCTGGGCTGAAAACGAGCTGCAATTCATGGCGGATAACTTCTGTTGTAGTCTTTTAAAAATGTTATCCACGCGGGTTAAATACTAGAACAAAATATTGGACGCACACAAAAGACGCATTTGGTTTAAGAAGTTCTTGAGCAGAAATATGTATTCAAGGGTAAAACAGAGCAAGCCAGGTAAGCATAAGACCAGTAGCACACTGTAACGCTTTGCGTTATTCTAACTAATAAATGAGATACGAAAGGACAAAAATTACTTTAAAGGAACAAAATAAATATGGATGAACCCTGTATATTATAATTCATGAATAGCAAGGTTAATTAAACATGACATTTCAATTTCTTTTAGTTCTATAAAGGAGATTTAGGCAACAAACTTAAACTACAAAATCTGAGCTATTTCTTTCATAGTACATTGTACTCAGGTCCAGGATTTATTTAAAAACGGCAAATGGAAAACAGGTTTCGATATTACGCCTACAAATTCAAATATAAAGACATAAGTATGCGTAATTCCATAGATAGTTTTGGGTAAACATACCAATTGCAACGGCAAGTTTTATAAAGTTTTAACTAAAACTAATGATTAAAACAAGGCGGCATTGTCAATATTCATGATTCACATAATAATTATCCCATAGATATGACAGGGTTTTACACTTTTTTGTGGAAAAGATTAAATTTAAGGTTATCGTAAAACAAAGTGTAGCTACAGTGACGCAGTAACTAATTAAGATAAAAGTAATATTGCTACAAAACAATTAAATAACTTAAACACAGCCGATGACCTAGTGGAATTTAGAAACTTGTTACAGAATGTGTCACAGACATGATAATGAAATACAATATCAAATGTTTACATTGTAACTATTTTCAGACTGCTGAAGACATAAGATAACAGTAATCACGTTTTTTCACGTGGTCTAATGTAAGTTCGGCGTAAGTGACCGTAATGCAATGACATAACCCTCGAAGCATAGCAAATTGGAAGAAGAACGAGAGTTAGACAGTGGACAGAAATAAAGAAACAATTAATCGTTGTCCGCTAACGAGAACACATGTGAGGGTAACGGTTGATTGAGTTTGAGTAGCCGTGTAAACTGCTTTACCATGAGATGAGCAAACGAAAATTAAACGCAGTGTATCTGAGGATCAAGTTGACAACGACCCGAAAACAAAGATAGAAATTTGGAGAGATTGTTTCTAATCCCATTTAGGTGGAAACTAACTACCCGTTGCAGAGTGAACTCGTACCTGGTTCGATAAAGGTCTTTATATAGAACACAAAGGTAAACCGCCCAAACTGTAAGTGTTGAATGCAATTTTTTGTGGGGTTTCTGAATTAAGATTGGTGAAGGTAAGAAACGCCCACATAAATTGTATAGGTTAAGATTTATTTTTTTCGAGAAAACTGAAATTCAAATTTATATGGAACATTTGAGACTTTCATGAAATAATTATAGTTGGGTACTTGAACGTTAGGATTGATTAAAAATGATTTAGGAAGTAGCTGTGCAAATTTCTGTATGGTAAAATCTGTTTATACCTGTTTATATTGCAATATTGTGACTATTGTAGCGAAATAAAATTAGACGACGCAACGAAAAGAAGGTGGTTGATTTATTTACTTAAAATATAGTTTAAAATGTTGTAGAAGTAACTCCATTCTACCTGGTGGCTGAAATAGTGGGATCCCTAGGAAAACTCGTCTTCTAAAGGATCGTCCCTAGATCTGACGGATGAGCGTCCGTTAATTAAACAATTCAAGGTAAGTATTACTACTAACATAGTATTGTATTTTCAATTATTCCTCTCTATATTTAGCACTTTTTTATTTGTTTATATAGGCTCCTACTCCCGCTCAACTGTAATTAGCCGGTGTATCATTAACTTGTTACGAGATTTCCGCCCCTTCTAGGCAATTCAAAATGTAACTGCCTAACTATACATTCACTTATAACAACATATATCACATATCAACGCAAAATAAGTCTCAGTCTAAAAACAATAATCATAAGTCCAACAGTAAGTTCTATACTGAGTCAAATAATTTTAATAATAATAAATCCAACAATATGTTTAATCATTGAAATAAAAATAAATCCTTAATAGGTCTAAGAACACTAAATACGATTAATAGCAGCTTTAATAATACGGGCAATAATTGGTACGAACGTAATTGTATTTGAAACCAATGTAAAAGTCGTTGTACAAAATACATCAGAAGCTTTTGTAAAAGTGCATTCGCCCTTTAGTGGTCTGAAGATGTGATGATAAGTTCAAGAACAACCTGGAGCTGATGAGGCGTGGAAGATACCATAGTAAATCCTGTAGAAACTGCCACAAGCGTGGTCGGGCCGTATCAATGACAGTGTGCCGGACAACATGTGTCCGAAGGTGGCAATAATAGAACCAATAAGAACCTGGAACTGTTGAGATGTGGTAGCTGCTGTATTAGATGCCGTAGTTCCAATAACAATTTGGATCTGTAGAGAATATGATGCTGTGAATTAGATGCCGTTGAAGCTGTTGCGGTCGTTGTCGGACCCTACATTTGATTTTCCAATGCTTCACTCAAATGTACTACATTGGCCAGGAAGCGAGTTTTTATACCTAGAAATTTTGGATTTTGCGAACCTTTGCAGTTGCAAGCAAGGTAATGATCTTTAACGTGCGTGACAACACTCACGCACGGGACATTCATTTTACCTCTCATCCGAACTAGGACGTATTTTTGTGAAAAATGCTCACCTAACATTTTTCGAGTGGACCGTGTCGGGATTTGAATTCAAGTCCTTGGGCATAGTAGTCACACTAATACCGACTACACCGCGGAGCCGCCTGGTCGTTGTCGGATCGCAGGAATAGTCGTATACCAAATATCACCTGTCTGAAAATGTTGATAATAAGTCCAAGAACGATCTGGAGTTGATGTGGCCTAGACGCTGCAATAGTAGGTTCGTAAAAGTTGTAGCCAACACGAACGGGTTTTAGGGATGGCGGTGTTCCGGAAAGCATGACCGCCCAAAGATGGTGTCGAGATTGCTCCGGATTATTGGAAAAGCTTTCATAAGTACTTAACCAGCCTGCTCCGTGTGGTGAGCTACAAACACAACTTCGATTTGATGAAAATTGCCTGGTTTTTTACGTTTTGGTTCCTATAAGGTTATACAATCTGCATTAAATTGAGGTACACAATCTGCCATATTTGATACTAAAAAGCGCAGTTCAGAATAGTATTCAAACCGCCACACTGTATTAAGCAGTTTATTACAACCTGGAACAGCTTGGTAAGGTATAATTTATATAACCACTAAGGTAATCAGCATCACTGAAATCCTATGTTCAGCTAAATACAAAGAAGAAATCTCAGATCTAGGAAAGAATCAGAACTCTATTTTTATTGTGTAACACTATCACAATTTCAATGTTAAGAAGTGATGCTACAGATAGCTTAGGAGCGAGTATCATTCGGTGGGCTTCTTGACAATAGAAGTATGAGAAAAGTGTCAATCGTTTGGTTTTAACTTGTTGAATAAAAATATTAATCGTGATAGGGTGTAATATTGCTTAGAAGCCTAAAATCAAGATGGCAATCGAAATAGCTGCTATAATATAGAAATTATTTATAGTTGGACTATTCCGAGAAAATTAATGTCAAATTATATGCAACTCAGTAATGAAAGAAAAATTTTGGTAAAACCTACCTATACACACATATGGAGATATACAACATGGCGTCCTAAATGGCCGCTTTGTACATGATATTAAACATTCCTCCTGCTCGAGTCTTATGATATACCAAAATGGTATTTTCAAATTGCGGTCTGAATTTATTTATCCGAAGTTTGCCGAAGATGTCTCGAATAATTTTACGAACGAAGATTCCAATTTCTTATAGGACTTCGTACATACCATCCAAGCAGTCAATATGCAACTTTAGTTGGTTAGCTACATTTGAGAATAGGGTGTCGAACAGACTGAAAGTAGTCAACCATGTTCGGATAATATCCTACTAAGTTAGTTGTTTTTAATTTTAGGGGCACATTGGTTTCCAGATCGACAACTTTATATTGGACATAAGTGCTGTTAATTAATGCGGCCGGATTCCGATAGTTACAAAGGTAGAGAAAGTGGGCAAATATACGATATAAAAATAAATGATAATAAACAAATACAAAATGATTACTTTAAACACTTACCTTTCGAGTTCTAGCGACGAGTATCACAAGTAGTTTTGCGGTCGTTTAACGGAAAACGATTATTGCAACCGTCTAGTATGAAAATCGATTAATATAGAAACTTTGACTGCGTCCGTTTAGTACGGAATACGATCGTGCAATGCCGTCTTGTCTTCTCGATGGCGGTGATTAGATGTTCTTGCACATGTGTAGCATAGTTTATTTTTATCGCGGCACTTACAGGCAATGCTTGAAATAATGACACGGAAAATGGAATGAAAATTGAATACCGGGCGAGGTAAACGATTAGAACAAATTACAAGCGGAGGGGGGGGGGGCAGAATCAAATAGCGAAAAAAAAGGATTTTACGAAACAAAATGAAAAATAAATAAAGAAACAAATTTTTCTCTGCATTGAGGGCAAAGGACAAAGTTTTGCCACAGGATGCTTCAGCTCACTATGAACGGTTTTAAGTGTGACTACCCTCACAACACCATCCGTCCCAAAATGGACAGCCACAACACGGCCGACGGACCAACGAAGAGGTGGAACGTTCTCGGCTTTAATTAGCACTAAGGTGCCCAACTTAATTGGAGGAGACGGTGTGTGCCACTTGGAGCGCTGTTGAAGCGAGTGCAAATACTTCTTCGACAACGGGACCAAACATCTTGTTGAATCCGCTGGGGCAATTGCCAGCGAGAGAGGTGGTTAAGCGGAATGTGAGAAAGGTCGGGTTGCTGAATAGCGGTTAAAGGTGCCAAAGTCAGAAAGTGACCTGGTGTGAGGCAAGTCAAGTCATTGGGATCACTGCTGATGGGTGTAAGAGGGCGTGAGTTTAGGATAGACTCAATTTGAACAAAGACAGTGGTCACTTCCTCGTAGGTCAATACGGGTACGAAAAAGCAAGGTCTTAATGGACTTCACACCCGCTTCCCACAAACCACCAAAACGAAGCGCAGCGGGCGGTATAAAATGCCAAGAATTATGTTCTGTAGAGATAGCGGACTTGGCAAGGGGAAATTAACTGTCGATGGGCACAAGCAAAATTCGTGCAGTGGTCACTGTAGAGATGACCCCAACGGCCACGCCTGGCAATAAATCGGCGTAAAGCGGTGAGAAATGCGTCGGTTGACAAATCAGAAACTTATTCAAGATGCAGCGCCTTGGTAAACATACAAATAAAGAGACATAAATACGCTTTTAACACATTGACACCTCTTACTCGAGACATGGTAATAAAAAAGGACCAGCAAAATCGACGCCCGAATGCAAAAAGAATTGACTTGAGTGACTCAACATGCGGGAAGGTTGCCCATAGGAGGCTGTGATGCGGTAGGAGCAGTCTCTACTACGCCCAAGGTACCGAATTCGAATTCCGACACGATTCGCTTGAAATATGTTAGGCGAGCATTTTCCACAAAAGTACACCCTCGTTCGGATGAGAGGTAAAATGGAGGTCCCGTGTGTGAGTGTTGTCACGCACGTTAAAGAATCCTACCTTGATTAGAACAGCAAGGGTTTGGCAAAATTCCAAATTTTCCAGGTAAAAAAACTCGCTTCCTGGCCAATATAGTACCTTCGGGTGGAGCATTGGAAAAACACATGCAAGGTAGGAACAGTCTTCCAACAAGTCACACCCCAACTCAGAACACAACGAATTGACTACTTACTAGAAACAATCCAAAATTGTTGATGTATGATAAAATCAACCATTTGAACACGCGTGGAAAAATTTCAAATGGACAAAACTGATATAGAAATCTTTAAACCAACTTTTACTAGGTAAAAGGATGGGAAATTTCCTTTCAAAAAATAAGGATGCGTGAGGCAGTCGGCCACCAACCCGTAGGATTCCTTCTCTAATAAAGGGGGACAATTTGCGAAAATTCTTTTTTAGAACTGATGCCGACTTAAAGGCGTCCAGTTCAATTGAAACATGAGTTTGTTGCGTGAACTTAATCAAATGATCAAAGCATTATGTAGCTCGAAAGAGGACAAAGATCCGAAGTATTTTGATTAGGGATGTTGTAGGTTATAGACAAAGCGGAGAATTCAAGCGACAATGCGAATAATGAGTTGAAAAGATGATTTTTTTTTCCAAAACTATTTCAATCAAGAAAAGGACGCGACGGCGGTCAGAACAATAAAACGTTCTTCGATGAGTACTTCGGAGAATTAAAATGTGGTATGCGTGCACTGTATTTTTAGAACAAACGGTACAAGGCAGGGGGTGCCGCACTTCTTAAAGAACACTGGCACAAGTCACTAGGTAGCAAACCACGTAACCCGACATCGGCAGGATTTTTATTAAAGGGGATACGATGCCAAGAAGCGCGAGAAGTGTTTTCTTGAATATATGAGACTGGATTGGCAACGAAGGTCTTCCCGCGCTGTGGGGTGGACCGAATCCAAGAAAGAACCACCATGGAATCAGATCAACAAAAAATGTTATCAAAGGTTTTAAGGATAAAGAAAGGCAAAGAAAGCGTACGAAGAGAAACTACTTTAGATTTTGCACAAACTAACCGGACCTCAATAGAAGAATAAGTGACAAAAGAAAATAAACCACAGCGCAATAACCGCGTTTGGAAGCGTTGGCAAAGTAATGAATTTCGCACGTTGCAAAATGAGGCGGAATTAGCAAGCGCGGAAACTCAAAGTCGGAAAGAAATTGCAATTCATGAAGGTATCTCGCCCACAAACGCAGTATATCGGGGGGGGGGGTCTAATTTCAGGAACCACAAACGCTGAATTAAATGCTTTACTAAGCAAGTTAGGGGGATAAAATTCCCATAGAGTCAAAAATACGGGTTAAAGTTGGAAGTAAGTTGCGTTTGGTACATGCTACTGAATGTGGTTGAACTAGAAAACAAAAGGTATCTGAAGTGGGGTTCCATTGAAGACCTAGAACTTTTACAGGTTGAGTGTCAGGATCCTCAAAGGTGCGAGGTTGTGCAAATATGTTGCGAAGTGGAAGGATCTTTGAGTAATTCCGGTTGATTACTAGACTACTTATGAAGTTCAAAACCACCCAGTTTTAGAAGAGCAATTAATTGATTTAGTAAAGCAAGGGTTGACTGAATAGCGTCCCCACCAGGAGCGATATCATCGATAAAGGTGAGATTGCGAAGAGCAAAGGCGGCCAAACGAAAGGAGTTCCCTTCGTCCTCAACCAACTGCAAAAGCGTGCGTATCGCAAGAAAGGGAGCGCAATTTACTCCATAAGTAGTTGTATTCAATTGAAAAGGCTCCTCAGGAGAAAACGCCAAACAATTCTTTGATAGTCACAATGAGCGAGACTAACAAGGATTTGTCTATACATTTGACGAATATCTGCAGTAATAACATAAGGATGAAGGCGAAATTGTAACAAAACTGCAGTAATATCTGTTTGAAGTTTGGGCCCAACAAACAAATGATCATTTTAGGAGGATCGAGATAGAGTTTTAGCGGAAGCGTTGAAAACTACCCGTAGCTTAGTACTAATACTTTCTGGTTTCACAACACAATGATGCGGAATGTACTAAGAATTGCTAGATAGAGAACCAACTTGAACAGGTTGCATGTGTTTGGATTTCAAATAGTCGCGCATAAACGAAACGTATTGTTCAAAAACTGCGGGCTGTTTAATTAGACGATTTTCTAAAGATACAAAAAGCTGTAAAGCAAGATCACGACTACCAGGAAAGTAAGGTTTTGAATCTTTAAAGGGCAGTAAGACGACACACCGTCCTTGCTCATTGCGGCGCAGAGTGTCAACAAAAATTTTTAACGAAGATCTCATCAGGTGTGAAAGGTTTAGCCTCAGAAGCCTTTTCAACTTCCCATAATTTAGCGACAATATCTTCCAAAGGAGAAGCAGACTGGGTCATACAAAATAAGCTCGTGATCTTGAAGAAGGTGCGGCAGGAATAGTTCCCATTAGAACGTACCCAAAAACAGTATTGACTGCAACAGGTTGATCACTTGAACCGTTGATGCGGCCATTTAATAAAACTTTATGAAAAATATCCGCGCCAAGTTATAAATCAATCAGTCCAGATTGAGCAAAGAGCGAATTAGCTAGCTTGATATTAGCTAGATGAGCGAAATTTTCAGAAGAAATATTAGTGGTAGGTAAATTTTCACAAATTTTTGGGAGTACGACAGCTTCGAAATTAATAATAGGCGAGGAAGCACCTATTGAGAGTGTGGAGTAGCGCGAAAACCCAAACGTTTCACACTACTTTGCGAAATAAAAGAAGTCATGCTACCAGAGTTGAAAAACGAAATTTCTGGGAAAGTACCAGAGCGGTCAGCGATTTCTACCTGAACTGTGGAAAGTAACACAACTGAAGTTTTAGGGTGCCAATTAAACAAAACAACATTCGAAGTCGACGGGTCACTACGCAAAACGGAGTCAATGTTTCTTCAGAGGCAGGAGGAGCGGAAGGCATGTAGCGGTCTTGAATAGCGGAACTAGTAAAGGTAGAACCTTAGAGGATGCGGGAGCAGAGCTGAAACGAGCCTTGGTACTAGTAGCGGAAGCGGGTTTATACGAGATGTGATTGAAGTGCAACAAAGAATGATGACGTTGATTACATTGGCGGCACGAAATAGTAGATTTGCATTTATTCAAAATGTGGAAATTGCCAAGACAATTAATGAAAAGATGTTAGTTTTTGCAAAGTTGTAGCGATCTTGTAAAGAAAGTTTAACAAAGTCATTATAGCGATAAAGATTGTGATCTTGTTTGCAAAGTGGACATTTATTAACATTATGATTTGTATGTACTAACATGGAAACAGCTGAGCAAGACCTATCATTGTGGTTAGTACGAACAACTTTGTTTAAATCAGAATTATGATTGACCGACAGATTTGATAAAGATTTACAAGTTTTTCTCCAAGAAAGCAATTAACTTTGCATAGGATGGGATAGATAACGCATCGTGATGAAACTAAAAATTGGGGACAGTGTGCACATCCAGGCGATTTAGGATCATTTGCACTAGGATAAAGTCTCATTCCTCTACAGGCAAGTCAACGTCTTGAGGGCTTGTAAATTACCAGTAGAGGTGTCCACTAATTTTTGCAAACCTAATGGGTGATCAGCATTCAATTTTGGGGATTTTTCAATATCGTCCCAAAGAGCAGAAGTGATGCGGCGAATATTGCGATACTTTTTGCGAATTTTATTTTATGCAAGGGGGTAGTTTGATGCGGTTAGATCAAAGTTTTTAACGGTAAGTAATCCGGAATTTTTCAAAGCGGACTGGAGGTACAAAATTTATCGACATCAGAGAGGTCCTCATTATAATGAACCAGACTATCAAATCTATCAAAAAAAGTCTTGAATGTACTTATATCCCCGTCAAATGAAGAGAGAATCAAAGGCGGTAGAATCACTTTGGATTTTGCACTGTGTGAAGGTGCGGCTCCACCTTCCACAAGAGAGGCACGACTGATTGGAAATAACTTAAAATAAAGGGATTTAACAAGCTTTCAAACCGATAATCTGCGTCTTCATTCGAAGCGATCCCGCCAATAATAAAATTATGGTGCTCAAAAAAGTTTTCTTCAATCGCGTCGATCGATGTGTATTGAGCCCTGACATGTTCTAAAACACTAGGTTTAGCTACCGTCTTGTTAGCGATGTCAAAAATTTCTTGAGAGCTATTTTGCGTCTTTCTTACAAATTACGCATTTTTGAGCCTGTTTACCTTGATTTGAATTAAGCAGATACAAAGGGCCGATGAAATGGCGACGAACTTCGGTGAATTAAAATAAAGACAGTGCGGCGATAACAAAATATGGTCTCGTACAAATTCTGATGCTAAACCGATAGCAAAGAAACTTGCAAGCAACTCAAACGTAATGAAGCAAAGTTATTAAAACTAGGCAAATGCTTTGATAAGTGGTATGATAATTATGTGAAACTTATTAACATTTAGAATCCATGAAAACATTTACATCCGGCTCGCAGGACCATGTTAATTAATGCGGCGAGATTTGGATAGTTATAGAGGTAGAGAAAGTGGACAAATATATGATATAAAAATAAATGATAATAAACAAACACAAAATGATTAATCAAACACTTATTTTTCGAGTTCTAGCAACGAGTATCACAAGTAGTTTTGCGGCCGTTCAACGGAAAACGATTATTGCAACCGTCTAGTACGAAAATCGATTAATATAAAAACTTTGACTGCGTCCGTTTAGTACGGAATACGATCGTCATGTCTTCTCCATGGCGGTCATAAGATATTCTTGCACATGTGTAGCATAGTTTATTTTTATTGCAGCACTTATAAGCAATGCTTGAAGTAATGATACGGAAAATGGAATGAAAATTGAATACCGTGCGGAGGTAAACGATTAGAACAAATTCCAAATGCGAATATATATAAACGTAACAAATGCATTGAGAGTTTCAAAATCAACTTAAATAGTGGCATTTAATGGTGCCCGCTTTAGCTACTGTGAACAACCACTTACCAGGTATTTATGAAAACCAACGGAAGCTATCCCTTGGAAATTTTATAAATAACTGAACATTTTTCATTCATTGCATGAACTAATAAAACGTACTTATAGTACGTCTGCGTGATTAGGTTAAGAGGTTAGTTAAGAAATTTGCGATATTTGATTTTGAAACCTTCTTTTCAGCTAGTTGTTTTAAATAGGGTTTTTAGCGTTCTTATGGTTAAAATTTGTTTTATGTTTAAATAATAGTGTACTTAGCGATTTCTCGGGTAAATTTTAAGCCAGAATTACTCTCCTAATCTCAGGTTTTGGCACCCATTTGTTATTTTTTTATGGTTTTTCCCTAGAAACCCTGCGACATTAGGTGACGTCCAAGATACTTCGCGATTATGACATATTTCATATCCGATAGCATTCTGGAACCTTCTTCAAAGACTGAGCTAGTCGACAACAATTTTTGTTAGTACAGTCGAGGTTTTCGGTATTTTACCGAAGCAGGTTTCTTTGGCGTAGTATTTCACCAAGTTTTTCTGTGGATTACCGGCTAGAATTTCTGGGGCCAAAATAGTACTGACAGTTGGCTGGCCAACGGAGGGCCTTGTTTGCCGTACGGCTTCTTTGTTAGCTATCTATTTAGTTGATTTATTTTTATCATTTGTAGAAGTTAAAATTTTTGGAAACTACATTATATATACACACATAACATTTTAATTTAAATTAGTTTTGTTTTTTGGTAAGCAGAAAAGTTAAACTTTAGTAGTAACAAAACAACGATTATTGAAATTTAAGATAGATTTCTTTGATATTAGTAATAACTGATTTACGTAGCTACTTATAGGATTACTGTTAGACGACTGCTTAGGGAGGAATTGAAATATGAATTACAAATACGCAATACAAGTTTTGATAATTTAAATGTATCACAGTTGAGAAAGGTTCTCTCCCAGCAATAAAAAATAAAGATATTGATGACGGTTTTGAATACCCGATTGAATTTAAGCACGACGTTTTAGTTATTAAAGATTTGTCAGAGATTTTAGAAGACTTTTTAGAAAATTTGAATGAAAATAATATCGGCTTGAGTAAATAAAAATTGAAGTAATATTTGCATACACTTTTAATAGATTAAATAATTCCTTGTCGGAGGATACTAATGATGAAAAGGTAAAAGATGATTTACAAGAGCAGTTATTGAAATTAATCGATTCTTACAAACAAATTCAACAACACATTTTAACTATCAAAATTAACACTTCACAAAAAATGCGTTACTGACCCTAATCTACAAACAACCTTTAAAGACAACTTCAATTAGGACCTTCTACTAGTATTATAAACGAACAACCTCGGATAGAAATACAAAACTTAGATATTATTAAATTGTAAATTTACCAACTTAGTCCTATCCAATATGTTATCTTTAAAGGATACTTTTAATAATTCTACCTAACATCAAAATGCAAGTAACTAAAAAGTATATTTCTTTAAGGAAATTGCCTAACCCTATTGATGGGGTTTACTAATACAGTAACTATTAAAATGAAATATGGTTATAAACCTTTCAAGAGGATGTCACAACGAATATCCGTAGTTTTCGGGTAAGTACTTGTTTCTCAAAACAGCAAATGAGTTTTGTCCTGACTTAATGATAAATTTTATATGCAGTTTCCTATTATTTGAACCAACAATCAAATATTTCTCACAGCCCTTCCAAGTTCTGAATTAACATTGAATTTTCTTCTACCTACTACCTACCTCAACCGCTTGCAGCAAATTATTATTAGATGCAAATTAAACCCGACATATTCTGCATATAATTAAGTCTTTTAAAAATCTGGGAAACCTGCGTTCTTGAATGGGCAAAAAGACGCCCCTCAGAGTGTAACCCTATTCTCACAGAAAAATTCAATGGGGTTAATTTGAATATCGAGCACTACTACTAATATGCAAAGCAATCTGAGTTTCAGAGTCTAGTGAATACTAAGGATTCGACGTAATTGTGATGCAGCATCAGATAGACGTCTGATTTAACCCTTTTAAATTCATTTCCAATAGAAAGTAATACACATACATACTAACTACATGCAAAGCAAAGCAGTTGTCCGTGGGAAGAAATAGAGGAACAGCAGTGCGACCGATTGTTACGTCCTTTCATAATTATTGTTAAAACTTTTCCAGTTCATGTATTGACATCTAAGCAAACAGGAAGGTTTGTTACTAAAACAATATTTGTTCCAGCGGCATATGTTTACCATCTGAAGATAATCACACTACGTTGATGGCTCTCTTTTGTATATTCTAGGATTAAAGACAAGAAAAAATATTTAATTATTTGTTCAAAACTTGCAGAAGAGTAAGACGTTTCTTAGAAACTAATTGTGATGATACTTCGGCCTACACCAATTTATAATGGCTAAAGGCGCTTGATCTTTCAATTAAGTAATTGAACATGAAACCAAGATACACATATTAATTCACTTGATAAGACCTCAAGTTGCAAGAATGATGTCAGAATTATACACCCACATTGCGCCACACGTGTTATTTGTATGGACATTTGTAACGTTCGCTCCACAATGAATCATCGTTAATAAGTTGCTTAGTCATTTTTAACGTTTTAATTTAAAATTTTTGTTCATAACATGGATAAAATACCAGTAGGTAGGTAGGCTTTCGGTTAACTGAATTATAAATGTATCTCTACGTTAATAAAATTGCAGATACATTCAATTTGTCGCTGAATTAGTGTAGGAAGCAAATAACATGGTCCTTATTGACATCCACTGTTGAACCATTTGTGATTTATTGGAATTTTTAAAAGCTGAATATCAAGAAAAACAGGGAAAGTTAAACATTTTTAATTATGTATAGTGTTGGTTCTTATCCCTATACGCATAATTAGCATTTCATATTAGGGATTATATAGTTTCTGAAGTCTGAAAACGTATTTCATTACAAAGTTAGAAATTAAATAAGCCTAGTTATATTGAATTTGTATTAAACGGTTCTACGAACCGCAAACTTATTTTTCAAAAATGTATAAAAATAAAGGTGCGCGAAGTTAGCCGCGAAATTTTTGAATTTTTTAAAAATATTTATGTCATAATTAGGCGTCAATTAGGCACCATTTTGCGCCGCTAAAACTAAATTTTGCGCCGTCTTTGCAAACAAATTATTAATAAAATAAGATTTTTCCGGCCAAGTTCACGAAGCCGCACATTTTTTCAATGTTCAGAAAATCTTTATTCCATAATTTAGCGCCAATTAGGCGCCATTTTGCGCTGTTGAAACGAAATTTTGCGTCCTCCTGTGTAACAAGTTATTTGAAAAAAACTATTTTTCCGAACTATCTAAAAACGTTAAGTTAGCCGCGACTTTTTTGAATTTTGAAAAAAATTTTGTACCACAATTAAGCGGTAATTAGGAGCCATTTTGCGCCGTTGAAACGAAATTTTGCGCCCTCCTGTGTAACAAGTTATTTGAAAAAAAACTATTTCTCCAAACTACCCAAAATCGTGAAGTTGGCCGCGAATTTTTTGAATTATGAAAAAAATTTTATACCAAATTTAAGCGGTAATTAGGCGACATTTTGCGCCGTTGAATCAAAATTTTGCGCCCTTCTGTGTAAGAAGTTATTTAAAAAAAAACTATTTCTCCAAACTAGCCAAAATCGTGAAGTTGGTCGCGACTTTTTTGACTTTTGAAAAATTTTTTGCACAACAATTAAGCGGTAATTAGACGTCATTTTGCGTCGTTGAAACAAAATTTTGCGCCCTTCTGTTTAAGAAGTTATTTAAAAAAACTATTTTTCCAAACTAGCCAAAATCGTGAAGTTGACCGCGACTTTTTTGACTTTTGAAAAAATTTTTGCACAACAATTAAGCGGTAATTCGGCGTCATTTTGCGCCGTAGAAACGAAATTTTGCGCCCTCCTGTGTAACAAGTTATTTGAAAAAACTATTTCTCCAAACTACCAAAAATCGCGAAGTTGGCCGCGACTTTTTTGAATTTTGAAAAAATTTTTGTTCTACAATTAGATGGTAATTAGGCGCCATTTTGCGCCGTTGAAACGAAATTTTGCGCCCTTTTGTGTAACAAGTTATTTGAAAAACTATTTCTTCAAACTACCCAAAATCGTGAAGTTAGCCGCGACTTTTTTGAATTTCGAAAAAAATTTTATACCAAATTTAAGCGATAATTAGGCGTTATTTGCGCCGTTAAACAATTTGCGCCCTTCTGTGTAAGAAGTTATTTAAAAAAAACTTTTTCTCCAAACTAGCCAAAATCGTGAAGTTGGTCGCAACTTTTTTGAATTTTGAAAAAAATTTTGTACCACAATTAAGCGGTAATTTTGAATGTTGAAATTTCAAAACTCAAAAAGTCGCGGCCAACTTCACGATTTTTGTTAGTTTGGAGAAATAGTTTTTCCAAATAACTTGTTACACAGAAGGGCGCAAAATTTCGTTTCAACGGCGCAAAATGGCGCCTAATTACCGCTTAATTATGGTAAAAAAAATTTTTTTAAATTCAAAAAAGTCGCGGCCAACTTGACGATTTTGGTTAGTTTGGAGAAATAGTTTTTTTTAAATAACTTTTTACACAGAAGGGCGCAAAATTTTGCTTCAACGTCGCAAAATGGCGCCTAGTTACCGCTTAAATTTGGTATAATTTTTTTTTCAAAATTCAAAAAAGTCGCCGCCAACTTCACGATTTTGGGTAGTTTGGAGAAATAGTTTTTTTCAAATAACTTGTTACACAGGAGGGCGCAAAATTTCGTTTCAACGGTGCAAAATGGAGCCTAATTACCGCTTAATTGTGGTACAAAATTTTTTTCAAAATTCAAAAAAGTCGCAGTCAACTTCACGATTTCGGCTAGTTTGGAGAAATCGTTTTTTTCAAATAATTTGTTACACAGGAGGGCGCAAAATTTCGTTTCAACAGCGCAAAATGGCGCCTAATTGGCGCTAAATTATGGAATAAAGGTTTTCTGAACATTGAAAAAAAGTGCGGCTTCGTGAACTTGGCCGGAAAAATCTTATTTTATTAATAACTTGTTTGCCAAGACGGCGCAAAATTTAGTTTTAGCGAGGCAAAATGGCGCCTAATTGGCGCCTTATTGTGACATAAATATTTTTGAAAAATTCAAAAATGTTGCGACTAACTTCACGCACCTCAAAAATAATGTAACTTGAAAATCTCAACTATTGTAAATGCTTTAATAGGAAACCACAGTGTTTATCAATGAGCAAAGATGAATAGAGCACTCAAATGAAACATTCATTTTTAGCAAATAATTGTAATAACATCGAAATAATTTTAGATACAAATGCTGCCAAAATTGTTACAACAAAGTTGTGCTTTATAAACGTTCCACCTAGCAATTTATTTGCCTGCAATTACCTGTATCAAACTAAATGGTCAACAAATCAATGATCTCTTGTACGAAGATAAACATAAACATATGTGGAACCAAAGAGGAAAAACAGATTTTGAAGCAAATTGGCGGTTACCGCCAGTGATGGACGAAACTGAGAGCAGTATGGTTTCGGCACGGGTTTCCACTTTCGACCTTGGTCTCGATCAGGGGCTCCATCTAGGTCTCGATTCGAGAATCTTTAGGTGAACCCAATAAACGACAAAAGCGCCGTATATTACAGCACAAGCTTCGTACGTAATACAATGAATTGGTCCAGTTTTTATGTAAAACTCGCCGAATCTAAGATAGTCCAAGACGAAGGGTACTTTACTCCACAGAGAATAATATAGCCCAGGACAAGTTTTAGATAATGAATGCGTGGCAATCAGCTGAACCCGGTACGAAAAGAATTAGAACAATAAACAATTCAGAAAAACAATACAGCACCGTTTTGAATATATTCTAAATTATATAATAATTTGATAATCCGACGACAGTTTCTTATGAGATATGTAACGGGTCTTTTAACAAGAGGTGTCATTTTAAATTTCGTGCCATTTTTGAACGGTCAACATACAATCGTCATTTCAAAAACACTTAACAACTAAAACCTTTGTATTTTTCAAATATGGATCGATATACAGTGGCACAACGCAATCAAAGTATCGAAAATTCACTACAAAAATGGTGAAAATAACGCGGAGACGGTTCGCAAAAGTTCGTGATTCTTTTGATAATATTCAAGCACCTTCTAGATTGTATTATTTTTCTTAGACGGATTACAAAAATTTTTCAAATTCTTCAACTTGTATCTAATGTTGTAAAAATCTGTGTAATAAATTATTTTTTGTTTTAGAAATAATTAAAACTAGTTTTTATGGCAAGTAGCATATCTTCTACCGGTCACAGTAATCTGAAAATCATTAAGATGGTGTTGCTTCAAAATAATTATTATATGAAAAAAACTAGAACTAGGACTTTTACGATCTTTTTTAAATTATTGGAAGCAATAGTCATTTATGAGTTCTTTTTAGTGGTCGCACAACGTATGCGAAAATAGTTACAAGAAAATTTATTCCGTGCAATCATAGCTAGAGCAAAATTAATATAAACGATACAATCTTTAATAACATTTTTAATAACGATATTCTGATAAACTTAAATCCTGAAAAATGGCGCTGCCTAAAAGCATTTGACATTTAAAACACCATCGGTATTAATATATCTTAATTGATTGCCTTTAAATTTTTACAATTAACATAAGATTGGTCTTTTTTGTTGAAGTCTGTGGTATTTCAAGAATACCTTTAATGGAAGGTGTAGAAATGTTCAAGATTCCAAACATATAATTTTTTAATGAAAAATGAGAAATTTAGGTGTTGGGCGGAAGTAAAGGAATGTTTAAGTAAAATATATTCAAGTTAAAAAAAAATTAACCGATTGAGACTGGATTTGCGTCATAAAAACGCTCCTACAATGTAAAATTGTTAAATCAACATTTTCCTGATTAGTCTGTCATACTTTTATTTTAAAGTTTGGGTACTCTACTAAATTTGCTTAGCTACTTAGCTAGTAATATTTTTTAGAAATTGTAGTCGACGTACTAGATGAGTGTCACAATAAAGAATGCCCTCTATTGAGGTGTAATACACAAATAGTATCAAACAATTCAGATATTTCCTACTCTTTTTTGATTGCGGTCAAATGCGCCAGAGCCCTAACAATAAATACCAACCTTATCGCCATTTACTAAGCACAATTAAAATGTGAATGTGTAATTGTTTATGAATATTTTGATGTCCGGATAGGAGAGAAATTTTGAGGTACACTTTTAAAGTCATTTGATCACAAGTACAACGTTCATATAATCGATCTGCACGTGTTTAAGTGCAGAGGCTTTTAGCTTCTCAGGCGTTGGATCTGTAGGTCAGTGTTGGTATCCAACTAATAACCTTACTTTAGCAAAATAAAGAGGATACAAGGGACAAATATATTTTGTTTAAAATAAAATTATAAAAAATTTAGTAAGAGGGTCTTAAGGGCTAATTACTAACTCCTTATAATTAATTATGAAGAAGCAAGCTTTAATTAAGGGTGTTTGATATTTAATAACGCGCTTTATATTAGTGCACTGTAAGAATATCTTATGCATATTTTTCATTCATTCAACATCGAAAGTCATTAATGTGATAAAGGATAAACCCATTTATTCAAGCTGCAGATTGCGTTAATGTACAAAAACTGTTAGAATTGTCATGTTTATCTGTTCTGTTTTTAAAATAGTAGACGTCAGTTAGTCTGTCTGTAAAATGTCAGTTTATTAAAAATATATAAATTAACTATCAGAAAATTATTTTGAGTTATTTTGGGAAAGCGCTGTGTTCTGAACCTGTGTCTTAAGAAGCTCAGAACGGGTAGTTTTGAAGACTTCTTACAAAAACTCACGCAAATGATAAGTTTGTTCAGAGACTCGAAATTCTTATTATAAATGTATACAACCAAATAGTCACATGGGCTAGTCAATTTCGTCGTGCAAAATCAACACTTGTTATAGTAAAGGTGATATTAAAACAAATTTGTTATAACTGGTAAAGGTTACAATTATTAGAAAACTAAAATTACTGTAACTTACATATAATAATCACGTTGAATAATAGTAATCAAAGCGTTCAACGAATAGAATCCTATATTTTAAAAAATAGTCGGTCATTGGTCAGCGCGTACGCGTCCTTTACCAAGTTTAGCGCGATGCATGAAACAAACATTTTCTAGAACAAATGACTCTGTGATCTGAACCAAACACTATAAATAACAGTAGGGATTCACTTTGAAAGGGATAATTGATACATTTTTAGTGAACCAGTAAAGACCTAAAATAATTAGGCGCTTCGAAAAAAGTAAGAATAAAAATATTTTATGTGAAAAGTGTAGTTTAAATGAGTTTGACGTCGCCGATGTAGAATTGTAAGTGAAATTTACATATTTCAATTATTTGGGTAATAAGATTGTTTTAGGGCTTTTGCGTACAACTCTAAGTGTCACTGAGTATCACTAAGGTTTAATTGAAAATTTTAAATATTAATGCAGATAATTGTTCGATTATTAATGCTTTCATAGCTCCACTGGATTAATTTCTAACTTTTTCTGAATTAGGTTATAAATTTAAACTTGGTATTAGTAATTATGTATGGATATTAACCCTTGAGATAGACGTCTGTGCTGGGAAGATTTTAACTGAACATAATTTAAGACTATTGCGATTAAGGCCAGATTAAGTTTTAAGTTTTAGTTTTTTCCATAAAGGACTATTCGAAAAGTGCAATCTGTATTTAATAATTTCAGTGTGAAATTTTATAACTGTAAGATTCAATTAATTCAAATATTTATTTAGGAAATTATTTATAACAAAGAGCATTCTTTTCTGTTCAAAGCTATATCTTTAAAGAAATAATCTCGGATGTAAAAGTACCCTATCCCTGAAAGGTCAATGTTGGCGTGTACCAGGTGAAAGTTGAAATTTTCTGTATGTTTGTTGTGGTTTGTGTTGTATTTTTCTTAATCTTCTTTGGGAATTAAACCGCTCAGAGTTGTTAAAATTGTCCTTATTTACGTTTCGATCCATGACTTAGGATCGTTGTCAAAATAGTAAAAATTTTAAGTTTGACATTTATCACATAAATTGAAAGTGATTTAGATTAATTAGTGTTTGATTTGAATACATTAGGTGAAAATTTTAAAGTTTAGAAGAATGAGAGCCTTCAATTTGTGTTGCGCTCTGGGAGCGACTTTGAGATAGTCAATACGTTTAACGTATAATCCGCTGATTAATTTATATATAGTTAAATTTCATATAAATTCAATAACTTGAGGACTGTAAAACATTTTTCAACATGTTTCTATTTATCCCGTTTAGCGAATGGTTATTACAGAAGTGTGCGATTACGTTACCGTAAGGCTTAAGCAGCCGTTTTTTATATTTATCTTCAGGAGAAAAACTACCCTATTACCATGATATTTAGTGGTATGTGAAGGGGATTAAGTAGCTCTGCAACTACCAAGATCCCCCAACATTCGAACTTTACCGAGTTAATATGCCTATTGTTATGTAATTAGTTACTGTATGTATAAACAGAAATCATGTATGTAGGCTGTATTTCATGTTAATATCGCAAGAAAAACCCAGCAAAAAATTGCAATGCTATTTAGATATTGAGGGCATTTGATCTTCATTTGTTATTTCTTTTCTTATTTTTTTAGTAATGGAATCCATTGTTTACTAAAAGTCACGGATTCGTTTGCTACGCAGTTATTTTTATGTAGGGTTACATAAGCAGCTTCTTTGATTTTGCGTTTTTGGTGGTTTTCTTCTTTGTCAATAATTTTTGTGTCCTCCCATTTTATTTTATGACTGGAGTCCCATGCATATTGACAAACCAAAGATTTGTCAAATTTTCTATATTTTATATATGATTTATGTTCTTTTAATCGAACTTTAAATGATCTGCAACTTTCCCCTATGTAAAACTTGTGTTATCTACCTCTGTAATATCTCTTGATAATCATAATATCTTATCGCGTCTTTGATAGACATAAAATTTTTATAGCATTTAGCGATTATTTGTGGCTTTAAATATATTACTCTCACAAATGAATTTCTGAAACTTATCTGTTAAAGAATATTTTATTTCTACTTTGAACTGCTCCTAATTATGTTTTATAAGTAAACATAATTAAAGTAATGGTTAATAGGAATTTTTAAAATACTATTACAAGGAAGTGTTGTTTGACATTACAATGAAAAACGTTTAAGTTGATAATTTTACTTCTGCTAGTATAGAATTTTTTAAAATTACTACACTAATTATTTATGTATCTACATTGTATTAAATGATTGAAGTTTTGCTTTTGGGTGTTTAAATGAAATTTTTCATGATTTGAAAAGAAATATGATTGAAATTACTTTTACGTTTGCAGTAACTTATGCCCACTGTTTCTTTTCTCAAAATTAAAATAAAATTTTTAAACTACTACCCCTGTTCCTATTTTTGACTACTAGGAAAACCTTTTAAGGTAAGTGGTACTTGTACAATCTGTTTTGTATTTCGGCCATTTCTACAATTTATTTTGATTATTTTTTTTTTTCACTAAAAACCAACTCCCGCAGCAGAGCAATTAGTCTGTGCACCCTTAAAATTGTTACGGGGTTCTTGTCCCTTCTGGGCAAATCGAAATCCGTAACGCAACGTTATTTTTACACGTAATATTTTAACGTTCTCGCGAGTTCCTTAAATAGGGCGTTCATTCATAATTGACTATGTAATGGTCTTTAAAAGCATTTCTTAGTAAAAATTGACGTAATCGTTTCTATTCATCACAAAGGTCGTGGAATTTAGGCTCCATTCAAAACTCTTAAAATGTTATTTTGAACAAGAAAAAATATTTTATTTTTCATATTATACACACACGCAAAGATAATTAAAGCTTGTAATTGCTTTGTAACCTAATGATTGTAAATGCAATCTACCTGTAAGTTATGCAGTATATTACGTTTTCAATATACAATGTACGTATTTTTAAAATGCGTTTTAGGGTATCTTTAACTAGAATGAAAATTACACACGGGAATTATGCTTTTTATTAACGCGAATTAATCTAATGGTTTTGTATATGCAATTAGATTCGCTTTTACGACGATTGACACGTGTTCTAATGCATCTTTATGCAAAGAAAATTAATTACATAAATAATTGGAGCTCGCAATTGCTTTCTCTATCTTCTGCAAATATGGCTTTTTCGCGTTTGTATTAAATACATTTGTATTTATATCTTAATGATTGAAACTCGTTTTTACTAAGTAATCATCAACGATTGAAATAAATTAATTAAAAACTTTAGCTTTAAGGTTTATATCCGTTTTATGACCTTTTCAGCGTGTCATAAATATAATGCACGAATATTTAATCACATAATTAATAAGGGCTTATTTTAATGACAAAGAAGTGCGCTTATACTATACAGGGTAGAACAATTAAATATTTGGAAATTTAATATTTTTCCGTTTCCTTCTCTTTGGGCGGGTTTTATTGATAGAATTTTGGTTTCAATGGCCCCTTGTGACCTTTTATCACGTTAATATATATATATATATATATATATATATATATATATATATAGAAAAGATTTTGTTTTTTGGTTCTTGGGATAAAGTCGCTCATAAATTAAACACAAAACATTAAATGTGTATCATTTGTATTAATCGTACGTTTCGGTGATAATTTACACCTTAATCATCGATCTACATGAAAAAGTATATAAATAGGTAATTCATATAACAGGTAATATATGTTTAACTTACTTGTTACTTGATAAAATTATTTTATGTATTCACCCATAATAAAAGTAACAGAAGGAAGCTTGTCATATTACTGATTAAGAATTAAAATTAATTTTGAATGAAATGTCAGTTCACTTATTTGACAAAAATGTAGGATCAAGGATGACATCAAACAACAAATTATGACACTATTTGATTATATTTTTTTATTTAAATAGTAGTATGTGGTTTATTTGTAAAAAAAAAAAAACCAAATTTAAAGAAAAAAATCTGAAAGAACTAATATCAATCTTAATCAACAACGGTTACCCTAAACCACTTTTATCAAAACTACTACATACTAACACAATCATATTTCCACCTCAAAATAAACATACTGATATCATTTACAAAAAACTTTTATATATTACTAATCTTTCACCACTAATAAAAAAATTACTAAAACAACCTTTTGTAACTATAATAAATTCAAATACTAAGTCCATTGGAAACTTTTTTACTAATCTAAAAGAAAAAACAAATAAAGCTTTATGTAGCAATTTAGTGTATAAAATTCAATGTGAATGCAAAGCTTCCTACGTAGGCCAAACCAAACAGTGGCTCCGAAATCGCATGACACAACACAAAAGTGATGCAAAATTAGGAAAAACTTCTTGTGCTCTTTCTATACATTTATACAATACAAAACACAAAGTCAATTATGATAATGTAAAATTTTAGATATAGAAAGCAATTACAAAAAAGACTTTTCTTAGAATCATTTCATATAAACCAAGAACAAAATTCCATCAATCACAAAGAAGACATCAATAATTTACATACAGTTTACTCATACCTATACACTTTTAATTCAAAAAATATACTAACTATAATGATATTGCTTACACACAGAATTCTATTTAATTTAAGTCAAAAGTCAACCTGTTTACTACACCTGTAAAAATATATGATTTTAAAATCTAACTATTTTTATGCAACCCACCATACAAAAATTTTTTACAAATAAACCACATACTACTATTTAAATAAAAAATATAATCAAATAGTGTCATAATTTGTTGTTTGATGTCATCCTTGATCCTACATTTTTGTCAAATAAGTGAACTGACATTTCATTCAAAATTAATTTTAATTCTTAATCAGTAATATGACAAGCTTCCTTCTGTTACTTTTATTATGGGTGAATACATAAAATAATTTTATCAAGTAATAAGTAAGTTAAACATATATTACCTGTTATATGAATTACCTATTTATATACTTTTCATGTAGATCGATGATTAAGGTGTAAATTATCACCGAAACGTACGATTAATACAAATGATACACATTTAATGTTTTGTGTTTAATTTATGAGCGACTTTATCCCAAGAATCAAAAAACAAAATCTTTTCTAATTTAACTACGCTCAAGAATTATCAAGAACCTTTTATATATATATATATATATATATATATATATATATATATATATATATATTGCAATGATGTTCGGAAAAACAGTCCCGATGTTCAGCGTCACAAATTTATGCCATCAATATTCATGGAATAGATAATCTGAATTTTTACTATACCGTGTCCTTTTTCCTCTTTGGCTAGCTCAACGATGAATATGCTGTAGATTTTACGAAAATAAAATGATACAAAGAAATCTCAAGAAATATTTATGAACAATCCTCTATACATTCAAAAACATCTTGCTTTTACACACATTATCTAAATAATCTACTTACACACACACACACACACACACACACACACACACACACACACACACACACACACACACACACACACACACACACACACACACACACACACACACACAGATATAAACAATACATAAATGCAATTTACAGCTTAAGTCTAGAAAGAAAAATTATCTTATCACTATTTATTGCAGTAACAGAAAATCCGATCATTGGATTTTCTTCCTTTCAAAATAACCAACAATTTATAATAATTTTCGTTCAATATGTTCGAATTACTTTCCTAATGCTAGACAGAATTTTTCATTACCGCAACGTAAGTGCTTGATTGCTCACATATACTCTCATATAAATTTTTATCTCTGATACCCTCATTTAAATTTTTATCATCTCCATTTAATTTACTTTTAGCCTCATTTTCCTCAAATTTTTTTATCTTAACTTCGTAGCTTGTAGAAATACTCAAATCTTCATTTTTCAACTCACCATTCGGAATATGCAATCAACGATGACTGTGCATTATTTGTACCTTACCTAGACCCTCAATACTCTTTAACTCTACTTTATTTACTTCTTCTTCTACCTCCTTTACTTCTTCCTCTAATTCATTTACTTCTTCATCTACTTCTTTTACTTCTTCAACTACGTCATATAAATTCAAACTAACACAGTTTCTCTGGACTTCTACATTTACCTCATCATCCCATTTAATATATTCTTTACCACATATAATTATGTTCTTCTTCGCATCTGGTGTCAACTTCAATCTATCAATTAAGTCCATTTCAATATCGCCTCTATTGGCATTCTACAAATTGATGTTCAAATTTTATATTCTCTAATTCACATCTTAAGATTGCATTGCTGTTTATATTTGCGAACTTCCTATTGTTTGGTGGCACTAAGTTACGTTTCTTTATGAGTAACAACTCATTATTTAATTTTTGAATGCCATTTTTTATCAAATTTTCCGAAATTAAAGATGCTTCAGTTCCAGTACTTTAATAATTTTATCTTCTACATTTAAATTAAAAATATGTAATAAGTTTTTGTATACATTTTATCTCCTTCTAAATCAAACTTTATAGATTCACGTTGATGTTTATGCTGATTAATTTTTAGGGGTGAGCTTGGTCTGTCTCTTTCTGAAAATCCGACCTCGCAGTTAAAGGTCCAGGTCTGTTTACTGTCTCAGCATATGTCCTGTTATTTTATCTAGGGGTCATATCTCTCTGTAGATTTTTATTATTCTTAATTCCGTGGGTCGTGTTCCTATTCTCGATTGGTCAGGATTCATTTTCCTTTCTCCCGTCTCTGCTGATGGCATTGTTCTGGCCCCCAGTTGACCCTATTAACGTTTCCTCTATCGAACGGCTTGCCATTGTAACGTTCAGTTCCGCCAACTCTTTGCCACCTGAAAAAGTTTATGGGCTGGCTCCTACGTCTGGCTCCCATCCTCCGGGATTCACCCATTTTATCATATCTTTGAAGGTATTCTGTATCCAGTCCACAATGTTCTCTAAAACGATGCGTTGTCCTCTCTCTCGAAATGTGCAGCTAAATATCTAATCGTCTGTTTAGCCTCTAAAGGAGGATCAAGTTGCTTCGCCGCACTGGCATTCAATTTCCTTGTCATGCCTGAATCGATAATGTACTTTACCTTTATTAAATTATCCCTTACCTTAAATTGTTGGTTATCTCCCCAGAAGTGTTTTAAAAATTTAACCTAAAAATCTTTAAATGAGTTTAACTTGCTTTCAATAAATCCGGACAAGATTTCTGCACCTCCTCTTAACATGGATATCTTACTATATTTAATTTTGTCCGTTCATCCCAACTACCTTGTATTACACTTTTGAAATTGTTTAAGAATATTTTTGAATTCAGTTTGTTATTCTCATAAAATTTTGAATATTGTTCTAATGGGACACTGGTTGGACTCCACCTCATGGGTTCCCCAACATTAATATTTTTTACCCTATCCTCTAAAATTTGTACTTTATTTCGTAAGTCCGTTTTAGGATTTCCTAAGTCATTTCTAAATGTTTTAAATCCCCCTTGGGAACTTTCCTAAATTTCATATACCTTTTGGTATAAGTGCTTAGTTTTTCCATGTGTTTTTTTTTTCATGAGCTTCCTGATTAGATTTTATTTGAACAATTTCCTCTTTAACAATCTCCATGTTCTCTCAAATTTGTACCACGTTCTCTCTAGTTTTAAATTTCATTTCCTCTATGGTCTTATTTGTTTCTTTTAAACCTTCTGTTAATCTCTCACTCATATCTTTAAATCTTATTTTCATTCCTGTCGCTTTCTAATTTTAGCTCCCGCAAATCTCTCACGCATTTCTTTCAAACCCTTTTCATTCTTTTCCCTCATTTTCGTCATACCTTTCATTCTTTTCACTCATTTCCTTAGTACTTTTTCATTCTTTTTATGGTTTTCATTCATTTCTTTTATACATTTCTTACCCATTTCTTGTATACTTTTCTTGTCCTTTTCACTCATTTCTGGCATATGTTTATTAAAATTTAATAAAGGAAACACCATTTTTGGCTCCTGAGGCTCTCCTACATTCTGTTCTTTCTTTACCACTAGATCCTCCTTTTTCAGGTCTTCCAAATAGACACTTTTTTCAGACCCAGTTTCTACTCCTCCAGCTCTCAATCCCTTTCGAATTTCTTTCATTCTGTCCATCACACTGGAAATCAATCGCACATACTAGCCAGAGAAACTTTTAACAAGATCCTACGAAACTAATTTTCAAGCGGCTTAATCGGGTCTACATGTTGGGACGCCAATAAAAGGTGTTATGGATCGTAGCTGTATGCTGCCCAGACGTTGAACGTCAATAAAAGTTGCTGTGAAATGTAGCGTTTATAATGAATTGATTGAACTCCTTATTTTCAGTATCAATAAAACTGTTGTGAATTATTGTCTGAAGATTCCAGAATTATTTTGCTAGCTCATATTAAATAAAACAACAAAAATCCAACATTGAAAATTATAATAAAATTATATGTTCATTAATGAACCATTTTTCAAATAATAATAACTGATACTTTCACTAACATCTTTAATCAACACACACTATCCAAAAGGATTACTTACATACAAGCAGTAAAATCTAGAAATGAAATTTACATCATAAGTCTACAAACAACATTTCACAACTAAATATTAATATAGAGTTCATGCAGTCTCTGTTTGTAATTAGTGTTTCCAAAACTTTTCTTATGTAAGCCACTCTATGTACAAGCAAAAGAATTCTTTTAGAGAAAATAAATGTATTTGATTAGGCACATTAATAAAATCTTTCGTAAGGATCAAACTAAATCGGAATTCGCCCTTAAAAAATCTGAAATTATCCACTTATAAGAAAACATCTGTATACCAAATTCTTATGTAATTTAACCTATTTAAAATAAATCGAGTAAGCAAATATTTTTTAAAAAATTTAAACAATGTTATACTTGATTTCGCCATTAAATTATCGTTAGATTCGTAAATTCGTACTTGTCCAAATTGTTAAATAAACTTTCATATATACACGATAGCATTAGCTCTATGTCATTAATTTAAAGGGGGGTGTAGCGGCCAATCAGGCAAAGAAAAATAAGCCTGTGGTCTAAAGCAAATGGTTAAGCTACAAACGGATATACAAAAGAAAGTATCAAAAATGTTTTGACACCGCTGCAATGTAGGTAATGAATTAAACTCACAATAGCATCATCCTTGAAAGTCGACTAATCAAGTTATGACATTATTCATACCTAATTTAGTAAAATAGATAGAATTTAGCTGCCAAATAAAATAACTCAATGTACTGTAGCTTCCACTAAAGTAAGTTTACAATTATTTCTAACATTTGCATGTTTAGATGGTAGTCACAACAAAAAATAATATCCCATAATGCTGATGTGGTTAACTGCATTGGGTTTCTGACCCTGTAATCTTATGTTTGTTACAATTCAGGGTTTATGTTGCATACAACCTATTTTAAGTTGGGTGTGCTTTCAGTGAAATAGTTCGTAACCGGGATTACACGACTTGTAAGTGTATTGCACCTGTTTGATTTTGTTATTCGTTTCCACTACCTGCTCAGGTAAAACACACTAACGTAGTGTTGGAACTTAATGGTAATTGGACGTAGGTAATTGGAGATATTTTGTCGCGTAGTAGCTTAGTAAATTGTGGTTTGAAAATACGAAAATTTGAGAATCATACCAACAGTGCATTTACGTTCCAATGCTCCACCCGAAGGTACTACATTGGCCAGGAGGCGAGTATTTTGTTGCCCGGAAATTTAGAATTTGGCGAACCCTTGCCGAGGGCGTAATTTTTGAGAAAAATGCTCACCTGCCATTTTTCAAGCAGTGGGAATTATACAAACCACAAACTTGCAGATACGGTTGTCATTTTGAATACATTGTGAAAGCATTCCATGCGCGTCATGTGATTCAGTATAACACTAGCATCGATAAGTTATTTCATAAAAACATGTAACAAAACAGCAGTCCCAAAACTTTTACTTAAGTTGACTTAGATTGGGCATTTTAAAATCGGTTCAAGAGTAAAATACCTTAATGACATAAAACTAATGCCATCTTGTATGTAGTTCCATTCTTCTAGAAGTGGTTTATTAATAAAGTGCGTTTGAAAACTATACCATGCTTTTCCATTCCGTATTTTCTATTTAAATGCGTCGTCCAGTAATTTACTTCATTAACTGATTGCATTATTTACTTCCAGTCCTAGTTAAATAATAATTATTTTGAACGTTGATAGCTTTAAAACACATTATTCTTGACAAATATTTTAAACATCTAACGTGAACTTGAACGTAATTTAATTTAATTACAATTCGTAGTTGACCGACAAAGATAATCGGCAATTGATCCCGTTCCTGATTATTTTCAGGTTTATATAATAACAAGGTTCATACGTGATTAACTCTGAAAAACTTCGATAAACGTCACTATTGATGCTCGATGCATCTAAAAATCCGAAATACCAGGAAAGTACAAGAAATTTTGGCTAAATTTGTAGAGAATCTTTTGCTGGTTTTGTATCTCAATTGGGTCATTGCCAAATTGCAAATAGAATACAATCTGAACACTTAACTTAATGTACTTAGTTATTAATTTGTTTTTAATGATAAGATTGAGCGGAGACTTTAAGATAATTCCCACAGGATCAGAGGAAGGATATTCGGGTATGGGTATAGTTATGAGAAAAAAGATAGGACACTGTGTAGAAAACTACCTACAAAAGAACGAATGAGTATTTGTGGTTAGATTAAAATGTAAACCGGTGAAGACAGTAATAATACAAGGTATACATCCCCTCCTCTAGCTACAGTGAGCTAGAGGTAGAACCGATCTACAAAGATATCGAAGACATAAAAGATACGGAAAAGGACATGAAAATTTAATAACTACCGGAGATTTAAATGCAGTGGTAGGCGAGGGTAGGGAAGGAGCGGTAGCAAGTTTATTTGATTTAGGCAGGGGAAATAGGTAGGTAGAATTTTGCGACAAAAACAATTTAACCATCGCAAACACATTATTTCAACATCATGCTAGAAGACGATGCACGTGAAAGATGCTGAGAGATATAGGAAGATATCAAATAGATTACATTTTTGTTAGACAACGGTTTAGAAATCAACTAAAAGAATGTAGAAGCTACCCAGAAGCAGATTTAAGAATTTGAGTAAAAAGGAATGGAAAAAGCACTATGACTTTGAGAAACTAAAAGATAAAGATATTTATGAAAAATTTGAAAAAAAGTCAAATGAACTGCTGAAAGATATTGGAAAAATTTCTCACTAAGGAAGTAGAAACAGAATGAAATAACCTTAAATCCCGCTTAGACATGGCGGCCAGAGACATTCTGGTGTATACAAAAAAAGAATACAAGAAACCATGGATAATAAAAGATATCCTAAATTAATAGAAGAAAGACGAAAATACAAAAACAGACCAAACGAAGCTGGAAAACAGAGATACAAAGCCATAAAATGGGAAATTATTCGCAAATGCAGGAAAGCTATAGAACAATGGATTGATGAAAAGTGCAAAGAGGTACAAACTAAGATGGAAGTAGAAAAGACTGACGAAGCATACATACTAATTAGAATGAATTTTAGGGATATTAAACCGTATAGCAAAACTTTAAGGAGTGCGGAAAAAGACATAATTATAGAAAATGTAGAGAAAGTGCTTAGGTGGCAAAAATATATACAGAGGAAGTAACTGCATTAGAGCAGGAATCAGATATTAAAAAGGATGACTTGGAATATCCTATACTTAGGGATGCGTTTGAATTAGCATTAAAGGGTCTAAAAATGGTAAGGCATAGGTATAGATAACGTACATGCAGAAACTCTACAAGCTACAGGACAAGCAGTAACAGAACATCTCTTCCAACTTATATGCTATATGTAAGAGACAGGCGACATATCTTACATCTGATTTTCCAATGCTCCACCAGAATGTACTACATTGGCCAGGAAGCGAGTTTTTTACCTGAAAAATTTTGAATTTTGCCGAACCTATGCTGTTCCAAGCAAGGTAGAGATCTTTAACGTGCGTGACAACACTCAAACGGGGGACCTCCATTTAACCTCTCATTCAAACAAGGGCGTATTTTTGTGAAAAATGCTCGCCTAACATTTTTCAAGTGCACCGTGTCGGGATTTGAACCCGGGACCTTGAAGGTAGTAAACACACGTATACCAACTACGCCACGAAGCCGCCTACAGGCGAGATACCCCAAGATTTCAAACATAACATCATAATCACTATACCAAAAAAAAAAGAGAAGGGCGAATAGATGTGAAATTTTTCAAACAATAAGTTTGACAGCACACGTTTCAAAAGAATTGACTTGAATTGTATACAAACGGCTGAAAAACGGGCCGAAGAAATACTAGGAGAAGATCAATTTGGGTTTAGGCGTCACAGAGGAAAACGGGAGGCTATTCTAGCTCTGACGGTGATAATGGAGAAGACAATAGGAAAAGGAGAAAGTGTGTATATAGGGTTAGTAGATCTGGAAAAAGCATTCGATAATGTAAAACGTAAAAGAAATGTTTGAAATACTCAAAATATTGCATTGAGTTTTAGGGATAGACAGATAGCACATAGCTTAAACAAAGAGCACACAGATGTAATAGAACTAGAGCAGTAACGTAGAGAAGTAGATATTAGGAAAGGACTGAGACAAGGATGTGCCCTATCTCCGTTAATTTTTAACTTGCAGGAACAAAAGATTGATATGATTAGATTTGCAGATGGCATTGTTGTATTAGCATTTAGCAAGGAAGAGTTAGAAGCAGCTCCTAATGAAATGGAAACATTTTTAATAGAGAGATACTATATGAATATTAACAAAAATAAAACTAAAGTAGTACTATGCAAAGGAAGGGAAAATAAATCAAAAACTAGAATACAAATAGAAAACGAGAACAAGAAATTAAGGATTTCTGCTACCTAGGAAGTCAAATAACGCAAGATGCTAAAAGCGTAAAAGACATAAAACAAAGATTAGCACAAGGTCGTGCTACATTTAACAAGAATAAGCAATTACTGTGTTCAAAAACAACAAACATAGACACAAGGAAAATATTGTTGAAAGCATGTGTGTGGAGAACAGCACTGTACCGCTGTGAAATTTGGACAATAGGGGAAGCGGACAGGAATTTGAAATATGGTGCTACAGACATATGATGGAAATATCATGGACAGGCAAAGTTAAGAACAAAGAAGTTCTAGAAATGGTAGAGGAAGAACGAAATATGTGGAAATCGATAAAAAATAGGAGAGATAAAGTAACAGATCACATACTAAGGCATGAGGGAATAGTGCGGAATATATTAGAAGCAGAGATAGGAAAAAAGAGAGATAGAAGTAGACCTAGTTTAGACTATTCACACAGATAGTCAAAGATGTAGGCTGTGGGAATTTCATGGAAATGTGTTGGCTAGCTCAGAATAGAAATCAATGGAGGAACGCGTCCAACCAGTTCTAAGATGGAAAATTGTATGACGAAAAACAAAATAATTGTACTGATGACTATTATAAGCAACTATAAGTGATGGTTTTGCGGTATTCTCAACTAATGTTAATTGTGTGAAAAAAATTACTGGAAAAGTACTAATGCGGCAAATGTCTTGGGGGGGGGGTCATGGTAGCCGTCGAGTTGCTTAACCCCCTTCATATATCACTAAATATCGTTGAAATAGCGTATATATTTAAAAAACATTAGAAGAGGAACCAAACTGTTTCTAGTAAGAAGGGGTAGTGACTATGTTTGAAGACAACAAATATAACAACAAGGGCAAAAGTGTTGGAACCATGTGTGTGGAGCACAGCTTTGTACGCCTATGAAATATGGACAGTAGGAGAAGCAGACATGTAAAGGAAGAAGTCATTTGGAATGTTATGCTTCACAGCTTTTTGGAATGTTGTGCTTCAGATGTATGATGATGATAGCATGGACAGATATAGTTAATAACAAAGAGATTATCGAAGTAGTAGGACAATAAAGATATCTGTAAAAAACAAAAAAATACGAGACAAAAAACAGGATACGTTCTAAGGCATTTTTCGGGAATAGTACCGGCTTCATTACAAGCAGATATATGAAAAAAGAGAGGTAGATGTAGGACTAAATCAGACTATTGCACGCAGATAGTAAAAGATGCAGACTGTGGGAATTTTAGGTAAATGTGTAGGTTAGCTCAGAAAAGGAAACAATGGGAGTACGCGTCTAACCAGTTCCAGGACTGAAGACTTAATGATGATGATGATAAGATAGTTACCGATGACTTTACTGCAAATAATTTTACCTATCTTCGATCTATCAGACATTTAGTAAAAACTTGAACTGATGTTTTCTTGAAAAATGCTATTAGATAAATTTATAAATGATACACAAATATTGTAAAGAGAAAAAAATGCTCTATCGAATGTTAGAGTAAAATTAACAAGTTCCGATTTAAAAAAAATTACGCGGATAGGCGTATCTCAAAACAATTGAAGAAAAGAAGATGTTAAGCTTTCTAAAATGTAGATTAGAAATCTCATAAAAAACTTTTGTCTTGAACATAATTTCCTGAAATAAATATTAACGATAGTAAATCGCGGTCTCCATTTTAACTAACCCTGTATATCAATTTGTAAAAACTTCAAGTAGAATTTTTTACTATTGTAAACCCCTATTGTGCTTATGCATATAATGAACACGACAAAATAATATGCTTTTATTGTTTAACCAAAATCACTTATTCGACGTTTTCTGAAAGTGTTTACTGCGTAGGAGTTTTATTTTCTATAAATTCTAATAATTCAGTTTCTGATGAGACCTTTATGTATTAAAACCGTTTATAATGCATACCAACGGGATAGAAAAAAGTAAATTTATTGCAAATTAAAAAATATTAGAAACGTACAAATTTACAAAACATCGAAATTTAAGCCCTAGTCGATTTATAATAATTTTTATGTTATATATGGTTGTTTAAAACAGAATATTAGGAACCCAACTTTTGATTAAATGCCAGCCTCACCTGGTGCACAAAATTATGGAGATATTTTTGTTGAAACTCGTATTTAATTTAAATAATTCCTAATATGAAGTTTGCGTTTTTAGGAAATTACAAGCCTAAAAGGTTCCGTTACTACTTAAAGATGACTGATTTAAAGCACGTTGTGCAAGGAAGTTCTTGCTTTGAGATTTCCTGACCATTCTTGTAATAATTTAATATAAATGCTGCCATGACAAACAGAAATTAAAAGGAAGGGTTGCCAGGTCAACCCTCAGCTTCCTTCAATTCTATGCACCCTACTTTTTCATTCGTATTCATTTTTTTTTTACTTTATGGTATTGTTCTAAGATTAACAAAAAGCTCGGCAAAAACCATGCAGACGTATTGTAATCTGAATATTTCTCACCCATTCACCCCTATTAATTTTTTAGTTGTAAGATTAGATAGAGATGATATTAATATGAGCGCATAGTTTTTTGCTGTATTTTTTAGAGTACAGTTTTTAGTAAGCCGCAGCTGTCGGTACATTTAATCCATTAAAGTAGATATGTAAATGCACTCAATGCAACAAACATGTAAGAGGAATTCGGAGCAGTTGGTTTTAATTTAAATTGAATTAAAGCGTGAAACTAAAGCTTTCAACTCCAGTTATTTTTACCACAAATTTTGCTTTGACTTTGGTAGTACGAAAATGCCATAACCTCTACTAGCAGCTAATTTTAATAATACTATGGTCTAATGCAGTCATGAAATGGCTTTTAAGGACTACAATTTTTCTCTTTTGTGCAAAATTTCTTAATAATACAATTACTACTTTCATTGATTTCAAAAATCGTTTCAAGATAAAAGGTTTATTGGAAATAATATATTTGATAAGGTTCCTTGTGCAACTTAGTGAAAGAGAAAATGATAACGTGAAGTTTGCTTCAACCATTTTTTTTTATTTCTATAACCCTAATGGTACGTTATCTAGATACTACAACGTGCCGTATTATGCGCAACTTAAGACTACTACATGAAACTGTTTGGCGTTTGATACCTTACAAGAAACTAAATCTAGCCTAACCTAAAAACAAACCTAACCAACTTAAAACTACCCTTCCCGTCCCTTAAACTTAATGCCACTCGCGAAATCCCAACCATCGGCAGCCAGAAATCAGGGTCCTCGTTTGTGACCTAAAACTACTGAGTGGGTTCCTGGTCCTTGGCAGCCGGATACCAGGAGTTCCCACTCAGACCCTTCACCTAACTAATTGACTAATCTAATCTTAAAAACTACGTTAATTTTACTAACCTAACTTCTTAAACTAAGCTACCTTACACCATCCTAACCTAAATGTCACGCCCGGGGCACCGACCATCGGCAGCCGGAAATCAGGGCCCCCGTTTGTGACCTAACACTAACTGCATGTGTCTCTGCCCATCAGCAGAAGGAAACCAGAGTTTCACATGCAGATATCCTAACTCTACCCTTCACCAAAAAACCCCAAACTTATTCTAACCCAACTCCCTCCTATCTCTTCTCGTCACTCCCAGGCACTCGACCATCGACAGCCGTAAATCGGGCACCTGTTTGTGACTTACCCTAAACTGCACGTGCCCCATGGCCATCGGCAGCCGGAAACCGAGGGTTACACGTGCAGGCTTTACAATTTGTTCAGTTCGTTTTCCTTTCCGTTGGTATTTGTATTCATGATTTCTTGTCTTGGTTTTCCTACCTTGTGTTCGTGTTGTTTGTTGTTTGTGTGATCTTATTCATCTAACTAAAATCTCTATTTTGCTAAATTTTTTGGTATTCACTTTTGTTCTATCCACGTATTCTGTTCTCGCATCTGTTGATATTTTATTAGCAAGTGCTGGTAGAATTAGGTATTTTCCTTCATTTCTTACAATTTCGTAGGTTGGCATTTCCGTGAGGTGCTGTCTATATTGGTTCGTGTCTTGATCGTTGATAAGGAATTGCATTGTTATATGCTCTGCTGTACCTTGTTCTCCACATTCACATAGATCGTTTTCTGCTATGTTTAAGGCTTTCTTAAATGTAGGATATGGCCCATGTCCCGTTAGAAAGTGTATCGTTTCTTTACTCGGGTATAGATGTTTCATTTTCATTCGTTCTTCTGTGTTTGGTAGTATGGCATAAGTTCTTCGTCCGGTTTTTGCGTTGTTCTACCTCTGTTGCCAGAGGTGGAGTATTTGTGTTTTTATGTCTCTTTTTGTTTCTATTCTTCCTTTGATTAACTCTTCTACTTTATTTAAATCGTCCTTTTTTAAACCAGTACATTGCTGCGTGCTGTCTGACTTGTAGGTCTAGGGGTAGGATCCCTAAGACTACTGCCAGGGAGTCTAGGGACGTTGTCCTGTATGCGCCTGTCATTTTTATTAGGACGATTCTTTGTGCTTGTATGATTTTTGTGCGTGGTCTTATTAGGAGCAACCTGTGTGCCCATGCGCTGGCGGTATGGGATATTATTGCAGCTAATACGGTGTTTAGATATAATCTTATCGTTTGTAGTGGAAGGTTGTAATCCCTTTTTGCTAAAGTTGCTATCGTAAGTAGTGCTTTTTTTCCGTTGTCGCTTTTTCTTCCTATATGTTCGTAGAAGTTTAATTTCTCAACCAATTCTAATCCTAGATATGTGTTCGTTTTCTTTCTTTTTATGATCTGGTTTTCAAATTCAAATTTCGGCCTTGTTTCTAGTTTCCCTTTTAGGACTGTATAAGTTGTTTTTTCCGTTGATTTTTCTAGTTTATTGCTTATGCACCATTTGTTTATAGTTTTCATTGGTCGTGATGCTTTGCTTGTTAGTTGTTCTCTGGTTATTCCTTGCATTAATATAAGGAAGTCATCTGCGTATGGAGTTATCGAGTAACTGTCTCTAATGTTTTGTAGTATTTCTAATAGTTCTTCTATAGCTATTTCCCAGAACATTGGTCCGCATATGGATCCTTGCGGACATCCCTTTGTTATTCTTTTTGTTATTTTTTCGGTTGCACTCTCTAGAGTAACATACCTGTCTTGGCAATAACTTCTTAGGCTTTTAAATGTTTTTTGGGCACTTTAGGTGTGCCAACTTTGCAAAGAGGGTTGGCCACCATAGGTTGTTAAACGCGCATTTGATGTCTATAAGTATTGCCATGCAATAATTTTCAATTGAACTTTTACCGCTTTTAGTACCGCGTTTACTGCGTCTTCGGTGCTTCTTCCTTTCCTAAAACCGTATTGATGTTCGTTTTCGCCGGTTTCTGTTCTATGTTCTTATAACCTTTCTATTAACAGTCTTTCTTGTATTTTCCCCCAGGTAGTTGAGGAGACATTTTGGTCGATATAATTCCGGGTTAATTGGGTCTTTGCTTTCCTTTTTTATAATTGTTGTTTCCCTGCTTCCACATATTCGGGACTTTCCCTTGTTTTAAACATTCGTTTACTAGTGATGTTAATGGTGTAACTACTTTTTTCCTTATCGCATGCAGCACTTCTGATTGTATGTGATCTGGACCTGGTGCTTTCTTTTTCTTGCATTTCAATATGGCTGTTTCTACTTTTTCTTCGTGGAATTCCTCTGCGTTGTACGTAGTGTTGTAATTAGCATTTATGCTTTCTCGTTTTTAGTTTTTGCTCGTAGGTGTCGTCTTGATCGTTATCGTCTGGTAGTAATGTGTACAGCATTTCTTTTGCTGTTTCGTTCCATGTTTGTGTCTGTGTTGCATCTTCTTTCTCTATAGTAGTGAATGTCGTGGGCGGACGTATTTCACCCCTTACCACCTTGTATGGGATTCCCCAAGCGTCAATTCGTAGATTTTGTTCTACAAATTGATCCCAACTACTCTGTTTTTGTTCTTCTAATTTTTGTTTGTATGCAGTTTTTATTTCTCTATATCTTTGTAGGTTGTGAATTTTTTCTTCTTCTGTTATTGACCGTTGGTACAATTTTCTAATGCGTCTTGTTAAAGTTTTGTAAGATTGCAGTTCTTGATTCCAGATTCCGTTTTTAGTATTTGATTGTCTTGTTCGGGGTATTAACTTTACCATTGCATCTGTAATTGATTTTGTAAGTTGCTTTGTATAGTCGTGCACATTTTCTACAGGTGTGATTTTCTCTTGTGGATTATATTGTTCCATTAGTCTCATATAGTTTGCTTTTCTGAGGTTACACCCACCTTTTCTCTAATTTCTCCGGTTTCTTGCGTTCTGGTTCTTGCGCTAACTTGTCTGGTTTCGAAAGTTATTAGGTTATGGTCACTTAGAGTTTCATTCTCGTGCACTTTCCAGTTTGTTACTCGTCCCCATGTTTTTTCATTTGTTAGAGTTAAATCAATGTTTGCCTGTGTCCCCGCTCGCCCACACAACTTGGCGGGTTTTCTGGTTCATTTATAATGTCTAACCGTAATTGGTTTATAAGATTTTCTAGGTCCTCCCTTTTCTCTTCTGTAGTTCCGCTGTGCCATAACACTGATTTTGGATTTGCGTCTGCAGTAATGATTATTGGTAGTTCTTGGTAGTTACCTACTATATCGTTGATTTTTTGTAGGTATGGTTCTATTTCATCCGCAAACTGGAAATATAGTGTAGTAATTATCCATATTCCTGCTCATGCTTTCCCTACTTGTGCAATGAGTATCGCTGAATTTATCTATGTTAGTTACTGTCATGTCCCGATTTGCTACTATAATTGCTGTCTTTGGTGTTTCACCTTTCATTATTATTCGCATAGTTATCGGCATTCCGATCATTTTTCCTCTATAAGTGTGCGGTTTTTGTATACATACTACGTCTATTCCACTGTCTTCAATTATTTTCCTTAGTTCGTATGTTATAGTTTTGTTCTTATTCGCAATGATTTGCGCTATTTTTAAATTATTGTTATCCATTTTAATGTTTTGTATGTCTTGTGGATTCAGGCCATGCTTTTGTATGGTCATAGGTCAATCTCCCATGAGCCATTAAAAACTGTTTATATATGTCCTCCCAGGACAGTTCTTCGCCCCTTCGTTTAAAGATTTGTTCTACTAGATTTCTTAACTTGTCTGTATCTATTGGTACTACACGTTTCTTTAACTGTATCCTGTCCACTGCGACGATAGTCGGAAAGTTATACTACTCCCTTTTGGGTGATCAATTCTTATTATGTGTCTTAGTGCAGTAATTAGTACTTTTTCGTCTTCTAGTGCGGCTAAAATCATTCTATTTTCAATATTGTCGTATATTTGTTTTGCTTCATTTGTTTGCTTCATTCGTGCAACCATGGTCGAATTTAGGAATTATGGTAAATTTGTCCATTTTTCAATTGAACAGTCTCGGTAACTTATTTCGTTAACATGTCCAAGTACTCGTACAAATTGGAAGGTTAAAAATTCGAATCCTCTCCTAGACCCGGTTTCCTACTTCCAATTATTAACTAACGTCCTAGTATTAAAAACCAACATGCTTTGTTCAACTACGTTATATATTCTTGTGAAAATAGACATTAAGGGATAGCTTTAAACATATTTCATATTTAATAACGTTCGAGTTTAGCATCAGTTTATTGTATCTTGAGATTTTATCTGTATTGTGTAACATGTCATTTTTAAGAGACTTATAAATAGGCACAGATTCTTAGCTTTAGTGCAATTAGTGTGCTAGTTGCTTGAGTCAGTGATTGGTTCCTTATTATTAATTACTATCCAAGCGTTAGCGGTATTATCCAATTAGGAGTTGAGTATTATTTAAAATAAGTAATAGAACCGCATGGTAGTTTTTTTTTAGTATATCAAATCGGACGGCATTCGCTCTCGAATTTCAATATAACTAGGATGGCGTTAAGTAGAAGCATAACATGCGTTATGCGAATCGCCATTCCAGATTTGCATCTTTAGAGTAGCTAAAAGTATTAAATTTATTAGATAATTTAATTTCAGTTGCAGCATTATTTTTCTACTGATAGTTTTAAGAAGATTACCGGTCCACGTAGTCAGATTTTCCTACATATATTCAGTCCTGATTTATGTCGTTTATATTTATGTGTTTCTATTTTTCTACGGATAGTTTTAAGAAGGCTACCGTGCAACGAAGTCAGCTCCTTCTAGATATATGGAGTCCTAATTTACGTCGTTTCAATTTACGTCGTTGGTTTGTACATGACGAGAAATAAATCCAATTAGAAAGTTATTTTCAAAGAGTAAAGGAAAGCTGCATACGAATTCAACTCTTGGGCATTTTGCAGTTTCGAAAAATTTCTATAAAAGTTTGCTTTTTTTCGATTTCAAATATATGACTCTTTTGTGTTACATAGCGAACTTTCAACATTTGTTTGGCGATTCAAAGTAAGCGATCCACTGTATGCTTGTTGTTTTGCTACCTGTTCGTTTTGAAGTAAAAATTGAAATCAATATCAAATTTACACATGAATGTTAACCAAACAAATATTTGTTTATATTAAGATGCGATTAGAATTTCCACAAAAATTATCAAGTAGTATTAGCAACCTAAACTGGTTTGCGTTCCTCAGGCTAGGCGAATAATTATTATGAATGAATACCTGAAATTTAAGTAAATTTTTTTACCCGAAAATTTAATTTACTAGTAGTTGTATCAATAATCTTGTGAGCCTGAATTATACATATCTGCATATTAAAGGACCTCGTATGTAATATTGTATAAAAAGTTATTTTCTTTATGAATCTACCCCGCTATACTTAAATTTGCTGCCCATTTCGGAAAACATTTTATTTGACTGAATATTTGTTGTATATATTGTAAAAGAAACTACTGATTATAAAAAATATGCAGATGCATTAAACGAGTAATTTAATCTAAATTTACTGTTTTATTTTAGACAAAAGTATCCAAATGTTGGTAAACATAATTGATATTGCTAGATGGGTGAGATATTAATGGTGGCCTATTGGTAATCATTTCTACAGTATTTCCTATCCAGTTTGGTCGGTAATTCTACTTGGTTTTATATTAGTAAAGGTCTAAACGACAAGTTCTCTTTGTAGAGTTGTATTACGGTAACCCTCAAGTAGCTCCACTACTGCAGTTTGAGAACAGATATATTTTATTACAGGACGTAATTTACATGTCATTTCCTTTTTCTCATTGCCTTACCCAGAATTGGATCCCTAACTACGTCGGAAGACTGCCTTCCTTTAACTACTTGTTCTAGGAACGGGAATTTAAAATTAGTCACACACCCATATTAGGGTGTGGTTACAATTTACGTTGCAATTGTAAGTTTCTTACATTATTTTGTATGAGAACAGTATTAAAAAGCAAATCGGTTTTACATTGTATTATATACATAAGCAAAAAGGTAATCAAGTAAAAAGTTCCCATCGTTCTATTTTGAGCATCAGGGTGAGTGTTTCTGATGTAATCGAGATAGCAAAATCTGCCTGATAGTAGCTTAGAACTGATTGTAATGTGGGTTATTCCGAAATTCGTCAAAGTATGTGTGAACAATCGAAAATACATAAACGGGCATCGATCTCCCTTTGTCTTGATTTATATGTTGTGTAGTCAACTATGGTTTTCTTCATTAGAAATTCAGAGCGAATCCTAAATAGGAACAAATTAATTTAACCATTAAAATGGAACTACTTGTAAAACAAATTTGTAACAGAAATTAATCTGCGTTAATTAAAAAAAGCTCTTATTTATGTAAGCTAGGTTAATTATAAATACAGAATATATTGACACGTTAATTTTAGAATTTTAAAGCTGGATGGCTAATGAAATATTTTTGGTGAAAATTAAAAATCTATTAAATGATATTTCAAACTTGGAAATTAGTCCAAGTTATCTTTGAGCACAGTTGTTAGTTCTATGCTGAGACTACTTTTGAGTATATATTTCTACCTGAAGAAAATTTGTAGATTTTGGATACTAACTTCATGTCGAAATTGGTTGGAACTTGGAAACTCAATTAAATTTGAGAATATTCATGTTGGTGGCTAAATATTTTCCAGTCATTTTGGTTCGGTCTAGACGGAATTTCAAATAAAACTTCGGTATATCTAAGTTCGATAAATTTTGAAAGCAAATGCTTCGTACCTTTGTAGTCATATAATTTGTGCCATATTATCAACACATATGGTTAGGGTTAAGATTAACACAAAGTAAGAACCAGAAACAAATCTTTGTAGGTGTTGGTTTGACTACATAATCGCAAATTAAAGACAGACTAATTTAACTTGTGGTTAGAGGTGTAAAGTAAATAGCGGTTTGGTAGAATATTTATATATAAATGCTGTACATTTAAATTTTGGGCTATTAGGGGATAATATATCAAGTTTATTTATATGTAAACATTGACACGTACTAACAAACTGTTATTGGCTTACATCACATAATTCACTTAGAAGAAAGATGGTATTGAATACTTTGTTATCATGGTTGATCCTGCCCTCTCAGGGCGCGTCTAGTAGTCAGCATTAACCTAGTGGTTTTTGCTGTCTTGTCTGTATCGTTTTGTCGTGAGAGTGTTCTAGGTGTCTGTTTTTCCACCTAGTGGTCTGGATATACTTTGTTAGACTATGAACTAATTATGCTGCCAGTGGAAGTAATATTTTGGAATCTACTCAAGCTCTGCTTGTCTTGCTGTATCGCTTAAATAGTGATATCATAGCATACAAAATGGCGAATAACAGGTAGAGTTTAATTAACTCGTAAGAAAATAGTGACCAACAATAGGACTAAGCTAGTTACGAACCAGGTCCAAAGTATCACCTCCTGCATAATTAACTAATAATAATGATGAACATGTACTCGGCATTAGAGTTTAAATAGTTATAATGTGAATGTATTTAGAAGTACAATTGTAATTCTTCTTTTTGGGAGTCGAACATAATAATTACGGAATGCGGGAAGTAAGTTGTAAAGTCGCAATATCGCTCGATTAAATCAAACGATAGTGCTACTATATTAAATGTTTCCAAACTTGTTAGTTTGGACAAACAGACTCGAGGGAAAGCAGATGGAAGAATAGCGATTCTTTCGAAGTTGCACATCATACTAGTTTCAAAAATCTTGAAACAGAAGTTAGAAATTATCACTGCTAAGTTAATCCAAAAATTAAATGAGAATATGCAATAACTGAAACATAATAGGGACGAACCAAACCATAAATTCTGTTAAAATAAGCGTTAATTCAGGAAGGAGATTAGGCAAATTATGATTGATAAGGAAAAACCATAGTGACAAGAATTATTTAATTCTAAATTTGTCAGTTGTTACGTGTCAAGCAAATTGACTTCAACATGCTCTTTCATTTACTTGTTCCGTCTCTTATATCTCGTAAGCCAATTGTATTTCGAAGATAGGTAAAAATTCCTTTTGCTTCCTAAATTTGGCCCGGAATATATTACAAATTGTTATTTACATTTTAAGAGCAAAATGGTTTTAACATGCATAAATACGTTAAGATAGCCTCCAGAAATTTTTATGGTTCTCGGAAATTGAGGTGAAAATGCGCTTTTCTAGTGACGACATTCTCTATTCTAATTGGATGTAAGATATCAGCCGGTTTAAATAATCTAATCTTGTGAATAACGAAAAAAGTTCTAGAACAATAGGCAAGTACGTGTACACTATAGTGCCGCACACGGATGCGACTGTGTTTTTCGAGAGACTGTCGTTTCCGCGAGCTTCGGTGTAGTGTTCTAGTTTTTTGTTCCTCCCTTCTTACCTTCTCCTTTAGGGCACTACAGTCACTATTGGCAGACAACAACGTTATAAAATCTTAAATAGATCGACTCACCACGATCCCGTGAAGAGTTTCGTCGGCGGAGACCATTAACTGCAAGATTTTATAACTTTATACTTATTGTAAGGCACTGAAATTTGCACGATTAAACCTTAATGATTAATTAAGAGAATGTGCAGGGTTGAGGAATAACAATGACGCTACGTATTTGCCACCAGCATTGCTTTCAATCTCCAGCTCTATCAATTGACTATTAAGATTCAATCTGCAAATTTCGGTACCTGTAACAAGTTATGAAGTTATAAATACTTACGTTTTATGGCTTCCTGCACTTTTCCGAAAAACACAGTCGCGTCCATGAAGTTCGGCACTTTAGTGTTCACGTAATTATCCATTCATTGTTCTAGAATTTTTTTCCGTCTCTCACGAGATTGGATTATTAAAACCAGCTGATTTCCTAAGTCCAATTAGAGTAGAAAACGTCGTTACTCGAAGAGCGTGTGTTTACCTCATATCCGCGAGAGCAATAAAAATCAGCGGGTGTATCTTAACGAATTTTTGCCTGCAGAAACGATTTTATTCATACAATGTAAATATTAATTTATAAAATATTCAAACCGAATTTAGGAACAAACGAATACCTTAATTTTTTATACAAAATGCAATAGATTTTATAGACACGGATATCCAGTAAATGAATGTACGTGTTACGAGTCAGTTCACTTAACATGTAACACAGTATTGAATAAAAGGAAGATTAAAGAGAAAATATAAGAAAATTGTGCAAGATTTACTCATGCACAGAATATAAGGTAAAAAGACTTACAAAACGAATCTAAAATTATTGATAAACGTTCCAAATTTGAATACATACAATTAGTCACATTTTTCTCGCTACATTTAGAACTAACGCAGAATGCCGAAAAGTTAGGGATAGAAATACAAAGCTTCCTAACGGGTGATGTTTCTGGTGATGTTTACGGGGATATCTTTCTTCGAATTCTTTGGCAGAGTAAGATTATCGTTGAAGAATCACCTGCAGTATCATTAGTTTCAGACCTGTCGTTTTTTTCCACTTGGCGGTTCTGTGACTTAGTTGGTTTAAGTGTGATCATTAAGCCTAAGGTACCGGAATCGATTCCTGGCACGGACCGCTTGAAAATGTTAGGCGAGCATTTTTCACAAAAGATACGCTCTCGTTAGTATGACCAGTAAAATGTAGAACCCGTGTGTGTGTGTGCGCGCGCGTGGTGTGTTGTTACGCACGATTAAATTTCTGCTTTGCGTGGAACAGCCAAGGGTTCGGCAAAAGTAAAAATTTTCAGGTAAAAGGATCTCGCTTTATGGCCAATGTACCTGCGGGTAGACAATTAAAAAATGAAACGTAGGTTTTTCTTCCCTGGCGGCTCGGCGACGTAGTTGGTTCGCGTGGACCTAATAAGTCCTAGGGTTTGGGTTCGATTCCTGATACAGACCGCTTGAAAAATGTTAAGCGAACATTTTTCACAAAATACGCCTTCGTTCGGATGAGAGGTAAAATGTAGATACCATGTGCGAGTGTTGTCACACACGTTTAAAATTTTTACCCTTACTCGGAACAACAAAAGTTCGATAAAATAAAAAATTTCCAGTTAAAAAAAATCGCTTTCTGGCCAATGCAGTATCTTTGAGTGAGGCATTGGAAAATCAAATGTAGTATCCAATGTAGTATCTTCGGATGGAACATTGTAAATGCAAATGTTGGATCGTTTTTTATTTGCGGTCTTCGCCTAGCCGAAATATTTAGACAGCGTGGCTGTTGTCGAATCTTCTTTGGTTGTTGGATAACCCTTTAAAAAAAAGCAAAGTAAATAATTAGAATTAAATTTGAAAACGTAGGGTGCAAATGCAGAGCATTGGTTCCACAAAGCACCTTGTCTATCACACATTATAAAAACGTACGATCATCATTATTAAGTCGTCAGTCCTAGAACTGGTTGGACACCAACCTCCATTCTTTTCTATTCGGAGCTAACCTACACATCTGCATGAAATTCCCACAACCTACATGTTTCAGTATCTGTGTGCAATAGTCTTGTCTAATCTAGGTATACTTCTGCCTCTCTTTTTTCCGTTCCCAGCTTCTAATATATTACACATTATCCCCTCATGCTTTAGTATGTGTCCTATCATTCTATCTTTCCTATTTTTTATTGTTTCCACATATTTCTTTCTTCCCTTACAATTTCAAGAACCTCTTTGTTCTTAACTTTGTCTCTCGAAGATATCTTTATCATACATTTTAAATACCACATTTCACAGGATTCTACATTTTTTCTGTCCGCTTCTCCTACTGTCCAAGTTTCATAGCCGTACAGTGCTGTGCGCGACACATATACTTTCAGCTATTTTCCCTTGTTTTTATGTTTGTTGTCTTTGAACACAGTAATTGCATTTTCTTGTTAAATGCAACACGACCTTGTGCTAATCGTTGTTTCATATTTTTATACTCTTCCAATCGTGTGTTATTTTGGCTTCCTAGGTTTAGAAATCTCTAACTTCTTGTAAGTTCTCGGTTCCAACTTGTATTCTGTTTTTTTACTTATCTACCCCTCCTTTATATACTAATACTTTAGTTTTGTTTTTGTTATTTTTCTTAGCATATTCCTCTGTTAGAACTCTTTCCAGTTCACTAAGAGCTGCTTCTAACTCTTCCTTACTAGATGCTAATAGCGCTATATCATCTGCAAATCTAAGCATATCTATCGTTTGTCCCTGCATAATAATTCCAAATGTCTATCTGCATTTGTCAGTATTCATTGCCTCTTCGATATACAAGTTAAAAATTAACGGGGATAGAGCACATTAATGTCTCACCCTTTTCCTAATGTCTATTTTTCTACGTTCCTGCTTCAATTCCTTGCCGCTGTTTAATCTTTGTGTAAGTTATGTACTATTCGACTATCCCTATAACTCATTCCAATCTTTTTGAGTATTTCCAAAATTATCTCCCATTTTACATTATCGAATGCTTTTTCCAGATCTGCTAACCCCATATACACGCTTTTTCCTTTTTCTATTGTTCTTCCATTAACAACCTTAAAGCCAAAATGGCTTTCCATGTTCCCCTGTTTCGCCTAAACCCAAATTGATCTTCCCTTAGTATTCCTTCAACACGTTTTTCATGTACAATTCTAGTTAATATTTTAGACACATGTGCTGACAAACTAATTGTTCGAAAGTTTTCATATCTGCCTGTACCTTTCTTTTTGGTATAGTGACTATGGTGTTTTGTTTGAAATCTTTGGGTATTTCGTCTGTCTCATGCATATAAGTTACAAGTTGGAAGAGTCTGTTACTGTTTGGCCAGCGGATTTTAGAGTTTTAGTGTACACTTTATCTAAATCCGGTGCCTTATTATTTTTCGGACCCTTTAATACTAATTCAAACTTATCTCTAAGTATAGAATATACCAAGTCACTTTTTCAATTTCTGATTCCTGTTCTAGCGCTTCTAGTTCCTGGCCTGCATATAAATTCATTACATATTCTTGCCATATAACCACTTCCTCTACATTTTGTATAATGACGTTTCCTCCCACGCACTTCGTATTTTTGCTACACGGTTCTACATCCCTAAAATTCAATTTAATTAGTTTGTATGCTTCGTCTGTCTTTCCTATTTCCATCTTAGTTTCTACCTCTTTACACTTTTCATGAATCCATTGTTCTTTAGCTTTCCTGCATTTGTAAATAATTTCCAATTTTAAGGCTTTGTATCTCCGTTTTCCTGCTTGGTCTGGTCTGTTTTTGTATTTTCGTCTTTCTTCTATTAAATTCAGAATATCGATTGCTACCCAAGGCTTCTTATTTTCTTTTTGTTTATACCCCAGAATATCTCTGGCCGCCACATCTAGGCCGACTTTATTGATATACCATTCTGTTTTTAGTTCCTTGGTATAAGAGATTTTCTCAATGTCTTTCAGAACTTCGTTTGACTTTTTCGCAAACCTCTTGTGGATATATTTATCATTTAGTTTCTAAAAGTCAAAGTTCCTTCTTTCATTCCTTTTTCAAATTTTTAAATTTAAGCACGGTTTTCATAATTACTTTGTTGTGGTTAGTGTATACAGTGTGTCCAAATTTCAAGTCTCTACATTGTGATTTCAGTTATTATAAGAGATAGAAATTGGGTTAAATGGGGAAAGATTTGGAGGAATCCAGGCCAGTTTTGTATCCGTTTACAAAATTGGTGTAAGTTGTCTGGTTTTGGAGATATTCGAAGAAAACTAAAAATCACGGATTTTGTTTTTTGATAATAAAACATGAATCATAAGTCGCACCATCACAAGACTTGCACATTATTAAGACACTTTTCTAAAAGGAGTATTTTAGCATAAACAGAATCATTCGACTGTCTTTTGTTTTCGAGGAAACGCCCACAACTTTTGTTTTTCTTATGGCCGCCATTTTGAATATTAAGTGAATATTATGCGCCTTAAAATTACCTTTTCAAGGATATGCCACATGTCTATAAAAAAATGCAAAACCATCCTAAATTTTAAAAATAACTAAATTTGTATGTTCTTTAACGTTTGTTTGGTAATCCCAACAGGGCAAAAATTTGATTTCTACTTTATGAAAAGTACAATACACATTTTATAATGTACACAAACAGCATTTGTCACAAATTATTAATTATGGTGGTACTAGAGTTAAAATGATATCGTTTTATAATAGTAGGCGGTGGTATGTGACAAAACCAAACAATTGAATTACAGTTATAGGTCAAACAAATTCTAAAATTTAGATAAACTTGTGTGTGTTGTAAGTTTTGGTGCCGGTGGTGCTGCATTTTAATTTAAAAATGGCACATGTCTACAAGTTTTCGAATGAGGAAAAGTTTGATATGCTAAATACTTATTTACAATCGTTTCGAACGCTGATACGGCATCCGCCAGATATTTGGAATTGTATCCAGAAAGACGACAACCGCATAAAACATACTTCAGAAAATTGTAATGAATTTACTGAATTATGGTGCTTTTGAACAGACTAGGGAACAATACGACTTAAACAATAGGGAACGTGTTCTAAGCATTACTGAGGCGGTAACACGAAATCCATCCACATCCGTAAGATCTGTAAGCCGTGAACTTAATATTCCAAAATCAACTGTTCATAATATTTTAAAAAGAAAAGTTTCATCCTTATAAACCTACTATTGTCCAAGGCCTCAAAAGAGAAGATTTCGCCAGACGAATGCGTTTTTGTAATTGGTACATCCAAAATGCGAGGAAAACCGCACTTTCCAGAATTGATAATATGGACAGACGAAACGCGGTTTACCAATTGCGGGTGTTCAATAAACATAACACGCATCACTGGAGCACTGAAAATCATCATTTGACGGCGCAACGCAAATTTCAAACGAGATATGGATTTAACGTTTGGTGTGGTATCTTAGGTAGTTAATTATGATATAAATATTTTAGTAAATTAACCAATGTAATTAATACTTTTATAGGTAATAATTTGATTGGACCCTTTTATTTTGTCAATAACCTCAATGGCGCCAGATATACGGAATTGTTAAGAGACCAAATAATTCCGGCTATTAGAGGACTTGTACCAAATGATGATGATTTTCGAAAACTATGGTTTCAGCAAGATGGTTGTCCAGCTCACAATTCCCGAGAAGTTAGCGCCCTTTAGCTGAACATTTTGGCCAAAATATTATATGCAATAGTGGACCAATTATGTGGCCGGCAAGATCACTAGATCTTACACCACTTGATTTTTATTTATGGGGTTTTGCTAAAATGAGGTATATGAGTTTGAACCGCCTCATAATATAAACGAACTGCAGGAAAGAGTCCGTGACATTCTTAACTCTATAAATAGGCGCACGTTAAGCAGAGTTGTACGGAAAGTTTTAATTAATTGTCGAAAGTGCCGTGATGCAAACGGACAGCATTTTCAGCATCTACGGGAAGGAATTTAGATGATAGTTTGCTGTTTAGGTCACATTTAATTTTGTTCCCTAAATTAGATAAGATAGGCTACAGTTTTATGTTTAAGTTAATTTTAAGATTTATATCCAATACTTTACGAGTTCTACTTAACAAAATGTATGTGGTACTACTACTACTACTGTTTGGAAAGTAGAAATCAAATTTTTGCCCTGTTGGGATTACCAAACGTTATCGAACATACAAATTTAGTTATTTTTAAAATTTAGGATACTTTTTGCATTTTTTATAGACATGTGGCATATCGTTGAAAAGGTAATTTTAAGGCGCATAACATTCACATAATATTCAAAATGGCGGCCATAAGAAAAACAAAAGTTGTGAGCGTTTCCTCGAAAACAAAAGACAGTCGAATGATTCTGTTTATGCTAAAATACTCCTTTTAGAAAAGTGTCTTAATAATGTGCAAGTCTTGTGATGGTGCGACTTATGATTCATGTTTTATTATCAAAAAACAAAATCCGTGATTTTTAGTTTTCTTCGAATATCTCCAAAACCAGACAACTTACACCAATTTTGTAAACGGATACAAAACTGGCCTGGATTCCTCCAAATCTTTCCCCATTTAACCCAATTTCTATCTCTTATAATAACTGAAATCACAATGTAGAGACTCGAAATTTGGACACACTGTATATCTACCTCTGGCTAGCTTTGACAGTCTTTTACTTGATTTATAAACCGTTGTCGAACAAAAATGTAATCTATTTGATATTTCCCTGTCTCCTGGTATCTTCCACATGTATCGTCTTCAAGCATGATGTTGAAATAATGTGTTTGCAATGGTCAAATTGTTTCTGTCGCAAAATTCCACTAGACCGTTTCCCCTGTCATTTCACTAAACCAAATAAACCTACTACTGCTCCTTCCCTGCCCTTGCCTACCACTGCATTAAAATCGTCCGTAGTCATTAAATTTGTATGTCCTTTTACATATCTTAGTATGTCTTCGATATCTGTGTAGATCGCTTCTACCTCCTTCTCGCTATAGCTGGAAGTGGGCATGTATACTTAAATTATTACTGTATTTACCGGTTTATATTTTAATCTAACCATGAGTGCTCTTTCGTTCTTTTGCAAGTAGTTTTCTACACAGTGTCCTATCTTGTTCCACATGACTATCCCCACACCTGAATGTACGAATAAAAATTTTTTTTAAAGAAACGGTACACACTTTTGCTAAATATGCAACCTTTGGAGAAACTGTTCCCCCGTCCTTCCAATGTTTATCACACAGTTACTAGACCAATGATTGCATTCGAATTGTTAAGCTGCTCTACTTAATTTGGGTAATATTGATTTAAGAGGTTAACTTTTTCGTTCACGACCGTTAGATAATAAATCAAGCAATGAGTATTATTTTCCGAACCCCAAGTATTGTCGAAGCTATAAAACTAGAGTTTCCAAAACACGAACTTACCGAAAGGGCGCTATGACCGACGACGTTTTCAGTTGCGATTCATTGGAGACCATAAAGCAAGCGCGATATATCAGGAATGCGTGTTCCAGTTTCGCTCAACTATTTCGTTCACCTCACTGTATGTTGCTGTTATTTTGGTAAATCAGTTTATTTCGCTGTAGTTTATATAATTTTTACTAAGTTTGTTGTATGGCTTACAAAAAGTAGAATCATTACGACCACTATTTTTAGAAACGTAAAAGTGATATCTCTACATCCGGTTTCTTACCATCTACTATTAAATGGTATCTAATTTCAGTCATTCTCTAAGGTAGCGCATCGTTGAAGATTGCCGTTTAGAAGCTGTCCAAAATCACTATTCCACAACATCTTTGGTGATATGTTTGTTTTCTTTAGCACAATTAAGTTATCGGCGACTCATTCGCGGTATCAACTGCACGCCTGGGGCTACTCTTTAATTTTGCTTCTATCTGGCCAAAGTATTTGCTGCATGTGACTTGTTATGTTTTAAAATCGTTCTACGAAGATTTTAATTAATAATTAACCGTAGGGGGTCTTTTTCTATAATTATGTTGGGTATAAGGCATTACACAAGTAAGATTTTCAGTTCCCACTAATGTTTCTGGGGAAATTAACTATTATTATGTATTCCGTGGAAATGTTTGGTTAATATGATTTCTCATACTTTGAAATAAATACACGTCGTTGCGTTGACCAATGAGAATGCGTAAGAAAAAGAGAATGACTTTGGTAAGTGAAGATGCCAGCCGTCATGATCATTCTGAACGTAACTGCCTTATCTGGCAGAAGTGTAAAGCAGTGCAGTACAAAAATGGTAGTATTTTCTGGTTGAATCCCTTTACACTTACTAGTATCGTATCTTGATCTTTGTCTTGTATCTTTATGTTGTAGGTAAACAACGAACTTCACTGACAATTTGATCTAGGGGCCACTGAAACTCTACGCTCTGTAGAACTAATGTAAGAAGAACAATTCATAGTAATATAGTAAATAGCGTAATACAAGGATTTATTAATTGACCGTATCTTAACTTATTATTTAGGTAGACGAAAGGTAAACTTAGTTTGTCTCATCCGCATGAGTAGAGTATAATCAAGGATCCCACCCCCACATTTCCTCCAGAATCCCACATTTCCTCCCAAATTTACATGTAAATCCCCATAAGGAGGAAATGTGGTGGAGTAACATTTCCTCCAGAATCCCACATTTCCTCACACATCTGGACCAAATAGTTTTCTTCGACTAACCATTTTTCATCTTTCGAGATAAATATATCTTAAATTTTTTATGTTTCGAGATAAATGAGCATCCTCATTTGCTCCCACATCTAAACCAAATACTTTTCTTTGTCTAGCCAACGCATCTTTCGAGATAAACCTATCTTGTTTGGTATCAATTAACATTAGAATTTTCTCAGCTACCCGAATCTCTAAGAATTTTTTCGATTGCATCACCCCCAAGGGAGCTACCCCCATTTTAAGATTTTTTTATCAATGTTGATTTCTAATCACCTCTCCTTTTTAATATCTACAGTCCTTTAACCAACAATAATAAGAACACAAAAGTTTAATAATTTATTTTATCCGATTTACAGTTTAATAAACTAATTACAATTTTTACAAAGTATTTCCTGTGTGTAGCCGAATCCAAGCAGGTTAACCTGTAACAAAAAAGAGATTAATAGGTTGTTTAAATAGCCCTGTAATAAAAAGAGATTAAAGTAAAAGAGAGGAAACATGTTTTCAGTCAATAAGACATATTGTTGTTAATCCAACAATATGTTTTACCGTCCGGCGAGACCACGTGGAGGTAAACATATATCGCCGGGAACAAAGGAATTATTAAGGATGGGGGAGGGTAGATATGCTTATAACTAACTTACATACTATATATACACAATAAAATATAAACAACTATCTAATATCCTTATGCCCCCATGCATATGTGGAAGTACTACCAGGGATGACGTACCTTTTGTCATCTTCTGCCGATAAACTAATTTTATTGATTAATTGGGTGTACAAAACGTGTTTTTTACTCCGAATACATACCATGCTATGCATAAGGGCACCAGAATTATTATACACAATGTCCTTAAAACTATCCACACTAATCCCAGCCACCACACTACGCGATACCCCCTTGATCTTTTTAATCGTGTCCTTCTCACTAAGAATGCAATACGACTTGGCCCTAGTTCCAACAAATTGTAACACCAAGTCGCCGTTGAACTCGTCTTTGAACTTGCCGGGGATCTTTTTGTTCACAAGAGGCATATTGTATTTATTGTCTCGAGGGTAGTCACTAGTGTCGAAATTGTTAATGTTTGCACTAATATCACTATACAAGTCTTTTGTTTCTATACTATACACTAAAGAGTCAGTGTCTGTGTAAAGTAGTGAGAGTTTGGCTGCATACAAATGTTTCATGGTGTTATAATGAAAATCATACATGAGGGTCTTTGAAATATCTAAAACTGAAAAACCTGCATATATAGGCTTGTTGTACGTGACTTTTACCCTATCCATCTGTATAATAACCAAATCCTCTCCTAGCACTAAACTACTGTTAAAGTTCGGGCGGGCGATAAGTCCACTCGCGCACAATTTTTGTCCATCGTGTCCCCACCGGGGCACGATCTTTACATCCACCCTCTTGTCGACATTCTCCATCGTTTTTCCAAAGACTGCGTTATTCATTAATTTGAAAAAGTCTTTTTCAAACGCATTTCTGGCAGATGTCCTAAGGGTGGTGTTCAAATCGATGTAGGGCTTTAACCATGGAGACTGGTCAAATTCCATGACCCGGTGGACTGCTGTGAGCCGGAGACCATTACGTAGCGCCTGCTGCAGGTTTCTGTAATGTATGACTTAACGAATCTTGTTGAGCAACGTGGCGAGCAGTTTCGGAGACTTGGAGGATGGTGTTGGGGGTACCATGGTCTGTGGACAAAACGGTAAATCGTTGTGCTGTTCGTGTAGGTTTTCTGGATACTCCAGATCTACTTCCAGGATGTACCTTGTCCCCTGTTACAGATATGTCATCGATGTGGGCTTTCAGGAGGTTAAGCTCTTTCTCTTTCAACCACCGGAATCCGCTTATCGGTAACGGTTGTGACATGGCCCATCCATACAAATTATTGGCATCCAGATACGTCAAGTACCTTGAGGGCTCTTCAGAATTAAAATTCTCCATGTACTTATTGTTGGCGTGAGCGTATCGTTGACTGCACTGAGTTAGACCACCACGAATCCCTTTCTTTACAAAGTGATGCATTTCTACATCAGTGAATAGATCCAGTTTAACCCCAGTGTGTTTCAGCATGGCGTCCCAGCTTAGACTAGGTGCTGTCATATATTGGCAGGGATCCAAGTCGTAGGTTTTCAAGCACACACCCGGAAGTTTTCGAACACGTCAGCTAATAATAAAACGTCTGTTTTCAAATAAAGATCACTGTATTCGCCGAGTGTGCATATGTGGAAGGCGTCCCATACATTCTGAGCGTGATCGTACTCAGACAACGAAATCACAGCATTCGTGAGATCATTATAGAAATCCTCTCGGGTGGTAGACTTGACCTATTTAACGCTGAAGCGTCTGTCACATACCCTGTACGGGAACACACCCTTTCTGCGTAGAAATGAAAACTGTACGTCGTCGGGGAAACACTTCCTCATCTCAACAAACTGCTCGCATTCCAAATTTTTCACCAACTTATCCAGGGATGATGCCATGAAACGCAGCGAATCTATGAATCGCAGCTGTACTGTGCAATTATCGGTTTCATCATCATCTTCCTCTACGTCTGGTTCTTCGCCATATAACCTCACATACTTTGTGAACGATACGAACCGCTCCTTATTATTTGGGATCACTGTAACACGCTCCTTATCGCATCCCAATTCCTTCACAATAAAATGGGAATCATACCCACTTAAATTGTGGAATATGACCGGTATGAAATTTGGCATCCGGTATTGGATGTTGCATTGGCGATGTGCTGCGAAGCGGAATTTCCCTGTAAGATGACAGTGATCCCTTACTCGATCGTCCCCCAATGGTTTCCTGCAGATGCCGCAATCGTCAACCATATGGAATAACAATTCGTCTAAAGGCTCCAACGCTGTCATCGGCACATTGTTTTTTAAGATAATCCCCAATCTGCGGGCTTCCTCCTTTAACTTCTCCATAAAACTTTAACAGCTTCAGGCCCCCTGTACAATTCAAACTTATCCAGATTCTCGTCGTAAGAGCATTTAATATAATAGGCGAAGCTGTATGGTTCGTGTTGGTGGGTGCTGTTAGTAAAGGAGCTGGAGGGATCCTGTGCTGCTGAAGAAATGGGCTTCAACACGCTTTCAAAGTCCGCGTATATAACAAACGGCACCCTCATTTGCTTGTGCACGTTCGTAAATTCCAATATGTTGTTAAAGTGGTTGGGCATCTTTGTCGCAACCACGTTGCAGTCTTGTTCGGAGTGTTGTAGTAATTTGTCTTCGGATGGGAAGAACACCAAGCATCCATCGCAAATCCATTTACGGGTGCGGTCACGAGATAGCTGCTTACCCACTAGCTTCCCCAAATCCTTGATCCAGCAGTAGTGTGTGTTATTCTCATTCTGGATGTAAAGGAGGTTGACGTGCCGATCCCTCTTGCGTGCTGTAAAGTGGAGGGGTCCGATAATGGACTTCCTTTCCACCCCAAAGACGTTAATGCTTATAGCATTCTGCTCCTCGAACTTGGCTATGTCCTTTATGGGCATCGGGAACTGTAGTCCTGTCACGTCGAGTGCGGTGCTGTAATGCGGGTAGCTACTGACCCTTTGCGGATTGTGAGCACCGGGGTAGAGCGCAGCCACAACACACCAAGCAAAACATGCATTGTCTTGGTTCTCCACGTTAACCACCGCACACTTGTCTCGAATCCATTTGGGGAGCTCGATGTAGGACCCCCCACGAAGAGGTTTATACTTGTTAATATTTATTTCTAGGTGCGAGACATTTTTCAGAGTCCATCCTAAAATTTAAAAATTAGAAACAAAATAATAATTTTTCAAAACTTACCAGAATCTCGTTCTTGAAATTCGTCAGACTTAGCTGACATCCTCTCCACAAAGGAATTGTAGACATTTCCTAGGTTGCTGGATGAGGTGACCACAACATTTCGGGTGTTGAAAGATTTAACATCTTCAACACCCTCTACCGCAGCCATCTTGGTGTACCCACCAAACACCTCCAGGTTCACCTTTAGGGAGGTGTGGATTGCCCGCTGTTTCCCGACTAAGCTTACAAATCGTTCCCGTTGATTTTGCAAGAATTCCAACAGACCTAGAAATAACTAAGTTAAACACTAAATACTTATAAAAAAAATACGTACTTGTAGAGTCGACATTACTAATTCTGTATGTAGCGATTCGACTTTTAAATGCTGTGCTCACTACTTGTACACCCCCATCCAGGACACGGCTAGCATTAGCTTTGTGCTCGTTCGAGCGTTGGTGGGCTACCAAGTTGGTTACATCCACATCGCACTCTTCGCATCTCCGCAATCTCTTGGGGGCGGGTCCCTCAACTATTGACGTAGCCGGTCGTTTGACCCCGGATGGGCCGGCAACTGGTTCCACCACACCATGCTTGGTGTCCTTATGACGTTTTAGGCTGTCCTTACGGGTGAAGGATGCCGGGCACACTTCGCAAACAAAAAGGCCGGTGGATTTCGATGCTACGTCATGTTGTTGGAACAGATGCCTCTTCAAATTATCACCCCTTGAGAAGACAACTCCACAGACGTTGCAGACAAAGGAAGACATTTTTCTATAAAGAAATTAAAAAACTGGTTAAAGACTTTATAGCTGTTGTAACTAGCCGAAGACTAAACAGATACTGAATTATATTGCATTGCACGGTGCTTTTATACCCTGTTGGTATAATTAGCTAGTTTACTTTTAAAAACCCAGCGTCGTTTAACCTTGAGTAACATTTCATACCAGTCTATTCATGTCGGTGAAAATCAATTAGCTAGTTTACTTTAAATTAGGTGAAAACCCAGCGTCGTTTAACCTTGAGTAACATTCCATACCAGTCTAATCACACCAGTAAAACCTAATATTCTTAACTAACCTTGAATCGGATTACAAACTAGTTCATGCCTGTCTGTAACATACTGCAAATGATAATGAGGAGCATGCGCAACAACAACCTCGAAACATTTAAAAGGATGACGCATAGCATCCTCTCAGTCATCTCGGTGAAATCAGTGCAAAGCAATGGAGTCTGCAGATGTTAATGATGCACAAGTTTCGTATACCGAAAATCTGATTAATAAGTTTACGTATAGTTTAAGTGAATTGGGTGAACACCCTCATAATGTGGAAATTGGGTTTGTTATAAACCAGACAATAAAACCCGTATTACGATTGGTGTGTAGCAAGAAATATTGTGGCAGCCATGTTCTGGAATTGACATACGAAAATTGGTCAGCATTTACAAATTTTCAAGTGGAATTTCAAATCAACGTATTTTCTCGTGACGTGCTAAACACTCGATTAAATGGTGCACCGAAATGGAAGATCTACACATACAACTAGGAGGACCGTTCTTTATCACTCTGTCGCCAGTGTATGGAACAACCGTGGACGAAACGTTCCAGTTAAAAATAATAATGGGTGATAGCTCGATAGTTATAAATGAATTGGAGTGCCGTAAACTATTCCCATATGCGAGAATTGTTTGAGTATCAACTTAAACAGTTGGAAAGTCGTGACTTCCCAGCATTATACAGCGAATTAGTAGGGTTTGTTGCTAATTCTAATTTAAATGAGGGCGATGGGTTTAATACTCTGACAGAAGGGAGAAACGAATTAAAATCTTGGTTGAAGGCGAAGTTCGAATTGGAAATATTTTATTCTACAACGAATTGAATCAGAGCGCCCTAAATGCATTGGAGCTGGTTATATGTTTTCCAGATATATTTGTGCGAGACGTGATACGTACAAGAACATTAGTGGAAATGTTTAGACGTTTAAATTTGTTGGAATCTGAAGATTCTGGTTATGGTGATAACTAGAAAGAGTATTTTATAAAAGACAGTCCAAAGACGTGGATGTAAATGTATTGTTATTATAAATAAATTGTAAATTTTTGAAAAAGTATAAATAGACTCGTTGTTGTTTTTTATTTAGTATAGTTTGAGATTTTTTGAGTAAACACATGATTATCTGTTCTGGAGAGGGTTTAATCAACAGCGCTATAAACAGGTTACCGTTTGAGCTGCATATTCCAGGTTATCAGTACTGCGGGCCTGGTACAAAGTTGGATGAGCGCTTAGCAAGAGGTGATCCTGGAATAAACGAATTAGATAAATTGTGTAAAGACCACGACATTGCATACTCCAAGTACCCCGACGATCTTCCAGCCAGACACCGAGCAGATAAAATTTTAGAAGAAGAAGCCTGGGGAGAGTTAAGTCTAAAAACGCAAAGTTTAGGGGAAAAAGCCGCAGCTTGGTTTGTGACAAACGCTATGAAAGCGAAGAGAAAATGGGTATGGGGTTAAAGAAGAAAATAAGTTTCAAAGGCGGATTTTTGAAGAAAATACGCTCCGCAGTAGACCGAGTTGGTTCCGACAACTTGAAAAAGCTGTTAGATGTTGGTATTCTAATTGGAAAAAATCATAAAAGGAGCCGGTGGGAAAGCAAAATTAAAGTCCCACGTATTATACCCGTTCCACAGAAAGGAGGTTTTCTACCATTGATTCCGATATTCGCTGGACTAAGTGCCCTAGGAGCGCTAACAGGTGGTGCTGCGGGATAGCTAAAGCAGTAAATGATGTCAAGACAGCCAACGAACAGCTTAAGGAGAGCGAACGACACAACAGATCTATGGAAGCCATTACTGTTGGGAAAAAGGAAATGGAATGTTTTAAAACCATACAAAAAGGCACAGCATTATTCTTGAAACCATACAAACAGGGGCGTGGCATTTGTAAAAAGTATCAAAAACTAAGCAAGTTACCTCGAAGAGCTCTCACCGATGTAGATATAAGGAAACACGCATCTAACATTCCTCATTTTCGCAACGTCTTTTCTAGAGATCAGTTACAGAAGATTAGACCGCATGTCAACGAATCGGAGTGATTAATTTGGATACCACCAAAGGTTCGGGTACACATTGGGTGGGGTACCGAAAACGTAGAAATAGTGTGTATTACTACGATTCGTTTGGAGACTTGAGACCGCCGGAAGAAGTAAAGAGATATTTTCGAGGTTGTAAAATTTACTACAACAGTGCACCGGAGCAGACTTACAACACATACAATTGTGGACATTTAGTGTTAAAGTTTCTTAGTGACAATGGCTAAAACAGTGAGCGTGTTCGGGTATGGTAATGTCATATCGACAGGATCCATTTACCCACCAATTAAATTGAAACAAGATGGTGAATATGCTTTGGGTCTAGTGGGACTGTACACTTGTAACACTGTGCAAAACATACATCCAGGAAACAACAACTTATACTTTAACGATCCAGAGCATCGCAAAATAACCATTGAACCTGGATCATACGAATTAGAAGAAATAAATGCATATATACAGGACGTCTTCAAAAAATGGTTCAGTCAGAAGCCGGACATCAACGAGAACATTGAAAAATATTTTAAACTGAGTGCCAACAATAATACATTAAAGTGTTCTATACGAAGCAGTATACCGATTGATTTTGGGGCAAACCGTAAAACAATATTGGAAGCATCTTGGGGTTTACCAACCGCAAATTGGCTGCAGATACCGTACATATCGCTAATCAGCAAGTGAACATAATATCGGTCTCAAACATTTTTGTGGAAACCAATATCACCAGCGGATCGTTCAGAAACAATTTTCTTACGCACAGCATATTCGAATTCAGTCTATCTGTACCACCTGGGTATAATCTGGAAAAGGAACCTAACCACGTCATATATTATCCGCTGAGCGTGACAGAAATTGATAATATTACAATCAGACTAGTCGATCATTTGGGTGAATTGGTAAACTTTTCACCGGAAACATACACCTGTGTAAGACTGGAAATAAAAAGTAGTTGAAAATGCCTATCGATTTTGTATATAAAGAACGCTACAACACCCCAGACGATAGCATAGTGAATACGACGTCAAAGCGTCAAGTTGTCGAGAGACTTACAGCAGAAGAAATACGTTTCTTAAAATCTTTGGGTTTAGAAGTTATAAATGATGGGGGCAGAAGTAAACGCAGCTTAGATCTCCACGGTGATGAAAACGTTAAACTTGGAAGGCTTAAGTATGAGGACGTACCCAAATTGGATGTGTTTGGAGGTTATAAATTAGACGAGACCATAATAAAGGAAGATTATTATACATATCTTCCCTTTACATTGAACGCAGAAAACAACGATCGAATTTCAATTGAAATCCAGAGCAGTGATAACATCACATACCCTCATGAAAGTTTTATATTTATAAAGGGTACCTATAAGCCTACGGAAACATTAAGAGAAGCGTCAACAACTGTAGACCCGATTAGAGCAGCAGAACCAGACCCTAAAGCTTACGAGTTTACTAGAAATGCACCATATTTTCTGTTTGAGGAAATTCAATACAAATTGGGTAATAATCAAATAATAGATGTCTGTCGAATCCCTGGAATTACAAGAACTATTAAAGGTTTAGTATCCATGGAAGAATCAGAAACAAAATCTATTACACATACCGGGTGGAAACCCGATACCATATTCCAAGATGGACGGTTTAGTTGTGCTATACCACTAAAACCATTTTGGGTTTTTGAAGATTACAAGAAAACTATCGTCAACATGCCTCAAGAGCTGATTTTAATCAGATCCAAGTCGGACGTAAATTGCTACAAGTCGATTGGAAATACAGTAACGTTCAAAATACAACGTATTTCATGGAGGTTCCGCATATAACATTAAGCGACTTTGCCAAGGCATCGCTGCTTTCGGAAATGCAAAATCAATCATCTATAATGGTTGCATTCAGAAAATGGGAACTACACGAATTACCATCTCTAACACAATCAAAGTCACAAGTATGGAGAATTAAAGTATCGAATGAAACAGAGAAGGCTCGGTGGATATTACTGGCGCTGCAAAATGGAAAATATGATAAGAAAGAAGAAAATGCTACCAAGCTTTACGAATGCCAACATAACCAATGTCAAAGTGTTTTTAAACTCTCAGATGTTCCCTCAAGGTCGATTAAATTTGGATTTCGAGCAGAATGACTACTTGCCAGCGTACCTGTCTTATGCATCTTTTATGGAAAAATACTACCCGAACAAATCGTCAAATAAATGTTTAATGGACTACAACAGGTTTAAGGAATCACCTGTCTTTGTAATAGACTGTCGTCATCAATTTGAAAGCATCAAGGATGCAACGGTTGATGTAAGAATGGAATTAGAAGCTTCAAGAAATTTTGAATCATCGATGAAGGCTTATGCTTTAATTATACATGACTCTATGTTTGAATATAATCCGTTTACGGAAATTGTTAATAGATTTATTCACAATTAAATATTTTGTATATATTTTTAATAAAATTGTATAAAATCTATGTTGTTTTAATATTAATAAGATTTTTGGTGATCCAACGCAGTTTCTCACGTACTCGGTGTACGCCTAAGCACTGCGCGCCCACTGCGCGTGCACACCCTGCCCATGCGCGCCCCTGCGCGTGCGCACCCTGCCCATGCGCGCCCTGGCGTGCACACCCCTGCCCATGCTGCCCTGCTGCATGATAAGGGAATATTATTTTCAATTTGAATCAGTTTAAACTTATATTTGAAAGATGTACACCAAGGAATCTTTAGAGAAAGCAGTTAGTGAAATACAAAAGGGTATAAGTGTTAACTCTGCAAGTAGGTTATATGGTATACCCAGAAGAACGTTAAGCAGGCATTTGAATCTCCGTAAACCTCAAAAGAAGAATGGTGCTCCTAGGTCGGAAAATGTGAGAGACATGGGTGATGCTATACAAGAAGTTAAAATACCTATACAGAATTATGATAACTTTGCTATTGCTAGTGCAAGAGAGGATGGTAAACATGGTTCATTGTTCCCGTCTAACATACGAGCTATCTTCGCGGGGACCATCGAGTTGTGGGAAGACCAACGCTTTAATATCTCTGATCCTGCACGAGAACGGTCTTAGATTTCAAAATGTCTATGTATTTTCGAAAAGTTTGCATATCAACCGAAATACGAATTGTTAAGAAACGTTTTACACCATTAAAAGAAGAAATTGGGTACCATGAGTTTGAAAATTACGATGATTTGATCGAACCCAGAGATACCAAAGAAGATTCAATTATGGTTTTCGATGATATACCTGTAAACGAGCAAAGTAAAATCACTCAATTTTTCTCGTTCGGCCGACATAAAGCAATAGATTCGTTCTATCTATGTCAAACTTACGCTAGTGCCTTAAAACATAGACTCAGAGATAACGCCAATGTAATCGCATTATGGAAACAGGATGATACAAACCTTCGCCATATCTTTTCGGATCATATAAGTGGTGACATGACATATCCGAAATTTAAAGAAATGTGTTTACAGTGTTGGGGTGACTCAAAACATAATTTTATAACTGTTGTGAAAGATTTTGATTTGGATAAGGTCGATATAGGAAGAATTTCGACGAGTATATAAATATTTGACATTATTCAAAAACAGTTAGTTCTCATCCAAAGTTTCATGATGACGGACGTTAACAATTTTATTGCGAATAAACGCAGTCTTCATCTTATGCAGGATGCTGTACGAAAAAGTTTGTAGCGTACAAAAGGGAGATGCTACATCTCAGCAAAAATTCAAAGAAGTGCACAAACAATTGATTGATCCACTGCAAATAACCGCTTCCCAGTTGCAATCGATCACCGAAAAATTCCTATACCTACAACAAAGGTTAAAGTCGAAAACATGGAGGTACCTATAAAGAAAATTAAACAACTCGTTCCAGAAGAACCGTTCCATCTTTACTATGCAGATGTGTTAGCTAGAGACGAAGACGAAAATATTGACAAATCAATTTATGGAGTAAAGTATAATGCGGAAACCGACTCATGGAGTTTGTGGAAAAGTGTATTGATAATTAACCCGAAACTAGCGATATAACATTAAATAATGTGATATATCCAGGTACGAGGGTTTATACAATCTGCTGGTTTACAAAGACATCAGCCCCGAAGATGGTGATTTCAATTTGCATGAAGATTTGCCGAATTACTTGGAAATGATCAAATCTGCCTCGATTTTGAGAAGAAAGTTTAACCCATTTGCGGTGCACGATTTAAGCGGGTTCCCAACAAATAACAAAAAGTTTAACAAATATGTGCAAAAATATCTCACCGAATTTCGGAGGAATCCTGAAAGAAAACAGCCAAAGAGAAGAAAACAGTCCAAGGGAGCGGGTTTAGGCTTTTCTAATCGGTTTTACAAAAGTTTAAATTCAAAGCCGATGCAATATGTCTACTGGAATAATGTACATGAACTTGTAGATCGGCTGAGATTGTTGAACGCATCCAACCGAGCTGGAAATACAAGCGAGGAAAACATTAACGAGATGGTGTCCATAATAGAAGAGTTGAGAGAAGAAGGTATAATACAGTGAGCTCAGTAAATAATTACACAGTTTTAAAATGCCTATCGACCGCTTCGGACGTTCAGAGCGTAAAGATGCTGATATTCGGCGCGGTCCTCCAGGTCGAGGATTTGTGCTAACGTTGGATGGTGATGGGTACGATATGCAGCAAAGAAGGTTAGTTGATGTAATGGACCCGAAAGAAGATAGTGATTGTGTTAATCAGAGAAGCACTATAGTATTCAAGTCTGGAGAAGAAACAATTAGTTTTCGTAAAAGAAGACTAGTGGATGTAATGGATCCTAAAGAAGATAGTGATTGTGTTAATAAGAAATCTGTAATCAAGCTCGTGAATCAAGCCTTTTCATACTGTCTAAAAAGTTCTGATGATATACAGCGTAAAGATAAAGCCTTCAATGCAAGAAACCAGCGTATCGCAATGCTTGCTCAACCAGTTGAGCCATCTGATGCAGTTAATAAACAGTATGTAAATGAAAAATTGGATAAGCTTGTATCTGACTTTAAAACGTTTATACAGTTTTTTATTAATTTGACTGCAACTTCTGAGACAAATGAGAAGGAGCTCGGTCTTGCAATAGCATCAATTTACGAAGCGTCACCAGCAGCTATAAAAAACAAATACTACAAACCAAAGCTTCAGTTTATGTCAAAGGTGCAATTGGATAAAGATAACCCTATTAGTTTAGCAACAGTGTTAAGCAAAAATGAGTAAAGAAATCATCGTTAAGGAATTATTTAAACCTGCAAGAAAAATTTTCAGCGTCGTCATACAAATCTGAAACATGTGAAACGTGATCTTATCCAATCGGACTTGTGTGAAATGCAACCTTACTCGCGTGTGAACAATGGGTACAGATATATTATAATAGCAGTGGACTGTTTCACAAAATATGCTTTAGCTGAACCTTTAAAAATAAAACTGGATCAGAAGTCACAAATGCTATGAAAAAAATATTGGACAAAATGCTGCAAGGAGAAAATAACGTAAAAATCAATCTACAAACGGATTTTGGGAAAGAGTACTACAACCGCTGTTTTAAAAATCTTATGCAAAAATATAAGATAAACCATTACTCTACGTATTCCGCAATCAAAGCTGGTATGGTCGAGCGGTTGATTAGAACAATCAAAACAAATTGTACAGAAGATTTTACTTGCAAGGCAGTCATAAATGGGTGAATATTTTGCCTAAGGTTATGGAAGAATACAATAATACACCGCATCAGGCTATTAACATGACACCTATGGAGGCAGAAGAACATCCGGAAAGAATAAAACTTTACACCGCTAACAGTGTTTCTAAAAGTTACAAGAAGTTGTATAAGGTTGGAGACATTGTGCGTATATCAAAATATAAAGCAGTATTCGATCGAGGATTTCACCCAAACTGGAGTACAGAACTATTCAAAATTGTTAAAGTACAAAAAACGAGACCGACAACCTATCTGCTACAAGATTTGGAAGGTCGGCCAATTCTAGGTGCTTTTTACGGTGATGAAATTCAGCTCACAGCAGCACCCGACACGTACTTAGTGGAAAAGTTTTACGGAAACGGAAGCACGGGCGCGAATTATTAGTGTCGTGGTTGGGGATGGTAAAAGTTGGATTAAGAAAACAGACTTGCTTTAGTATCATCCAGATAATTACCTGGATGAAAAAATCATAAAGGAGGGAGTAAAGTCCCTTAACTGGATATACGGGGATATTTGCTTAGAACCCCATTCCCATCTGTGATTTGAAGCAGGAAGCATGTGTTTCATAATCGATTTACAAGGATATCAATACAAAACTAGTGATTTCTATTGCAAGGAGATTGCCATTTTGGATGTAGTGAATAATATAATATGGCATGAGATACTGGACATGGCTGTGGAGTATAACACCTAAGTGATGATTTCAAAAGCAAGTTCAGTGGTTAAAGCAAAGAATCCATGGGCTTAGCTGGGATGGGCAGTCCACAAGTGGATATACAAATGTAGGCGATTTGCTGAAAGAAGTCATACCACCCAATGCTACAATCTATGTTAAAGGCGAACAGAAAAGGCAGTTACTCTCAAAATATTTATCAAACAACATTTTAAACATGGAAAGTGTTTTCCACTTCCAAAGCTCAAAGAATTAAGAAGATTCGGTAATAGGTACAATCACTGTTTAAACCATTGTTTGAATAATTTAAGCTGTTCTAAAGAAAACGTATTGTTATTGAGGTCTTTTTGTTTAATGTATTAAATTTTTAATAAAATATTTTGTCAGAATTGTTTTTTATTCTAGCAAAAGCATACCTTTAAAATTTGGAAAAATATATCTGTAAAACAGCGCATTACTTTGGAAAAATTAATGTTTTAAAATACAAATAAGAACCAATAACAGAATACATAATAATTGGTGTTTGCAAATAAATTCAGTTCTACTTTAATAATATTTTAATAATACTTACCCTTAAACCTTCAAAACTTTCCACAAAAGAACTACACGAAACGATTGTTTAAAATTTCGAGGGGCTTTACACAAAGCGTGTGAAACTAATAGAATTTTTTTCTAATTACACCGCGTTATATACGTTTGAAATCCGTTAATTACACTACTAAATGACGTTTGTATTTTCCCCAATCGAGGCCAAAATAGAGTGCTCATTGTATGATTAATAAACCCGGGAATTTTCTAATGGGTGGCATTGAGCATATCTATTGTATTTTTCAAATCACATAGCTGCTAATTAATAAAAAGAAAGGCTACTTTCACTTTACGTAACATAATTGTAAAGCAATTAGTTTGTCCTCTATACTACTTTCACTATACGTCACATAATTGTAAAGCGATTAGTTTGTTCTTGTCTATGTATTTTCCAACAATTTAGCATTGTACATGTAATTATGTTAAAACCAGAAAAAATTTTAAGTCATGGGTTTTTGCGACATTCTGAGAGAAGCACATTACTGTTTGAAAAAATGATTTTAAATACTAAGCACTTATGGCTTATAAAGGACTCGTTTCTAAAATCCTTGCGGTTTTAGATTTCTAGGGAAATAGTTGGTTAAAGCATATGTCATAGACGAGCAAAACAATTTAAAGTGGTTTGGGAGCTTTAAAGTATAACTTTGTAAGGGATGGTCCGATTTCAAATCTGTTTGCAGATTCAAATTCTGTGTAAAATTTTAGACTAACAAGATGTATCGCATGACTAAAAAAATTCATAAGAACACTCAAAAGTCGCTACAGGTAAGAAATCTTAAAATGGGGTAGCTCCTTGGGGTGATGATATCTGAAAAATTCTTAGAGATTCGGGTAGCTGAGAAAATTCTAATATTGATTGATACCAAACAAGATAGGTTTATCTCGAAAGATGCGTTGGCTAGACAAAGAAAAGTATTTGTTAGTTTTGCTTATAAAGCAAAAAGCAAAATTTAGAGGTTTGAGAGCTTAAAGTGTAACTTTGCAGGGCTTGGTCCGATTTTAAATTTGTTTGCAGATTCAGATTCTGTGTAAAATTCTAGACTAACAAGATGTATTGCATGACTAAAAAAATTCATAAGAATGCTCAAAAGTCGCAACAGGTAAGAAATCTTAAAATGGGGGTAGCTCCCTTGGGGGTGATGCAATCAAAAAAATTCTTAGAGATTCGGGTAGCTGAGAAAATTCTAATGTTAATTGATACCAAACAAGATAGGTTTATCTCGAAAGATGCGTTGGCTAGACAAAGAAAAGTATTTGGTTTAGATGTGGGAGCAAATGAGGATGCTCATTTATCTCGAAACATAAAAAATTTAAGATATATTTATCTCGAAAGATGAAAAATGGTTAGTCGAAGAAAACTATTTGGTCCAGATGTGTGAGGAAATGTGGGATTCTGGAGGAAATGTTACTCCACCACATTTCCTCCTTATGGGGATTTACATGTAAATTTGGGAGGAAATGTGGGATTCTGGAGGAAATGTGGGGGTGGGATCCTTGATTATACTCTACTCGCATGCTCATATTTTAAACGATTTAAATAATACCGTCGGTAAAATATAAACAATATTCCTACACCCTCTGTACGGGCAAGCGATCTGCTGCTGTATTGTACCTATCATTGTAATAAGTGTTCTTTGTAACAAACTTTTCTGAAATCTGAATGCTATGGCTAATAGTCAATCCTGAAGGGAAACAAAATGAATAATTGTAACTCTATTAGAAAACGTAGAATGAACATTAGGTCATTGGTTCCGCACAATATAATACAAAGCTCCTCCTCTATGGCATGTATTAAAAGGTGTAACGAAAAGGTTTTTTTAAATCAGAAACTCGATCCTTAGCGCTCAAAAAAAGTTTTTACTGGAGAAACAAGGTCAGATGATTTCAACTGAATTGTTCAGTTGATCTATCTAATTTGTGGGTGGCTAGCAAAGACTTAAAAGTGTGTGACTTTTTCAATCGCATACGTTAGATGATTCAGCACAGGAACAGGATTCCAGGTCAGACAAAGTAAAAATTTTCAGTTATAATTTTAGTCAGCTGCAGTCTGATCCGCTTTAAAGTAGTTTTCTTTTGCTAGCACACACATAGTTCAACAACTCTGCCACTGCGGGTAACATTTCTTTAACCATTCCACTGGAATGTTGTAAAACACTCTCGTTACAGAATTTTTAATTTCGTGTTTTTCAAAAATGGTGACCTTTGACTGTCAATTTGAATTTTGGATAAAAAAATCATCACATGGTGCCAGATCCGGTAAAAAGGTGACTGTGGTAGTAGTAACTACCTTTTGAGGTTAAAAATTGCCGGAGAGATAATGCGGAATGAGATCGCGCGTTATCGTGATGAACAATGCCACGTCTAGCAACGTTTGCCTATTAAGTTAAGTTAACTTCACTGACAGTTGTCAAACCCATCATACAATTTCACTTACCCTGGCGGTGTTGATATGTGTACGTAGGGTTGCAGGTCTGTTCACTGCGCTCTTCATCTGTTCTGTCGTTCGTTCTGTCTTTATCAAACATTTAATGCCAATGAAAAACTTTAGCCCTTTAAAGCCTTTTAAAGTCTACTGTAAGTTTTGGCATTCTCACCGAGTAGTCTTGTTCCTTTATTAATCGATATCGTATTATTTTCTGAACTCCGAGCGTTGATAAAGGTTGGATATTAGCATCTACAGACATGAATTTACATAAAGGGGTCTATCATCGATAATTTTTTCATAGCGGTTTGATAGAGACAATAGAGAAAGACGTTATTTAATTTCGTGCAAGTTTATCGCATACCTCATGGTTTAATTGGTGTTTGGTGTAACTGAGTCATATGCTGTTAGTTTATATAACCTTTCTCATGGCTTAGAATGGAAAAAAATGTTTTGATCTGTTGTATGTCATTTTTACTAACTTAAAGAGATAGCTCTACAACTAGTCCTTTACATTTACTATTAAACTAATTTCTAATTATTCTCGCAAATATAAACGCCTAGTTTCAAAAACTCTTCCTACTTCGTAGCGCATATTGTATTTAGGATGCGTGTGCAATTTCATCAAATTTTGCTCATTAATGCATTTTATATAAATTATGATGATTTTTTTTAATGTATCGTTTTTTATTTATTTGAACATCTATTTGCAGGTCACTTATTCCGCTCCATTGAATTCTGGCATAACACGGACGGTGTATTGATTACTTATTGCATTCATGTGTTACACGTAATGTGATACTTTGAATATATCGTGTCACCAATCCATTTCGTTACTCAAAGACCAAGCTTGCGTGTTCTCGCCTTAGGATGTAACCCACTGATATACGGCAGTAGTATCCATATCAATGTAGGTGAAATGAAATTTTGAAATCAAGCTTAAGAAATGTGTACCGCGGGTGTAGTTCATTTTAATTAAGAAATTAGAGTATCTTTCGAGGAAAGTAATACCTTGACAGACATAATTTCTCCATAATGCAGGCTTTTATTGTAAGACTAGAACGTCAGCTGGTAAAATTTCTGACTTGAATTAAATGCAGCTTTTAAGTTATGTAGTAGAAGAAGCAGTGTAAAGTATTTTTTTCGGCCATCTGCTATTTGTATGAAAGTGCAATATTTGTCACGTTTATTTGTCCAAAACAATTGAAATTAGTTTAAATTCTTCATACATATCTCTTCCTTTTACAAAACAACTAACACCTAAATTATGCAACATCTATAAGAAATTCAATATCAAAATAGCTAATAAAAATATTCTATCAATCGAAAATTTTTTTTCAAAAATCAAAGATGCGTCAAAAGCTCTTAGTCAAAGACATATAATATATAAAATTAATTGTATTGAGTGCAATCAAAGTTACTTAGGCCAAACTTCAGAAAATTTAAAAATACATGTAACCGAACACAAAAGTGATATTCGAGTTAAATCTGATGCATGCTCCTTATCAATGCACGTCATAAATAAAGACAATCATGTAGATTTCCACAATATCAAAATTATTGATTGAGATAAAAATGAAAATAAAATAAAATTTTTAGAAATGTGTTATATTTACAGAACCCCATATACTATGAATAGGATGACGGATGTTGATGATTTAAGCTCTATCTATACATACCTTTTAAATTATGACTACATCATCATCATTATGTGTTCAGTCTTGGAACTGGTTTGACGCGTACCCTCATTGTTTCCTATTCTGAACTAACCTACATATTTACCTGAAATTTGCGCAGTCCGCATCTATCCCTATCTGATCTAGGTCTACATCTACCTGCTTTTTCCTATCTCTGTTTGTAATATATCCCATACTATTCCCTAAAAATGCCTTAGAACGTATTCTGCCCTTCCATTTCTCGTATTTTTTTCCCACAGATATCTTTATTCTCCTACTATTTCTTAACCTATTTGTTATTAACTTTGTCTGTCCATGCTACCATCCTCAAACATCTGAAGCTCAATGTTCCGAAAGGTTGCATACTTCTAACGCTCCGACTCGCAAAAGATTCCCGACTCTTATTCTGAACTTTTCGATCGCATCCTCCGAAGAAGTCCCCTTCCGGAGATCCAAATGCGGGACTATTTTAACTCAGGAATCTTTCACCCCAGAAAACGCCATCATGTTTATTACAATTTTAGTACGCCCTGTACTTGGGAGGTAATGTGGTGGTTTCCCGTTGCCTTCCACATCGCGGTAGTGTGTCTTGGACTGCCATACCGACCCCTATGGTCTCTGCCAATCTAAGTACTGAAAGAGCCGCTGCCGTCTTTCGGGGACCTGTCTTAGTCTGGTTCCTCACTAACGACCCTACTACTTTGGTTGGACCTGTAGTTTGGCTCTTTTGCTCATTAGAACACCCAAGCCATTTTACCTGTTCTAGTAATCTACTGGTAGAATTTTGGCAAGGTGCAGGTCCATTGGAAATGATATGACTACATACATAATGAATTTAGATGCAACAAAAATGATCAATTGTAACCTGATTGTTTTATTACCACAATTAAATTGAAGTGATACATAACGGTTATTGAAATATTAATGTATGGTATGTATACGTTTGAGTATTTGAATCCACTAATATTTACTACTCATATATGTATATTTGTATATTTATACGAATTAAAGGTTGTATATTTATCAATAATTGCAAGATTATGTACACGCATAAAACTGTGATGTACAAATAGCTAAATATATAAAAAGCAAAAGACAAAATTTAAATGATATAATTCAGTTCCATCTCATACAGCATTCTCCTCACTAGCATACATAAGTAGTCATATTATAGCATATTCCTCTCTAAACTATCACAATCTTGGTAAAACATATGGTATAAAATTTTCATGAAATTCTCTCATCAGCTACTCAGCAATACTACTTACGGCGAAAAATTATGGTCTAGAATTTCCCTATCTAGCCTACTTACGTTACTTTCAAAATATACCTCTTTCATTTACTCTTTATTAAATGCACACATTTCAGTCTTAAATGGTTTACTATCAATAACTTATAGCGTATTTTTACAAAAGTAGCAATCATTGACTCTCTATCTTCCAATTCATAAGATTTCTCCTTTAACAACGATTTTACTTCATTCCACACTTCACCTGGACATATAGCAACAATTGATACCTTATCTACATTATCTACTAATTTTCCCTTAAAATAATTCACACTTATACTCTTTACCTCATCCTCTTCTTTTCATCAATTACTTTCTTTTTCCTACGCTTCCAATTTCTTCTTACATCCGTATATTTAAACGAATGTTTCGACAAACCAGACGCTACTCCTCCATATGTATACACACGTCATTTTACACAACGATTTGATTCCGTAATCGCTATTATCCCAAACGAATTATTAAACTATATTTTCCATATTATTTCATTATTATTTAATATTTTACTACCTTTATTTATCTTATTTTTAAGAGCTGCATTCACAGAAAGTTACTTTATCTTCTTTTCAACACATGCAATCATACTATTTTTATCAGTTTCATCTATTATCTCCATCTCTTCAACATTATTTTTTGCAGTTTCCAATAATTCTAAGTTTTTCTCTAAAAACGATACAACTTCTCTTCTAACTTCACCAAGGCACTTAATACTTAAACTTCTCTATCTCTTTCACCTACCATCTCCTTCTCAAATTGATTCAAATTACACAATCTCCTTGTACTTCTATATGGACTTCTTCGTCCCATTTAATCCTCTCATCTCGCACAATTATCATCTTATTCTTGGTATCTGTTATACCTTTCATTTTACTTATAAAATCCATTCACAGAATAGCATCAACTCTTAACCCTGGCACTATTAAAAACTTGCTCAACTTACAGCTTTCCTAACCTCACCTTCAGAATTATAACACTCTTAGTAACTGCAAACTTCTTATTATTCGGCGATACTAAAATATTTCTTTTAATAGGGATAACTTTCTGCATTGACTCCTTTGAATTATCGTTAATAAATCATTTACTTACTAATGTTGCTTCTTCTTCTGTATCTACTAATAATTATATCTCTTTGCCTTCTACTTGCAATTTTACTATAGGTAGTAAATCACTTTTTTCATTAACTCTTTCATCATTTTTCAACTGAAATTTTATAAATTCACTCGCATGTTCATATTTATAAATTTCTATATTTTTGTCGTTTGATTTGTCTGCATCTAAAAATCCTGCCTACTTGACGTTCCAAGTTGATTAACTATCTCTACATATGTTCTTTTATACAAGTTAAACCGAATTACCAGAATGTGTGGAAGTCGTTAATGGATCTCTAAGGCGAGATGATCAAATTTGAAGACTAGAAGTTGGCCATGCCAAATATCGGTTGTGGGCACAATGGGTTGAACTGGAGAGTGATATGAAATACGCTAGAGGTACTGTTTCAGAAAACCGGGGTCCAGATCTTGGTGTGTTCTTACAATATAAATGGTATGGCGCCTGTTATGAAGAGTGTTGGTTGCTATTTCTATCAACATGGAAACTGCAGAAATGGCTTCAACTGTTTTTGCCGCCATGGAGACTTCCACTTACGTGTTATAAAGTGTTCTGAGACAGAACAGCTTTAAGAGGGCGGCAGCATAATTCCGCGCCATTGGGTCTACCTTGGAATAGAATGATGCGTCGGACTATGAACTAGGCATCTTACACAAAGGATGATGGAAGAGGCGCTGCGGAGCGACCTTTTACAGATGGATTTCATTGGCAGGTTACAAGAGCTTTATTAACCATACAATAGGAAATCTTTAGAATCTTATTCGTGTAATTTTTGGTATGTTCTTGAAATAAGTAGAATGACTGAATAAGGTATAAATAACCGTTAAGGGTTTTGAGTTTCTAATTGAACTTTAACTGCAATGTGAGTCTTAATTTAGAGCTTTGTAAGTAGTCATATAAATTAATGGTACATATAAATTGCCGTATGTAAGATTAATTATTGTAGTGATCGATATAAATTAATTATAGTGCATCAGTATAAGTTAATTAAGAAGATAGCAACGTAGTTTTAGAAGCAAGGATTTGAATTGTTAGCGATTGGCCAGAGAGGAAGTGTTGTGAGAGCTTTTAGAATCTCACTGTAGCTACGAGTTGTTGGAAAGGCAGGTACAATCAGTTGAAGGTATAGAACTGCTGTTTGCTTTTGTTATATAATTTTTACATATTAATGACTAAAGTTGCATAGCTATCGTACCTTGATTATATGGTCCAAATAGAACACGGTATTCTCTAACATTTAAGGCTATACTCCAATAAATCATTAAGTTTTGTATAAAAGATTTATCAATGGGTCATTGAAATTCCAATAATTGCCAATACATTTTTAAACTAAATATCCTTGCCAGAAACATTTAGCAAAAGCTAAGTATATGTAAATAATTGGAAACGGTTTTAAAACTATTGCTAAATGTCGAGTTACACTTTTCTCTCATAGGTTAAATCAATTTTACGCAGGACAAGTAAAAGCAAAATTCTAGTTTTGTGGAACTCTCAGATACATCGAGATAATCTGTAAACTTTTATTAATTGCTATAATATATTGCAAACATTTTACTAAAAGTTAACTGATGCTTGTTCAGTCATTGATAATGTTGCAGGAATAGTTTATTTATGTTAATTTATAAACTTTCCTCATAATTCAAGTATAATATGAAAAATTTGCATTTCTCCATAAAATTATTAGCGTGCAAATGTAATTTACAACTGTAGCAACATTGTAAGGTGCATTTGCTAAAAGTTCATTTGTAGGTCGTATCAATTTTTCGTGTTATAACGCGTGAGCGAGATAAAAAACTGTTAAGGATGAAGAATGCTATAAGGGTTAAATAATGAAATAGTGAATTGGTTAGCTTGATATATAGTACACTATTGTTAACGAAACAATCAAATCTTTGTATTGCATATTTCTGTGTTAATAATAAAAACCTTTCTCGCATTAGTTCAGTCAATGAATGCATTGTTGAGTGCATGGAATATGCGAGAATTCTTGACATCAGGGCTTTGTTAGGAATGGTTCGGAGGTAAACATACCAAAAATTCCCGCCCCTGCGAGAAGAGCTAAAGGCGGGAGGTGTGGGGGAGGAAAAGTCCAATTTTTTTATATTTTCACTTATATTTCAGAAATGGTGCGGGGTCATTTTCTTGTTGATAATACCTTGTCAAACATGATATTAGAAGAAGTCGAACTCTCGGAAGAAGAGCAGACATGCATCCACCCTTTTGTCAGATTTCCATCTCTAGTCTTTTTCATTGAATTCTTTGAACCAAAACGAAATATTGCAATGCAATGTATAGAATACTTCAAAATGGTAAACTTGATAAAAGAGTACATTCATGTAGAGGGGTCTGTAGATTTTCTTGCTTGCTTGAACGGCTTTAAGCGAATGGTAGCCTATTTCATACTGCTGGAGACTAACCGTATTCCAAGTCTTGCCACTGATATGTACAGGATGTGCAAAGCCTCTCTACTCTATTCACATCAGAGAAGTACGGGAAGTTCGTGAACGAAGGTTATGCACTATGAGAAGAAATGACCGATTCTGATCCGGAATGTGGTCAGATATGACCATCGAGATAACCTTGATTCGGTCATTCTCAAGTCGAGGTGGCACGACCAGTATTAAAGGTATGACAGATAGTGCTCTCAGTAAATGGATAATTAGGATGACTGCAACTCAAAACACATGTGCATCACGCGAAGAATATTGCGGTGCTTTGTTTTCATGAAGTGAACAGCACAAGAACTTTAAAAAAGCTCACTAGAGTCGAGACCCAAATGTCGCTGACTAGCTACGCAATGGTTTGATAATTATTCTTCTTTTTTAAGGACCGAAAAAATCATTTCAATAGCAACAGGAGTCGTGGGCGATGATACACTCATATTTTATGATGCAGTTACAATTGACAAACGAGCAATGGCAAAAATGAAAAACTTACCATTCACAAATATCACACTGTCACGGGGAAATTGCGAACTTCCTCATTCCTCGATAAATTCAACATTCAAGACTGACAATGGAAAAGTTGTGGATCCGTTCTTGCTTTTCCAGCGCATCTACATTACCAAGAAATCAGACGAATATTTAACAAGTTGAAAATGCAAGGCATTGTCGCAACGAACTTCCAAATGTAGACTTACTTTAAAACAATTTAAAGAAATTAAAATTATTATGTTGTAATAATTATAAGTATTCAGATAAAATAAAAATTAATTCGGGGGGGGGGGGGGTTCGGGTATCCGTGGTCAAATTTTGTGGGGGGTACCATATTTCGACTCAGCTATGTTAGGGGAGTCCAAATATGTATCGCACATTAATTTTGGACCTATTTGAAATTTTAATTTTCCCGACGGAATATCGCGGGGGCACGGCGTGCCCGTGGCCCGATTTCAACTGACATCAAAACTTAAGCTCAGGACATCGAGCTGAATCGATTGATGTATCACACATTGATGTCCGACCATTAGAAAGGCCTCGGACGGACAGACGGACAGACAGACGGACGACAAATCGATTTCATAAACGAACGAAGTTCGTTGAAAAGTTATATGCAATATGAACTGGATTCCTACATCCCTGGCATTTGTGAATAAAAGTAAGTGAAGAAAGTCTACGCTATACACACTGTTTAAGCAAATTGATAAGGACGTGTATATAACCACCGTTGAATTTGTTGTTGACGCGGGATTCGTTATCCACAAAGTTGTATGGCAAAAAGAGAAAACTGTATCAATCACTTGTGATGGTTACGTTATATTTCTAACGACCCATTATACTTGGGAGATGTTGTACAATGATTTTTTACAGGTACACTGATACATGAGAGAGCGAAAAATCAGGTCTACAGAGTCGACGATATTGACTCAAGAGATGTGTGGACTTCAATATCGGTTTGAAAAGTAAAATTAAAGTCAAACAAGAGCATTTTCTTTCCAACTTTCATAATGAGAGTCAGCTTTTAAACCTATTGATGATGCAACTGTAGAAAAACGAGATAAATACGGTTCAAGCTTGGGGTGATGCTGATGTTGATATTGTGAAGACAGCTATCAGCAAATCGCAAAATTTATCGGTTGTTGCAACTGTAGCAGAAGTTGAAAATAAAGGTCAATACTCATTTGTTATTTTTACATGCATTCACAGGCTGTCACACAATATCCACAGCGTATCGCAAAAGTAAAATCAAAATGTACATGAAGTTCAAAGTTACACAACGTGCAACTGAGGTATTTGCCAGCGGTTCTTCTTCCTCCGACTCCATCGAGACAGTTGTGATCATGAGCACTCTCAGGGTATAGCACTCCAGCCACAGAAACATGCCTCAACGAATTTCCAACGAGTTTTGCTACAAATCATTTATCAAAGCAGCTGCAAACATGAAGCCTGATATTAACTCGTTCTCCAACCGAAGGAGCTGTTAAGGAGCATGCATTACGGACGTACCTCCAAATATACATGTGGTTAAGAGAGGAATCTAGTCGTGGGGCGCCGTATTGGGGTCGAAAAAGGAAGAATGATTTTTTGTCGATGCACGAAATGATGTAACAGTAGCAGATGTGGTTCTAGAAAGATATCGTTAAACTGCTCTGTGACATGCTCGAATTGCAAAGACAATTGCAACAACGAAGTAGCAATATTAATTCAGGAAGTAGGTAACGACGACGACATCGATACTGTTCCAATCTCTTTAGACAATGTCTCCACTGCTGGCGAAGATGAACGAGTCTCGATCTTTACGCCTCAAAAAGACCAAGATGTCGCCTCAAACAGACACTTTTTCCATTTTTGAATTTCCATCAGTCCATGCAAATACTTTCATTGTATGATTCGTAACAATTTAATAAAAGTTGTAATTATAAAAGTGTTGAATCTCAATTACAACTACCTTATTTCAATTGTTATTGTGTTCTTATTGATCATGATAGCAAGTTACAGCAGTTAAAATGCAACAGGCTCTCAATTTACTCATTTCTAGGGGAACTTTGAAATTAAGTGTACATTTTGGAAATGCTATAGCTTTTAACTGGTGAAAGATAAAGTGACAGGTATAATATCAAAGTGAAGAAAATGCAATGCCCTACAACTTTGTTTCTGAGAAATTTTCTGAAAAACGATCGTGAGAAGGACTAGTAGAAAATCTTTGAGAAAACAAGTGAGGTAAAAATGATATTTTCTAAAATTATTGATTTTCAATAAGGTATATATCCAAAACCGTTGAAAATTCGTGAAATATGTATAGAAGCAATTTTATAGAAGCAATTTTATAAAAAATTTAATTCGTTTTCATTTTTGTTTGAAACCGTTGTCCAAAATATAAGCGAAAAACCAACAAAATTGGACATTTCCACCCCATAGCTCACTTCCCAGGGGCTGGGACTTTTAGTATGTTTATCTTCTAACTATGCGTTACAAAGTACTTGAAGTCAAAATTCTCGCATACTCCATGCACTTTACACCCCTTTTTTGAGAACTCATTGACTGCACTATATGTGTTTCTTGTCAAACAACCTGCTGTAGTGCACCTCATACCCTCATATTCCTTTCAACTCGAATAAACAGCGTCGGTAAAGAAACTGAAAATTTGAAGTATACCGTAAAGTAGTTACTGTATTATTTCTGAAAGCTGATTATTCAAAAATAGGTTTCAGTAAGAACAATACAGTGTTTGACATAGTCACCTATAGTTTTCAGTCAATTCTGTAAAGTTCTAAAATACGTCTATGTTTACTACTTGAATGACTAGAAAATCATCATATAATGTTCCTCTCGCTGTAGATATGAGTTCTAGAAACAAATGGCCTGCCACACAAATTTGATTTTTGGCATAAAAATCATAAACCTGTAGGCTTTATGTTGGTTCATTTTCGTAGAGTAAATGATTTTATTCTAGAGATTCAAGATATTCCTAGACGTTCAAGATGAAATTGCCAGAATATGTGGCTTTTATGTAATTAACGTGACAATAACATTTTTAATCAGTATGGATAAAATGATATATTGTGTGAACGAATTTTTAAAGATAGACAAATGTAATGTAACAAAAAAGCACTACATTTAAAAGGAAAGTTCAGAGAGCTACTTAAAAATATAAAATATAGTAATACGAGCAAGTAGTAAAGGGTGAGGAAAAATAAAAGAAGAAAAAATAGTTTTAAGATGTGAATGTAATCGTTCACGTAGGGAAACAACATGCGACCTACGTTTTATTTTTTTATTTATGTTTGCAAGGGTAATATGCGTGTGGTTTCTACGTTTGCTATTAAAAGCATTTCTAGAATTGAAATTTAAAATGTCGTGGAATTCAATAATGGAAACGGAAAAATTGGAGTGATAGTATTACTAATGAATTTGAATTAACGTTTTTTGTTTAGGATTTCTTTTAGGAATGACTGGCCAGTTTGAAGTTAAGAAATTTGTTTTTTAAGGAAAGTGTATTTGTATTCATATGCAACTATTGAATGTCAATTCAGGTTAAGTGTAGGTTGAATTTTATTTGTATCTATTTATGAACTAGATAAAAATTAGGTTATTGTAAAAGAATATTCAGCAATGAGCGATCCAGCGATGGAGTCGTATTTGGGAAACGTACTAACTCTATTTTAAAGTGACGAAATTTAATGTGTTTTTTTAATGTGTAATAGAACAAGCTAACCTATAATGTGATACATTTAGGAAACCAAAAGCAAAAGAAACCTATCTGGAATAACCGGCTTCGGTGTAAGGAAAATAGAAAATGGATTGCCGAGCCAAATGGTTTGGTGCCACTTAATCATGACTATAGAAAAAGCTTTTCAGGGTAAGTGAATATGGCAACGTAACTTGTTTGTAGTTAAGGAATCCATAGGAACCCACTTCTACATCACTGTAGTTATCCGATGCAACCTTGGAATTGTTACCGGGTCTCCACCCCTTTAGGACACATCTAAATTTATAACGCACCACCCAATTTGCCCGTAACAATTATCTGTCACAAAGCGAAAAGCTGCCCAGAGAGCTTGCATCTCGACTTAAAAACTGAAAATAAAATGAATAAATCAGATATAAGATCACCTTATATATCAATTCATCGAGTGTAGAAAAGTTGAGGCGGGCTTTTTTTTTGTTTTCCATTGACTAGTGTTTGTTTTAGAAAATACAAGCACATACATTCTCATTGATGCTATTAGGAAAATTTCCCAAACGAATGGTCCGGTCCTAGATAATTCCGCAGTAAAACTAAAATTGGGTAATATGAGACGTAGTTATATTTCTCTTCAAAAAAGCAAAAAGAAAAATAAATGCTTATAAATTGTTATTAACAATGTTTCCCGTACCTATAACTTGACACTAATGTCTATGATGTTAATTAGATTGTGAAGTAATGTGACGTCATGCAGAGTAAAACGACCCAACCAGTGAATTATGTCTTGCCTCCATTACTAGCAACAAGCTCTATAATGGCTTCGAAATAGTTTTTGTACTTTCAAACGATGGGAAATACAATACTTTAGATGTTGTAACGAATTAGTAACGTGTAATTGACTGAAATTGTTTCTGTTAAACATAAAATCTAGTAATAAAAGCTCCTAACTCACATAGTTACTTGATGTTATACGATCTGCTTATGTGGTGAAATGTTATTTCTTTGCTAATTAATAAAATTAATCTAATAATCCACACCCAAGTTGACGTTGTAACAAAGAACAGTCTTGAAATTTATATTATGCACTATGCTGTATGAATTAGATGTATGGTTGTTTATACTGGGAGTGGTTAGTTATGTGCTGCAACTTAATTAGCACTTTATACAGAAATAAATATTTACGACAAATAAGGAAGAACTCTAATGGAAAAACATCATTATAAATAAAATATCATTATGTTTAAATGTTGCTGTATATTCACATGTCAGCAACATATATACAAAACAACATACTTAGATGTAAAATATTTTATACTCCATTATATAGGATGAACTTTTTAAACTAACTGACCCGTTAACTTTAAAAACGTTAAGGTATAAGAAAAACCTTCAAGAAAAGGCGGTACTTGATGAAGGAGCGACGCCGTAGTGAAGTTGGTATGCGTGTGACTACTATGCCCAAGGTCCAGGGTTCAAATCCCGATACGGCCCGCTTGAAAAATGTTGGGCAAGCATTTTTGAAAAAATACACCCTCGTTCGGATGATAGGTTAAATGGAGGTCCCGTGTGTGAGTGTTGTCACGCACGTTAAAGATACCTACTTTGCTTGGAACAGCAAGGGTTCGGCAAAATTCCAAATTTTCCAGGTAAAAAAAACGTGCTTCCTGGCCAATGTAGTACCTTCAGGTGGAGCATTGGAAAATTACATGTAAGGTACTTGATGAAGGGGCGGTGCCATGGTGTAGTTGGTATGCGTGTGACTACTATGCCCAAGGTCCAGGGTTCAAATCCCGATACGGTCCGCTTGAAAAATGTTAGGTGAGCATTTCTGCAAAAATACGCCTTCGTTCATGAGATGTAAAATAAAGGTCCCGTATGTAAGTGTAGTCACGCACGTTAGAGGAACAACAAGGGTTTGGAAAAATTAAAAATTTTCCAAGTAAAAAAACCTGGCCAATGTAGTACCTTCGGGTGGAGCATTGTTAATATCAAATGTAGTGTACTTGATGAAGAGTACAGTCAGTTCTGAAAATTATCAAGAAAATACCAAGTTACTACTTTCAAATAAATCGGAACTTTCAGAAATAGTATCGAATAGCTCTAAAAATACAATATCCGATTTAATATATCCCTATACCAATGAATAAAAATATACTTTCAGAAATATCGCGATTATCCGAAAAGACAATCAGTATTTAAGTCACAAGAGTTTATAAGAAGTTTATAATCAACCAAACTTACGAAGTAAGTTAGGTTAATATAATCGGCACGTCGTCGTCGCCGCTGTCGTCCGTTGCGATATTCCCATAATGATACAATACATGATGTATAATGTACCTTGTTTAGTTTTTTACGCTGATTACAGATATGCTATACACTTTTCGATATTTCATTTAGTTTTCGAGATAATCGAATTTATTTGAGAAATGTTAACAGTACAAGCTAATATAAACTTTAATAGATATTTTAATTTAAAGTATATAATTTCCTTTTATAAAATTTCCGTAAGTTTGGTTGTAATGCGTACATGCGTCTTAGATTTTTTTCAAATGTTTTATTCCTAACAATCCAAAAAATCATCTTTGCCAAAACCATTTTCTCTTCTACAACAGCAAAAATTCGAACGCAAACAATGTTAAAAATAATCTATTGGGCATAAAAATGTATGACAATTCAGAAAATAAATTTAAACAAAAAATGTAACTGGAATCTGTCACGGGTTTTTAGTTATTAAATATTTAAAACCTTCGCATTTTGATCCAAATAGGTATTTACTCCTTTTAATATTTTTTTTTGTTCTGGTCTGTTTAATTGTTTCAGGATTTAAATTTTGAAGATCCAATCAAATTCTATTTTTGTGAACTTCTTCTGTTGTAAGTTTACCGTCTAGTGATGGACGAGACCCAAGACTGGTTTCAGTCTCGGTCTCGGTCTCGAGTCGAGACCCTCGGTTTGGTCTCAGTTTTCTAGCTCATTTTTTTATTGTCATATAGTCAATTTATTAGTTATAGATATTTTACTCAAGGAAGGGAAAAAGATCACCAACTCGATATCCTAAATCCTTTGTAAATAAATGTCAATAATAATTTTTTTGCGTTCTCATAGCTGAAATTAAGATGCTTCAAATGTACAAAGCACGCCTCGATCTATGTTTTATCTTTTGTTGCTTATACGCTGAAATTAATAATGAAATAATGCGAGACCATTGGATGAAATTATAAAAAATTATGCATCTTTACACCAAAGTCACAGTTCAAAAAAATTTATAAGAACGTATTAGATGTAGTGCATAAATTTATAAAAATAATCTATTAGCTCTAATGGAACTAGAAATATTATTATTCGTTGTTAGAAATTTCTACTTTAACCTTTATAATGACCGGCTGATCAAATAAAAAGGAAATAAGCCCTAGCACAATTTTTAAAGTTAGTATTATAACAAACTCAGATTTGCAGGTTATCCTAGTTGAGTTACACATAGTAAAAATTTTAGAGTTATAGTAATGTTACGAAGTGTATTTTACAAAAGTCTAGAACATTCGAGCAAACACCAGACTATGAATCATCTATTTAATTTTAGGATATATATAAGATCGGTGATGAATGTACAGGGTTAGTCTATATCCAAATGTCGTATATAAATCATATCGTGCATAGTTAGTTGGTCATTACGTTTTGAAACTCCTATAGTAAATATAAATTTGTGTTATGTGAACGTTCATATTGTACCGCCAACTCGTCAATAAATAAATAGTAGTGTTAGTGTTGTTAATAGACCTATGGTTAAGAATTTAGTTTAAGAAGATATTAGTGCTTGTAAATAGCATTAGTGTGATAGTGCTTCATTGTTAATTGGACTGAAAAACATATATAAGTAAGGCATATACTGTTAATTAGACTTGTGAGTAGTGAGTAATAAAGACTTTTGTTATTACTTGTTCTAAATTGGTGAAAGAGTTAACAGTATCCCGCTACAGTAATAACATAATCGTTGTCTGCCCTAATTTCCACTTTTTAATCAGTTGGTACCGCTCAATTGCCGACTACACTACTATAGCAGATGGAAATATTCTGAATATTTTTATTATTAGCTATTGTCGTCATCCATGCATAAGCAAATATTTATACTGCTTCATTTGCTCAGTTCAAGAGAATAATAAAATTAATATAGCAAAGCAACCGACCTCTTTTCTACGTCCCACTGCTTGTCCATTCTTTATTTTATTAGTAGATACTACCTTGGTACGAGCACAAAAACTTCAATTTTTACATGTAAATTCCCATAAGGAGGCTCAAGGTTCATTTTACACTTTTTGTACCAAGCATTGAAATCCCCATAAGGAGGATCCGTGCATCAATTCAAATCACTTTTCTGCTTAACACCTACGACGCCGGAGTCTATTACATTCAGTTTTTAAGAATAGGGTAACACTAAACTATATAAAATTTTATTGAAAATAATATATTTACATTCAATATCCTACATTTGCAATAAGTATTATATTTCTTCTTGCTCCATAATCGAATAATGTCCAACAGGTAGTATTGCGTACGAACCAGGAAGCAAGTGGCGTTTATAATCGTGCGGGCTTAGGGTAATCTTCACTTGAGCGATAGTGTGAACCTGATGCTTGAATGACTGAATTAGATTCTGCGTTACAAATACTTCTATACTTCTATACAGTCGACATAATCATCAAACGTAATTCTATTCTTTATCACCTATTTTTAATTCCTTTAATTGTCTTTGTAACACCAAAGTCTCGGATGCCCGATGATTCTTCCTCTTCTCGTAAGAGTTCAGTTTCTTCTTCCTAGGCTGTTTTAAAAACCCTCGTCGCATATATCTTTGATGGTAACCCAATACATTTTTGTAAATTAGCGGAATTCCATAATTGTTATTGGAAGGATAGTCGAAAGTATCGAAACGTTGCTGACAGTCCCGCTTCATAGTTTTATAAGGATCCTGATTTAATATTTTATAAATTAGACTATCCGTATCTGTGTAAAGAACTCGGCATCCATCTCCAAAGACTGAGTTCATTTATCCATAGTAAAAATCAAAGATTGTCAACTTGGCTATATCGAGGATACACATATCAACATATATAGGTTTATTAAAATAAATTTTCAGTTTGAGAATTTCTACTGCCACAAGGTTTTCATCGAAGATTGTGACATTTTAGAATAACAAGCTGGTTATCCTGGCTTCGGATCCATATCTACCATCCCAGTTTTGCACAAGTTTTGCATTACAATGTTTGCGGACATTCTCCATCGTTTTCCCAAAGACTGGATTATTCATTAGCTTGAACAAGTTTTTTCAAATTCATTCGATGCTCGTTTCCGAAGTTCAGTATTGAGGTCAATGTAAAATTTTAGTCAGCAGCTTTGTTTAAATTTTAGCACTCGATGAATTGCAGATAATTTAAGTCCATTTTCCAAAGCTTGTTTCAGATTGCTATAATGGATCGAATATCTTCTTTTAGCATTTAGTGTAGCCATTAATTTGGTACTCTGAGTTTTTGATACAGGCGGTTTTCCAGTCTTCGGACCAATGTGCTCCGGACAGAATGGGATGTCTTTATGTAAATTATGAATAGATTCTGGATACTCCAAATCCACCTCCAAGATATAGTAATCATTTGCATTATCAGGAACTGATGTCACGTCGATGTTGATGTCCACGCATTCAAATCCTCCATAGGGCAAGGCCTGACTCATCGCCCATCCCTATTGATTATTAACGTCATACTACATAAGATACACATCGGGGTTGGAAGGATTATACGTTGGTAAATATTTATTGTTCGCCGATGCACGCCGTTCCGAACATGCTTGACTAAGTCCTATTCGTATACCCTTCTCAATAAGTAACAGCTGATCAATGTCAGTTAATAACTCAAATTCCTGACGTGTATGCTTCAACATTCCGCCTCAAATGAATCCTGGAAGTGTGTAATAGAGGGCGTGTATTAGTTCATAAGTTAAATAACAACTTATATACTTCAGCCAATAGCATCACATCAGTCTTGAGATATGTCAGATTACTGTCTCAAGTTTTGAACATTAAATACTTCCCACATTTTTTGTGCATGCGCATACTGCTTCTTAGTAATTCCTATACCTTCCAGCATGTTGTAAAACTCTTTTAGACTAGGTTAGTGAAGTGTAACCAGCTGTTCAAACGAATCGATAAAATCATATGGGTATATACATTTTTTAGTTAGTAATTTAAACTTCTAATTCGCCGCTCGTGATCAAGCAAAAGCAGGCATGTATCTATGTGAAGCATAACCACCAAGCTTTCTTCGCGTGATCCGTAATGGCAGCGCTGGATCCTGCTGACCGAAATCCTCAAGAGTGTCCAAATATCCACATTACTCTTCAGTTTTAAACCTGAAAGGTATTCAGTTTCCAATGACTCTTAATCAAATCAAGAACTTTGAGTCGCAAAATGATATATCAATTAACGTCTACGCCTTAAAATTAAAGAAACACGAGTTCGCTAGCGTTCCTATATTGGCATCGGATTATAAGAAAAAAATTCATGTTAATCTCCTAATGATTCATAACCAATATTATGATGAGGATATGGAAAGCTTTAAATACACCGGTGGAAATGAAGCATTCAACACCCACTATGCATGGATTAAAAACCTAAGTCGATTGATTTCATCGCAACTAAGTTCAGATCATGCAAAAATATATTTCTGCGATCGCTCCTTACACTACTCTAGTACCGAGGAAAAATTGATAAACCATACCAATGATTGTAAAATGAAACAATTATGTATACTTCGACTGCCTACAGAAGAAGACAAGATCCTTCGCTTCAAGAATTTCAAAAACAAAGTAAAGTTCCGTTCGTGATATATGCAGATCTGGAATGCATACTGAAGTCTACTAGAAAGGAAAAGAAGTATCAAGAACATGTATTATATAGTGTTGGATATTATGTGAAATGTGACTATAATGACTTTTTATCATTTTATCGATCATATCGTGGCGAAGATTGTGTGAAGCGGTTTACTATGGAACAACGACAGTTTGCAGAAGACGTTGAGCCGGTATTCCTATGTCCCTATGATATGTCTCCGTTGACACAAGAACAGAAAGCTGCTTTTACGGCCGCAACACATTGTTATATTTGCAAGGAGCTCTTTAGTATAGACGATAAAAAAGTTCGGAACCATAGTCATTTAGTGACAACTAATAGTTATATAGGACCTGAGCATGAGAGCTGCATTATCACATATCAGGATTCTCATACCATTCCGATAGTTTCGCACAACCTAAGTGGATGCGATAGCCATTTCATAATTAAAAGTATTGCCACTGATTTGGATGGTCGTGCAGAAGTGCTACTAGTAACAAAGCAAAAAGATATCTCCTTCACAAAATATATTCCTGAAAACTTGATCAACTATAGATTCTTCGATAGCTTCCACTTTATGAGCTCATCCTTAGAAACATTGGCTTCATATCTAAACGAATATCCATTATTAAAAAATGAATTTTCTGAATTGACAAATGAGAAGTTTGAATTACTAACTAAAAAAGGTGTATACCCATATGATTTTATCGATTCGTTTGAACAGCTGGGTTACACTTCACTTACCTAGTCAACAAGAGTTTTACAACATGCTGGAAGGTAGAGGAATTACTAAGAAGCAATATGTGCATGCACAAAAGTGTGGGAAGCATTTAATATTCAAAACCTGCGACAGTACTCTGACATATCTCAAGACTGGTGTGATACTATTGGCTGACGTATTTGAACAGTTTCGTGCAAGTTGTCATGCTTATGAACTAGACCTCCGCCCACTATTACACCCTTCCAGGATACACTTGGGACGGAATGATGAAGCATACACGGCAGTAAATTTGAGTTATTAACTTACATTGATTAGCTGTTATTTATTGAGAAGGGTATACAAGCACGACTTAGTCAAGTGTGTTTAGAACGGCGTGCATCGGCAAACAATGAATATTTACCAACGTATGATCTTTCCAACCTCAATGTGTATCTTATGTACTATGACATTAATAATCAGTATGGATGGGCGATGAGCCAGCCCTTGCCCTATGGAGGATTCGAATAGTTGGTCACCAACATCGATGTATCATCAGTTCCTGATAATGCGAACGAACGTTATATCTTGGAAGCTGATTAGGAGTATTCGGAATCTATTCATGATTTAATAAAGACATGCCATTCTGTCCGGAACACATTGATTCCGAAGACTGGAAAACCGCCTGTATCAAAAATTCAAAGTTCCAAATTAATGGCTACTACACTAAATGCTAAAAGAAGATATGCGATTCATTATAGAAATCTGAAACAAGCTTTAGAAAATGGACTTAAATTATCTGCAATTCATCGTGTGCTAAAATTTAAACAAAGCTGCTGACCTCAATACTGAACTTCGGAATCGAGCAAAGAATGAATTTGAGAACAACTTGTTCAAGCTAATGAGTAATGCAGTCTTTGGGAAAACGATGGAGAATATCCGCAAACATTGTAATGTGAAACTTGTGGAAAAATGGGAGCCGAAGCCAAGATATCCAGCCTGTTATTCAATAATGTCACAATCTTCGATGAAAAACTTGTAGCATTGGAACTTCTTAAATCTGAAATTTATTTTAATAAACTTATGTATGTTGGTATGTGTATCCTTGATATAGCCAAGTTGGCAATCAACGATTTTCACTATGGATATATGAACGCAACCTTTGGCGATGGGTGCCGAGTTTTTTTACACAAATACGGATAGTCTAATATATAAAATAAAAAATCAGGATCCTTATGAAACTATGAAGCGGAACTGTCAACAACGTTTCGAAATTCCGACTATCTTTCCAACAACAATTATGGAATTTCGCTAATTAACAACAAAGTATTAGGGATGATAAAAGACGAAAATAATGGGTTACTTATGACAGATTTTATTGGGTTACGATCAAAGATGTATGCGACGAGGATTTTTAAGATATCCGAGGAAGAAGAAGCTGATCTCTTACGAGAAGAGGGAGAATCACCTGGCATCCGAGACTTCGGTGTTACAAAGAAATATAAAGAAATTAAAAGATCGGTGTTAAAGAATAGAATTACGTTTGAAGATTATGTCCACTGTATAGAAGATTACAAGGAAGTATTTGTAACGCAGAATCTAATTCAATCATCTAAGCATCAGGTTCACACCATCGTTCTGGAGAAGATTGCCCTAAGTCCGCACGATGATAAACGCCATTTACTTCCTGGTTCGTATACGCAACGCTACCTGTTGGACATTATTCGATTATGGAGCAAGAAGAAATAAAATACTTATTGCAAATGTAGATTATTTTTTGTAAGTATATTATCCTCAACAAAATTTTATATAGTGTATATCGGTGTTATCCTCTTCAAAAACTGAATGTAGTAGACTCCTCTGTCGTGGGTGTTGTTTGAAAAGTGACCTGAATTGATCTTACGATCCTCCTTATGGGGATTTTAATGGTTGGCACAAAAAGTGCAAAATGAACCTTAAGCCTCCTAATGGGAATTTACATGTAAAAATTGCATTTTTGTGCTCGTACGAGAGTAGTATATTTACCTTTATTGTATATAAGTAGGGTGTTGGTACCGGTTCTGGAACCACATTTTCCACCAGCATCCACATTTTCCACACACATCTGGACCAAATATACATGTAAATTCCCATAAGGAGGAAATGAGGAGATTCATCTCCACATTTCCACACACATCTGGACCAAATAGTTTTCATCGACTAGCCATTGAATCTTTCGAGATAAATATATCTTGCATTTTCATCTTAGCATCCTCATTTGCTCCCACATCTGAACCAAATAGTTTTCTTCGACTAGCCATTGCATCTTTTGAGATAACCCTATCTTGTTTGGTATCAATTAATATTAGATTTTTCTCAGCTACCTGAATCTCTAGGAATTTCTTAGATGCATCATCCCCCATGGAACTACCCCAATTTTAAGATTTTTTACCGGTAGCGATTTTATAGTCGGCCTTATAAATTTGTTAACCATGTGGCACATCAAATCAGTCTAGAATTTTATGCAGAATCCGAATCTGCAAACGGATTTAAAATGGGACAACACCTTACAAAGTTACACTTTTAAAGTCCTAAACCTCTAAATTTTACGCTTTGCTCCCACATCTGAACGAAATAGCTTTCTTCGACTAGCCATTGCATCTTTCGAGATAAACCTATCCAGCGGCGGCCCTAGGGCGGTGCGAGCGGTGCGACCGCACCGAGCGCCGTCATATGGAGGGCGCCCAAAACGGCTGAACGCCCGCCTAGGTACCGATCGACTTACGCGCAAGTAGAGGTAACCAAACTGAAACAGCATACTGTTTCATGAGACATGATACTGAAACACTAGAATGTACTGAAACCCCATACCGAAACAGTGAAACAGCAAAACAGCACTCGCCTAGTTTTATATTTTCACAACTAAAAAACTACATGTTTTAAACAGAGCTCAGGATATGTGAACTTCAGGACACCTGTCGCACTGTAAGAAGGTTTAATAGCAGTTAAGTGTATCAGGCACTTATAGGTTTTAATACATTGATTATTGTGCTGCTGAAGATTGGTCAATTATTACTTTATAAGCAGACAGAATTCAGTGAATGTTTTACACGTAGTCATCGGGTAATTTATAATAAGGCTGCTTCAAAGCAGTCATTTTTTGTAAGAAGTTTACGATTGTTTTCTTTTTGTATTAGGTATTTTACAGTTTCTAGTTTTGATTTATAAAAGAAAGAAGTGTTTTTATGAAGAATATAGGTTACTGCAGTAATTGAAACGTACGACATACCAACTAAATTTATTTACATGACTGTTTCATATTTTCCTATGGCCTGCTAGTGCTCTACGCGCAAGCGACGAACGTGGGGGCGGTGAGGGGAACGGTTGAATGAACATTTGTTTTGTCAGTCACAGTCGCTCGCAAATATCGTCTGTTCGCGCACGGGTGTATTTGGATTTTGATATACCTACTTACTTGTGTAACGTGTAATTATTAAATTGTTATTTATTACCTTAAATGTTACCAGAATTATTGTTTTTCTACCGATAAAACTACAGTACAGACACATTTCAAGCACGGTTCAACTCGGTTCAAGTAAGTATTTATGCGTGTTAGAAATAGATTTATCAATTCTGATATTCTGTTCGAATAATATCAAAAATCATAAATTACGACAACTGTGGAGTAGATCCTATTTATTTACATAATATAAATGTATTTCTTACAGAAAATAAACATGCCGCTTAAAAAAAAACTTCCAGGATCTCAGGACCTAAAACTAAAAAAGCAAAAACTAGAGAATACTGAGAAAGCTGCAAAAGCACTTGCAACATTTTTTAAATCATCATCATCAAGCGTTCAACACACAGGAGAAGACAAAGAAGCTGATGAACATGAAGAGAAAAACACTGAAGATGATGCTACTCCTGGGACCTCATCTGAAGTTATTATAGAAGATATACAACATATACCATCCACATCTTCTATAATAACTTCAGATGCAGCATGCCTTCAAGATGAAAGTGATGATATTTCAAAATGGCCGCCTCTTATTCATTCGTCCACACAAGACGAAATAATTATTCGTGGACCTGTACGCAAAGAAATAAACAACGAAGAGTACCCTAGAACATATGATGGGCGTCATTTTTCCAATATACATTTTCAAAGAGTAATGCCAAATGGGGAAACTTTTAATAGAAGATGGATTGTATACTCAAAATTAGCAGACAAGGTATATTGTTTTTGCTGCTGTATATTTAATCGAAATGTCCACTCTAATTTGGGAAAAGATGGATAAGACGACTGGAGACACTTGTCGACACGTCTCAAAACTCACGAAACATCCACAGATCATCGACGTGCTATGAACAATTGGATAGAAACTTCGATTAGACTGAAAATTTTCAGTGGAATAGACAAACACTTGCAAAAACAGATTGAAAACGAAAAATCAAGGTGGACCGCTATACTGGAACGAATGATGGCAATAGTATTCTTCTTAGCAGGAAATAATTTGTCGTTCAGAGGAAGCTCTGGATCTGAAACTTTATACACTAATAATAATGGCAACTTCCTGGGTTTGGTGCAACTTCTAGGAAAATATGATCCTGTGATGATGGAACACCTTCGCCGTATTGTTGGTAAGGAGACTAATGTCCACTATTTCAGCAAAAGAATTCAAAACGAGTTAATTGGCTTACTTGGAAGTGAAGTTCGAAATACAATTTTGACTATGATTAAGTCATCCAAATACTTCTCTATCATACTGGACTGCACTCCTGATGTAAGCCACGTTGAACAATTATCAATAACTTTCCGTTTTGTTGACACTAATGGAGAAGAAGTGAAAGTTACGAGTGTTTCGTTGCTTACAAGCCGGTAAGTGACTCTTCAGGAGAAGGGCTCACTGGCCTTTTTCTTGATGAAAATGTGCATGAAGTTGACTTGGATATGAACGATTATCGAGGTCAAGGGTACGATAATGGCGCCAACATGGTAGGAATAAACAAAGGTGTCCAAACCAGAATTCTGAACCAATATCCTCGAGCATTTTTTAACCCATGTGGCTGTCACAACTTGAATTTGGTGGTAGCAGATGCAGCTAAATCATCCGTTAAATCGGTCTCTTTATTTGGATTTCTCCAAAGACTATTTGTATTATTTTCTGGATCAACAAAGAGGTGGGAAGTCATATCCAAACACATAGAAGGACTATCACTGAAAAAAGTTTGCGAAACTCGTTGGGAGAGTAAAGTTTCTAGCCTTGCTTCTGTTCGCTACAATTACTGTTCAGTTCGTGATGCTCTTTTGAATCTTCACGAAGAAACGAATGATTCAGTTGCTGCATCAGAGGCTTTGTCACTGATTCAGTATATGAAGCAATTTGAATTCTTAGTTACATTGGTGGCTTGGTATGATATACTGTTTCAAGTAAACATTGTAAGTAAAGCTATGCAGTCTGAAACTATGGATTTATCAAACGCATCGCAATTGCTGAAAAACTGCTCGGAATTTGTGAAGCAGTACCGGACTGATTCATCTGCTCAAATAACAGCTAAGGAAATAGCTTCTGAGGCTGGTATAGATTCCACGTTTAAGCCAGTCCGATCCCGGAAAAAGAAGCGATTATTTGAGTATGAAGCTGCAGATGAAACACCAACAGATCCCGAAGAACTGTTTAAAATTAACGTCTTTTACCCTATGATCGATACAATTGAAAATGTATTGGTAACTCGGTTTGGACAATTATCCAAATTCAATGATACATGGTCTTTTTTGTATAACATCAAAATAATTCCTGATAAGTCTTTATTAGAAAAAGCCATGTGACACATCTTGTTAGTCTAGAATTTTACGCAGAATCCGAATCTGCAAACAGATTAAAAATCGGACCATCCCTTACAAAGGTATACTTTTAAAGTCTCAAACCTCTTTAAATTGTTTTGCTCATCTATAACATATGCTTCAAACAACCATTATTCGAGAAAATCTAAAACCGCAAGGATTTTAGAAATGAGTTCTTTATAAGCCATAGGTGTATAATATTTAAAACCATTTTTTCAAACAGTAATGTGCTGTTTTCAGAATATCGCAAAAACGCATGACTTTTAAAATTTTTCTGGTTTAACATCATCATAACTACGTTACAAATTATGCTCAATGCTAAATAGTTAGAAAATACATTCGTTTTATAAACTAATTGCTTTACAATTATGTGACGTATAGTGAAAATAGCGTAGACTTTTCTTTTTTATTAATTAGCGGCTATATGATTTGAAAAATACAATAGATATGTTCAATGACATCCATTAAAATCAACGCATCATTGCTGGAGGGTTTATTAATCATAAAATGAGCGCTCTATTTTGGCTTCGATTGGGGAAAATACAAACGCCATTTAGTAATATAATTAACGGTTTTAAAACCGTATATAACGCAGTCTGATTAGTATAATTCTATTAGTTTCGCACGCTTTTGTGTTAAAGTACATCGAAATTTTAAACAATCGTTTCGTATAGTGATTTTTTGTGAAGATTTAAGGTAAGTTTACATTTTTTTTATTAAAATAGAACTGAATTTATTTACAAACACCAATTATTGTTTCTGGTTGTATTTTGAAACATCTAAGACTCGTATAGATTTACATTAACCGGTATTAATTATCTCGCAGAGGGTATATGTGTAACTTTGCAGGGCGTGGTCCTATTGCAAATCTGTTTACAGATTCGGATTTAGCGTAAAATTTTAGACTAATTTAATGTATCGCATGACTAAAAAAATTATGCGGTCGAACGGAAATCGCAACAGGTAAAAATTCTTAAAATTGAGGTAGCTCCCTGGGGGATGGTACAATCTAAAAAATTCCTAGAAATTTGGGTAGCTAAGAAAATTCTAATATTAATTGATACCAAACAAGATAGGTTTATCTCGAAAGATGCAATGGCTAGTCGAAGAAAACTATTTGGATTAGAATGTTAGCGGTAAAAAAATCTTAAAATTGGGGTAGCTCTCTGGGGGGGGGTGATGCTATCCAAAAAATTCCTAGAGATTCGGGTAGCTGAGAAAAATCTAATATTAATTGATACCAAACAAGATAGGTTTATCTCGTGGGTGGAAATGCGGAGAAAGATTTATCTCGCGGGTGGAAAGAATGTGGGTGTGACGTAATCAAAATGGTTGGGGTAAAAAATTCCACAAGGCGGTCCACAGGGCGAGAGCAAGAGGAGATTCATCTCCCTCATTTCCTCCTTATGGGAATTTACATGTAAATTGGTCCAGATGTGTGGGGAAATGAGGGATTCTGGGGGAAATGAGGTCACAGAACTGTCATAAATACCCTACTCGCCAATGTACTCGGTACCACTTGCCAAAATGTGGACTAAGCTATCAGACAAGCTACATAATAGCTGCTGTTTAGTGTATAATAACCTTCTACAGTACGTGTATTGGGGGAATGGCAATACAAATAAATTGACGGGCTTGCAAATTAAGTTGGCCGAAAAACCAGAGGAAAGGGAAAAATTGATAAAGTATGTGCTTTCGGCTTTTAGTTTTAACTATTTACCTGTAAATTATTTGGAGATAGTAGAGGAAGATAGCCAAGATAAAATAAAAGTCTTACACAAGTGCTACATTAAAGCAGGTAGTACATATTTACACAATCTGCAACACCATATTCTACAATTCCAAAAGAAATAGTCATTTCGGAATTGGGATTGATAAATACACCTAACATTCGCCCCGAGGTTGTACGACAACCCGTAAATATTGGCTGTAAACTCTATCCGTTTACGCTAAAGGAAGTTGCTAAATTATGCATACCATACGCTGTAAGTGGAAGAAAAAGACAACTGGAATTAGAGGAAATGGATGCAAAAAGGCGAAAGTTGGACTACATGGAAAACACTGCGACAATACGCGAACAATACAAAGATGTGTTAGACAAAGAACATCTTATTAGAGAAAATGAGGAAGAATTAAAAGATTATTTTATGTGCCGATGGACTGACTTAAATACATCTGGTTTCTACAAGTTGTATGCATTTGTGGTTAGTAAAAAAGACTCTTTTAGTTATGTAGGCGTCCTTGCGGAAAGGATGGAACTAAATCCGTATACTTTTTAAAAGGTTATTCTAAAAACGTATTTATCGAAATGGCAGATAACAAAGACGAACTAAGGAATGCGGGTTTCGTAATCTTTGCGTACACGACACGCAAAGAGGTCGAGCTAAACATTGTATATTTGCCTAGTAAAGAACCTTTCGGATCATTTAAAACCGAGGGTCTTACAACCTATAACAACTATATATTCCCAAAAGTGGTGGACATGCAACTACGCAACAGTCTGTGGGAGAATAAGGATTTCCTCCAATACCGACAAGAAGAAGTCGATCAAGCTAACAAGATACGTATGCAGGATATAGTGGGAAAGCTGCGATTAAAAGATTGTCACAAGCTGCAAGAATTACACGAAGGAATGGATCTGGTTGTCGATGGAATCAAAGACTTTAAATATAGAGGCAAACTTCGGTACATTTTACAATTCAAAAACCTAGACGGTCTCTATGTATCAAACTATTGGTTAGAAAAGGAGATAGAGGACTTGGGTATCGATTTAAATTTTAAGCTGCGAATAAAATTAGATAAAATTAAAGCCACTCCAAACAAACATAAAGGAAGGACTGTCTTTTGTGTATAACTTTGTATTAAAATTAAGTTTAAATGACTCCATGCTTGGCAATAAATTTTTAAATTTTGTTATGTATAATGTCAGAATAAAAATTTTAGAATAGTATTACATTGCTCTTTATTTATAAAAGGCTATGATATCACCACCAGGGATGTGACTGGGGCGTACACGAGGGAAGCGGAAGTTAATAGTCATCAAGCATCTAATTCTTTATTTGGATGGTATCGAATACTTGCCGATGTATGTATCCGGAGTAAAAAACACGATTTGTACACACAGCTTCATAATAAAATTAGTTTATCGAGCGACGATGACTAGCGTAACGTCATCCTGGAAGCATATCGATCTACGCATGGGGGGGGTATAAAGATATAAATCTAAGATAGTTGTATAGATTTTGTAAATCTATTGTGTATATTAGTTTTTAAATTCCATAATTTTTACGTTTTTCGCCCACCTTCCAAATCTTTCCTGCTTCTATCTCGGTTGACAGAGTATACGTGTTACCTCCACGTAGTGTTTGCGGGATACATCGGTTTTAGATTTCTAGGGAAATGGTTGGTTAAAGCATATGTCTTGGGTAGCGAAAAAGGTTCTAAAGATGTAGCTAAATAAAGATGGGTAAAAATTAACCTTTAAAAGGCGTGACTTTGTAAAGGGTGATTCTATTTAAAATCTATTTATAGATTTGGGGTCCCTAGAAAAATCTAATATTAGTTGATACCAAAAAAAGGTATATTTATCTTAAAAGAGTGACTACCCCGCGGATAATAAACACAATATACCGCTTGTCGATAAAAGTTGTAGGAAAATTCAAAGACGAATTTAATGGGGGTCTAGTATTATAATTTGTTGGTAGTAGGGCTAAGTCCTACTGTACTGTAAGCGAGAAAGACGCGATTAAAAAGATTAAATGGGTCTCACGAAGTGTAGGTAAGTAAAACCGCGGGTGCTACAACCTATAACGAGCACATATTCCCAAAGGGGTGGGCATGCAGCTACGCAACAGTGCGTGGGAGAATAAGGATTCTCTCCAATAAGAAATTAAAGTTTCCATGTACGTAGCACCAGTCATTGGGTAATAGTAAAAATGTTAAACCTATAACGGCGATTATTAATTGTGGTTTAGAAAAATAGTAGTTTTCGTGGACTAAATTCTCGTACACATCCACAAACATCTGTTTACGTCCACAATGGCGATGCCGGTAGTTTTTGTTTAACAAATAGTAGGAAAGATACGTTAGGTGTTAGTGTGTGGAAGCTCATCGGACCGTTGGATTAAAAAAGAACGGTGCGGCGGGATGTATGGTGGCCTCCGTTAGAATAATCGAAACTGGTTAATCGATCGTATTAAATGTTTAAATGAGCGAAAGTGTAAAGGTCTACATAAACAAAAATTTAATTATCCGACAAAAAGTGCGCGATGTGCTACACTTATAAAGAAAGTATGGAATGGTGCTTTTAGCGGTCCTAGCAGTAAAAAGGGCGACTGACTTTTTCAAGCAACTACAAGAATAGCAGTAGCGCAGAGGAGGGGTATGCATGTATTATACAGTGCACAGTTGCTACAAAATATGTTAGTTTACGTGTAGCTCAGATGTGTAATTGATCACGACTTAAAGATCCCTCGGAGGTTTAAAAATTCTCAGCCCATTGTCGTTTGAAAAATGTTTGTAAATTATCAGAACGGGGGTGAGTCGAAGTATAATGGATGATTGACCGAGTTTTTTCTACCTTTTACGAGGGAATCGGGGGTTGACGGACATCGAGCATCTAATTCTCTATTTGGGCGATATCGAGTACTTACCGGTTCTAGAAATAATTACGTGATACCGACCGCTATGCGGAAGATTTGGTTCTAGGAAATCAACAACCTACGAAATTACGGAATACTTGGTATTAATGCTAATTGGTTTAGCGACCGCGTTTGTGCACTCTTCGAGTGTCTTCGGCAATCTTCGATTGTTTCCAAAGAAAATATTCAAGCCTGGCATTTCCGAAAATATAACGTAGAAGTTTTTTAAAATTAAATTGTTTTATTAGTTAGTATTCTGTAGGCAACAAGTTTGGTATCCCCTTAGTAAAGATTTAAAATGTTTTATTAAGTTATTGTTTATAGCAGCACTGCATCTTCTACTGCACTGCTTGCAATCAATTTGTGTGCGTGTGCTATAACCCTTTTGGATTTTTAATATGCATGCGATGCGATTGCCGACCCGTATAACATGGAAGACGTTTTCCGATGTTTCTACTAACTGCATTCGCAGCATCAAGCCTATCTTTAAAATTTGAAAAAAATATATATGTAAAACAGCGTATTACTTTGGAGAATTAATACCGGTTAATGTAAATCTATACGAGTCTTAGATGTTTTAAAATACATCCAGAAACAATAATTGGTGTTTGCAAATAAATTCAGTTCTATTTTAATAAAAAAAATGTAAACTTACCTTAAATCTTCAAAAACTTTTCACAAAAAGTCACTATACGAAACGAAAATTTCAACGAACTTACACAAAGCATGCGGAACGAATAGGTTTTTAATAATTAGACCGCGTTATATACGGTTTGAAAACCGTTAATTGATCTGTATTACAAGATGAAGTTTGCATTTTCCTAGTTGAGCTCGTAATAGAAAGTACGTTGTGTAAATCACCAGCAATTATAGGTGAATTTCCTAATGGATGGCATTGAGCATATCTATTGTATTTCTCAAATCATATAGCTGCTAATTAATAAAAAATAAAGGCTACTTTCACTTTACGTCACATAATTATAAAGCAATTAGTTTGTCCTCGTCTACGTATTTTTTGACTATTTAGCATTGAGCATAATTTGTGACGTACTTATTTAGGAAAATGTTAAACCAGAAAAGAAAAGAAGTCATGGGTTTTTGCGATATTCTGAAAACAGCACATTACTGTTTGAAAAAATGATTTTAAATATTAAGCACGTATGGCTTATAAAGAACTCATTTCTAAAATCTTTACAGTTTTAGATTTCTAGGGAAATGGTTGTTTAAAGCATATGCTATAGATGAGCAAAACAATTTAAAGAGGTTTGAGACTTTAAAGGAGTAACTTTGTAAGGGATGGTCCGATTTTAAATCTGTTTGCAGATTCGGATTCTACGTAAAATTCTAGACTAACAAGATGTGTCACATGGTTAAAAAATTTATATGGACGGTCATAAAATCGATGCATACAGAAAATCTTAAAAATGGGGTAGCTCCCTCGGGGATGATGCTATATAAAAAATTCTTAGAGATTCGGGTAGCTGAAAATAATCTAATATTAATTGATACCAAACAAGATAGGGTTATCTCGAAAGATGCATTGGTTAGACGAAGAAAACTATTTGGTTCAGATTTGGGAGCAAAGAGCAAAATTTAGAGGCTCAGAGTCTTTAAAGGGGTATAACTTTGCAGGGGTTGGTCCTATTGCAAATCTGTTTGCAGATTCGATTTCTGCGAAAATTTCTAGACTATCAAGATGTGTCACATAGCTAAAAAAATTTATAAGGACGGTCAGAAATCGATCTTGGTAAAAAATCTTAAAATTGGGGTAGCTCCCTGGGAGATAATGCTATATAAAAAATTCCTAGAGATTCGGGTAGCTGTTCTTTTGTGTTAATACCTCTAAGTGGTTAGTTAAAGGATTCTAGATGTTAAAAAGGAGAGGTGATTAGAAATTGATCTTGGTGAAAAATCTTAAAATGAGGGTAGCTCTTTAGGGGATGATGCAATCTAAGAAATTGCTAGAGATTCGGGTAGCTGAGAAAATTCTAATATTAATTAATACGAACAAGATAGGTTTATCTCGAAAGATGCATTGGTTAGACGAAGAAAACTATTTGGTTCAGGTGTGGGAGCAAATGAGAATGCTAAGATGCAAATGCACGATATATTTATCTCGAAAGATGAAAATGGCTAGTCGAAGAAAACTATTTGGTCCAGATGTGGGAGGAAATGAGAGATTCTCCTCATTTCCACAAGGCGGTCCACAAGGCGGAGCAAATGAGGGTTTTGGCAGCAAATGAGGGAGCAAATGAGGAAGGACGAAGTTATTCCTCCTCATTTGCTCCTTATGGGGATTTACATGTAAATGCGGGAGCAAATGAGGGTTTTGGGAGCAAATGAGGGTTTTGGGAGCAAATGAGGGAGCAAATGAGGGAGCAAATGAGGGAGCAAATGAGGGAGCAAATGAGGGAGCAAATGAGGGTTTTGGGAGCAAATGAGGTCACAGAACGTCACTAAATACTCTACTCTTTACGCATTGAATTAAATTGCTAAAATGTGAACAGACTAGATTGTTGTTCTTTTTTAAGGTACTACATTCGTTATTATTTACAGGTGTCTCCAAATGAAAGGTGCTCTTGGTCACCGAGGATGATGTAAGCTTCAGTTTATTGTGGTTCAAATGGCGGAAAGCCAAAGACAACTATACCCTTTTATAGTGTTGCCGTTATGACGTTGTCAGATTATGATAAAATGAGTAGTATAAACCTTACTGCCAGAATGGATCGAAACTCAGTATTTTGTCTAGCAGAAGGAGCCTAAATAAAGGAGCAGATTTTAGTTATTGTGAAATTATGTTATGGACTAACTCCACTATCCTTAAGAGAAGTTGTTTTTGATTACACTGAAAAAATCATACTAAAAACTTGTTAGCAAAGAAACTAAATATGCTGGCAAAGACTGGTTTTACGGTTTCCTCAAAAGAAATCCAAAAATAAGCAGTAGGACTTCCGAAGCTATAAGCGTGAATGGAATTGCAGCATATAACGCAACTGAGATTAATTTTTTTTAATAAACTAGAATCAACATTGAAGACGTACAATTTTGCTCTACACAGAATATTTAATGTTGACGAGACGGGTGTGCATAGCATGGATAAGCCAGGTAAAATTCTAGCTCCAAGGGAGTGAGTGGCTAAGACTTGAGAAAGAGGGGTGAATATAATGATCTGCTGTTGTGTTAGTACTACAAAAAATATCCCCCCCACGTGCAATGATTATATATCCCCCGGGTTCGAATGTATCTTTCACTGGAACAAGGTTATCCAAATGGATTTTTTTATATGTGTACAAACCTGGTTAGATAAATGAAGAGCTATTCAGTATATGGTTAGTTCATTTTGTAGAACATGTAAAAGCAACACCTGAGGATCCCGTCTTAGTACTGTTAGATAACCATACCAGTCACATTTCTTTATAAATATATCATTACTGACCTAATAACGGAGTAGTTTTGATTACTGTACCTTCCAATACATCCCACCGAAAACAACCTCTAGATTTAACTCTTTGCTCGGTTTAAGATTGGGTTACATAAAGAATGTGATTCATTTCTGAAAATTTGTCAATATGAGCAGCCAACACCTCTTCAATTGATTTCTCTTTTCACAAAAGCCTATCTTCACGTAGCAAATGCAGAAAAGACTGTAAACGGTTCAAATCAGCAGGAATTTTGTCTTTTGATCGCAATGTGTTTAACCAGCTCATCTATGAGAGAAATCTTGCTTCTCCAGAAAATGTGCCCGCAGAAGAAGCAGATACTGGTATCAGAGAATATACATAATGCGTCAAACAACCCGATGATAATAACCTTGAAATAGAGCTTTCTTTGCCTCATGCTCTTCAGTTTTCTCTGCAGCCTTCTACATTAGCCTTGAATCTAACGAAATATAGTAAAGAAAATATGCAAAGCTCTGCAGGTAGCTTTGAATCTATTTTCACAGTACTTTTCAAAGAATGGCATTAGGAAAGGTGAAGATAGTGGAAAAGGAAAGTGAGAATGTAAGAGTAATAAACAGCACTTGGCAAATGCAACAGGTGCGCATATGAAGGTTTTATTTGAAAAAGCGGAAGGTAAGGAAAGCTGAAAAGCAAAGAAAAGCAGAAATAAAAAGCAAAAAAAATAATAAAAAAAAGTGTCAATAAAAAATTAAAGAAGTTACTAAAAAAAAACAGGAAAAAATTGTAGTACCAGTGTGTTCTCTGCGCAAAATTGGTCCACGTCTTATGCAGTGGTGCAGACTGCACACACCAATCGTTGTGGATTTTGTTAATAACTTTTGTAAACTTAAATGTATGTTTGTTTTTTTAATATATAAAAACCTGTAGATGTGTATCCACTTTTCAATTAATGCAAAAGTAGGTACTACTCTGCTAATGTTGAAAATATAAACACTTACAAGATAGGTACATAGCTATGTCTTTCATAGGACGCGGGAGGAAACGTCATTATAGAAAATGTAGACCAAATCGGTAGATGGCAAGAATATATAGGGAATTTATATTCAGGAGAGGGACTAACAGCATTAGAACAGGAATCAGACATTGAAAATGATGACTTAGGATATCCTATACTTAGAGATGAGTTTGAATTAGCATTAAAGGGTCTGAAAAATGGTAAGGCGCCGGGTACAGATATGGTGCAAGCAAAAACTCTAAAAGCCGCTGGACAAGCAGTAACAGAACATCTCTTCCAACTTGTAAGCTAAATATATGAGACAGGCGAGATACCCAAAGATTTCAAATGTAACATCATAGTAACTATACCAAAATGAAAATGAAAATTTTCGAACAATAAGTTTAACAGCACACGTGTCAAAAATATTAACTAGAATTGTACAAAGACAAATGGAAAAACGAGCTGAAAAAATACTAGGAGAAGATCAATTTGGGTTTAGGCGAAACAGGGGAACATGGAGGGCTATTTTAGCTCGGAGAGTGATAATGGAGAAAACAATAGAAAAAGGGGGAAAGCGTGTATATAGGGTTTGTAGATTTGGAAAGAGCATTCGACAATGTAAAATGGAAAAAAATGTTCGAAATACTCAAACAGATTGGAATGAGTTATAAGGATAGACGAATAGTAGATAGCTTATACAATGAGCAAACAACAGTAATAGAATTAGAGCAGCAACGTAGAGAAGCAAACATTAGGAAAGGGGTGAGTCAGGGATGTGCCCTATCTTTATTAATTTTTAATTTGTACATTGAAAAGTCAATGACCACTGTTAAGTGCAGGAACACATTTGGAGTAACTATGCAAGAAAAAAAAATTGATATGCTTAGATTTGAAGATGATACAGCGGTATTAGCATCTAGCAAGGAAAAGTTTGAAGCTGCTCTTAATGAAATGAAAACGGTTCTAACAGAGAGATACGGTATAAAAATTAACAAAAATAAAATTAAAGTACTAGTATGCAAAGGAGAGGAAAATAAATCAAAAACAAGAATACAAATAGGTAACAGGAACTTACAAGAGGTTAAGGATTTCTGCTACCTAAGAAGTCAAATAACGCATGATGGGAAAAGCGCAAAAGATATAAAACAAAGATTAGCACAAGGTCGTGCTACATTTAACAAGAAAAAGCAACTACTGTGTTCAAAGACAACAAACCTAGAAACAAGGAGAAGATTGCTTAAAACATATGTGTGGAGCACCGCATTGTACGACTGAATAGCCTGGACAGTAGGAGAAGCGGACAAGAAAAAGGTAGAAGCGTTTGAAATGTGGTGCTACAGACGTATGATGAAGATATCATGGACAGACAAAGTTAAGAACGAAGAGGTGCTAAAAATGGTAGGAAAAGAAAGAAATATGGGGAAAACGGTTAAAAATAGGAGAGAAAGGTTAATAGGCCACATACTACGGCATGAAGGAATGGTGCGGAATATATTGCAGACAGAGATAGGAAAAAAGAGAAGAAGAGGTAGACCTAGGTTAGACTACTGCGCCCAGATAGTGCAAGGTGTAGGCTGTAGGAATATCAGGGAAATGTCTAGGTTAACTCAGAATTGAAATCAATGGAGGTACGCATCCAACCATTCCCTAGATGGATAAACTAATGACGAAAGAAGTAATTGTACTTATACATGATGATTATTGTAAGCAACTACAAGTATTGGTTGGGCAATATTCTCGAATAATGTTAATTGTGCGAAAGGTTTTACTGAAAAACTATTAATTCGGCAAATGTCTGAGTTCTGTGTGTGATTTGTGCCATATATTGATATGATAACGCTGTACTCGGTGTAATGAACGTTTTGCTTAACAAGTGTTGGAGGATTTTGGCAGCCACAGGCTGCTTAACCCTGACTGAATGTCGGGGAAATAGGGCATAAAATTATAAAACAATAGAAAGGGAACCGAGCTGTGTGAGAATTTCAGGGAACTGTGTAGGCTAGCTCAGAATATAAATACGTGCAGGTACGTGTACAATCAATTTTGAGATGGAAAACCTAATGACGAAAAAATAAGCGCAGATAAATTTGATGATTATTAGAAACAACTACAGGTGTTCGTTGTGAAATATCTGCAACTAAAGTTGACTGTGCGAAAAGATGTATTAGAAAAAATATTAAATCGGCAAATGTGCAAGTGCTGGGAGAACTTGGCATCCCGAGGCTGCTTACCTCCCTTCACAACCACTAAATATCGGAGAAATAGGGTATATAATTGTAAAAAAATAGAAGGGGACCGAACTGCATCTAACAAGGAAGAACAGCGCCTATGATGAAAGAGAAGGAACAAAAAGGAAATTCTTGAAAGCATGTGTGGAGCACAGCACAGTATGACTATAAAATACATGCAGTAGGGAAACCAGACAGAAAAACGGTAGCAGCCTTTGGAATGTTGTGCTTCAGATGTATGAGGATGATAGCATGGACAAACAAAGTTAATAACAAAAAGGTTATAGAAATAGCAGGGGAACAAGGATATTTGTGAAAAAAAAATAGGAGAAATAGATGGGCAGAATACGTTCTAAGGCATTTTTGGGGAATAGTATGGGATATATTACAATCAGATACAGGAAAAAGGAGGTAGATGTAGACCTAGATAAGATAGTGATAGATGCAGAAATGTGTAGGTTAGTTCAGAATAGGAAACAATGAGGGTACGCGTCTAACCAGTTCCAGGACCGAAGACTTGATGATGATGATTAAAAAACTAAGATGGTGCACGATAACCTGGATTATCCTGGTCAAACAACTCTATTGAAAATTTTTGTTCGTTTTTGTATTGTGTTGATGGTATCGCATGGACACCAACACTTGAATAAATTTTCAAAGCTTGTAATTTGATTGATCTGGCTTTTGCACGGAATATGGTTTCTTGATGCCAGATCCCAGCAGTTAACATACATAAATAAGCCAATGATTATGGGCAACATTCCTCAATTGTATATCTCATATTTCAACAAAATCTTAAACCTAACTGAAGAATTACTCAAAATGACTTATTTTTAGTCAGCACGTCAAACATATTTATTGAAGGAAAAGATAAATTGGCAGAAATTATACATACATTATACATTTAGCGTGAACCCTCACAGTTTCAACAAGATGTTTTTAAGAACTTGTGTATGGTATGATATGTATTCTTTTCTTTGCATAGGTGGTGGATTCATGACGCTCAAACTTTTAATAAAGCCTATGAATAAAGCTTAATGCGTTGTGTCTCATTTTCTTTACACCAGACGCCATTTCCATGGTAATAATCGTATACAGCGTTGTATATCTATCTCTCTTGCAATAGTATTCTGAATACATATTTGGTAACGCTCTACATTACCTACATACTAATTGCACTCAAATGACATGCTTGTCTGGACAACTGCATTATGTTTTACCATTCTGAATAATCAACACTTTAAAGGCTATGGGTGCCGCAGTCACTTACGATTACCATACAATAGAATGAGGCTATCACTGGTTTAAGTAATCTGCTACACTAGAATTATTTTGTCATTCTTATCGTTTCTTGAATTGTAACAGTTCATACACGAGAGCATGAACTCGGACCGTAAGTGAAATACAGAAACGTGTCTAAATAGAGTGGTTTTCATTTCCACTCGTATTTTAATTGGCTTAAATCGCGAAGCTGTCATCCTTCGTATTGTATACGTATAAAGATATAATGCTAACCCAAATCCAACTCAAACTTTTAAAAAACTGGAGTGCCTAATTAATAAAACAATACCGATGGATCTCCCTTGAATTTGCTTTTATTTACACCTTTTTTGCAGTATTCTTTTTGAGGTTAGATTACTCATAACCTGTTACTAATTCACCAACTAAAATGAAAGTCCTTCTTTCCATAGGTATTTAAATTAAGCAACCGCACACATATATTAGTGCTATGTGTAAGCGGTGATGATTAAATAGTTAATTCAGTACTTTTATGATGGTTTAATCATTGATTACTTTACACAAAATAGCTGCTATTATAGAACGAGTTTAAACTGAAATTCCTGTTTAATTCTTAGATTAAGAATAAATATCATCTGCACAAGGCGATTGTAAGATGCCTGGGAATATATCGTAAGGTTCCTCTTCATGGAAAAATAAACCGACAGTTACCTATACCAGTTTTTACATAAACACATTAGTAACGAGATTTGGAAACGATGTTCCAAATAAACTTCACTCCCGGTATTCCTGCCACGGATAGCGGTAGATAGTTATACCTTGATGAATTTTGACAGAGCAGACAGAAGTTTTGTATCACATTCCCTAATGGTTTAAACAAGGAATGCACACCCCTCTTTAGCAACAAATAAAGAAAAGGTAAACCTTAAAAGTTTTTTGTGTAGGGAAAAACTAGAGCTACGACAGCACAAAAACCGTCCATTTAAACCAATATAAAACGAAGGAAGTTCCGCTTATAAGAGATACATAAGATTGTCTCTATATAGACTATACGTGTGTAGAGGAGAGGTAGACACATTAATCTAATAGCATTGCTAATTACCCGTCGTTTTTTGTCTGCGTTGACATTCAACTACGCGACCTTACATTTGGTATTTCAATGCTCCACCCGAAGTTACAACATTGGCCAGGAAGCGAGTTTTTTTACCTGGAAAATTTGGAATTTTGCCGAACCCTTACTGTTCCAAGCAATGTAGGGATTTTTAACGTGCATGACAACACCCACACACGGGACCTCCATTTCACCTCTCATCCAAACGAAGGCGTATTTTTGTGATAAATGCTCGTCTAACTTTTTTCAAGCGGACCGTGTCAGGATTTGAACTCGTTGGGCATAGTACTTACACTCATGCCAATTACGCCACGGAACCGCCTCCTTTCCACATGCCTTACATGTGATTTTCCAATGCTCCACCCGACGGCACTATATTGGCCAGGAAGCGAGTTTCTTTTAGCTGAAAATTGTGAATTTTGCTGAACCCTTGCTGTTCCAAGCAAGGTAGGGATCTTTAACGTGCGTGACAACACTCACACACGGGACCTCCATTGTACCTCTCGTCCGAACGAGAGCGTATTTATGTGAAAAATGCTCACCTAATATTTTTCAAGCGGACCGTGTCAGGATTTGAACCTGAGATCTTGGGCATAGTAGTCACACGCATACCAATTACGCCACGGAGACGGGGAATTTTTGGAGTGGAGACTTCAGGGTGATTCATACAGGATCAGAGGAAGAAAATTCGGGTATGGGGGTGGTTATGCGAAAAAATATAGGACAACGTGTAGAAAACTACTTACAAAAGAACGAAAGAGTACTCATGGTTAGATTTGAAGCTAAGCCAGTAAACACGGTAATAATACAGGTATACATACCCACCTCTAGCTACAGTGAGGAAGAGGTAGAGGCGATTTACAAAGATATCGAAGACATACTAAGATACGTAAAAGGACATGAAAACTTAATAATTACGGGGGATTTTAATGCAGTGGTAGGTAAGGGTAAGGAGAAGCAGCGATAGTAGGTTTATAGGGTTTGGACACGAGAAATGACAGGGAAAATAGGCTAGTAGAATTTTGCGACAAGAACAACTTAACCATCACAAATACACTATTTCAACATCATGCTAGAAGACGATACACGTGGAAGATGCCAGGAAATATAAAAAGGTATCAAATACATTACATTATTGTTAGACAACGGTTTAGAAATCAAGTAAAAGACTGTAGAAGCTACCCGGAAGCAGATATTGATACTGACCACAAAATCGTTACTATGAAGGCCGCACTTAAATTTAAAAATCTGAAAAAGAGGAACGAAAAAAGGAACTTTGACTTTGAGAAGCTAGAAGATAAAAATATCCACGAAAGATTTGAAAAAAAGTCAAATGAATTGCTGAAAGATATCGGGAAAATTTCTGATACAAAGGAAGCAGAAACAGAATGGAATAACATTAAATCCAACTTAGACATGGCGGCCAGAGATATTCTGGGGTATTCACAAAAAGAAAATAAGAAACCATGGATAACAAACGATATCCTGAATTTAATAGAAGAAAGACAAAAATTCAAAAATAGATCAGACGAAACAGAGAAACAGAGATACAAAGCCATAAAATGGGAAATTATTCGCAAGTGCAGGAAAGCTAAAGAACAATGAATTGATGAAAAGTACAACGAGGTACAAGCTAAGATGGAAATAGGAAAGCCAGACGAAGCATACAAATTAATTAAAATGAATTTTAGGGATATAAAACCATATAGCAAAAATATAAGGAATGCGGAAGGAAACGTCATTATAGAAAATGTAGAGAAAGTAGCTAGATGGCAAAAATATATAGGGAATTTTTATTCAAGAGAGGAACTAACAACATTAGAACATGAATCGAACATTGAAAAGGATGACCTGTAATATCCTATACTTAGAGATGAGTTTTAATTAGCATTAAAAAGTCTGAAAAATGGTAAGGCACCGGGTACAGATAAGGTGCAAGCAGAAACTCTAAAAGCCATTGGACAAACAGTAACAGAACGTCTCTTCCGATTTGTAAGCTATATGTATGAGACACGCGAGATGCCCAAAGATTTCAAACATAGCATCATAGTAACTATACCGAAAAAAAGAGGCGCGGACAGATGTGAAAATTTTCGAACAATAAGTTTGACCGCACCCGTTTCAAAAATATTAACTAGAATTGTACAAAGACGAATGGAAAAACGAGTTAAAGAAATACTGGGAAAAGATCAATTTGGGTTTAGGCGAAACAGGGGAACACGGGAGGCTATTTTAGCTCTAAGGGAGGGTGAAAATGGAGAAAACGATAAAGAAGGGGGAAAGCGTATATATAGGGTTTGTAGATCTGGAAAAAGCATTCGACAATGTAAAATGGAAAAAAATGTTCGAAATACTCAAAAAGATTGGAATGAGTTATAGGGATAGACGAGTTGTACATAGCTTATACAAAGAACAAACAGCAGTAATAGAATTATAGCAAGAAAGGAGAGAAGTAAATACTAGGAAAGGGATGAGAGAGTGATGTGCGTTATTCCCATTAATTTTTAACCTGTACATAGAAGAGGCAATGAATACTGTCAAATGCAGGAAGACATTTGGAATTAATATGCAGGGACAAAAGATTGATATGCTTAGATTTGAAGGTGGTATAGCGGTATTAGCATCTAGCAAGGAAGAGTTAGAAGCAGCTCTTAATGAAATGGAAACAGTTCTAACGAAGGTATATGGTATGAAAATTAACAAAAATAAAACTAAAGTTCTAGTAAGCAAAAGAGGGGATAATATATCAAAAACAAGAATACAAATAGGTAACGAGAACTTACAAGAGGTTAAGGATTTCTGCTACCTAGGAAGTCAAATAACGCAAGATGGAAAAAGCACAAAAGATATAAAACAAAGATTAGCACAAGGTCGTGCAACATTTAACAAAAAAAAAGCAATTACTGTGTTCAAAGACCACAAACATAGAAACAAGGAAAAGATAGCTTAAAACATATGTGTGGAGCACCACTGTATGGCTTTGAAGGACAGTAGGAGAAGCAGATAAGAAAAAGGTAGAAGCCTTTGAAATGTGGTGCTACAGACGTATGATGAAGATATCATAGACAGACAAAGTTAAGTACAAAGAGGTGCTAGAAATAGTAGGAGAAGAAAGAACTATGTGGAAAACAGTATAAAATAGGAGAGATAGGATGATAGACCACATACTAAGACATGAGGGAATAGTGCGGAATATATTAGAAGCAGAAATAAGAAAAAAGAGAAGTAGAAGTAGACCTAGGTTAGACTACTGCACACAGATAGTGAAAGATGTAAGTTGTCAGAATTTCAGGAAAATGTGTAGGCTAGCTCAGAATAGAAATCAATGGAGGTACGCTTCCAACCAACCGCAAGATGGAAAAACTAATGACAAAAATAATAACTGTAGTTAAACATGGTGATTATTATAAACAACTTCAGATACTGGTTTTCCAATACTCTCAACTAATGTTAATTGTGCGAAAGGATTGATTTGAAAACTATAATACGGCAAATGTCTAAGTGTTCGGAGAACCTTGGCAGCCACAGGCTGCTTAACCCCCTTCACATACTTTATATTTGATTTTCCAATGCTCCACCCGAAGGTACTACATTGACCCCCTTCACATACCACTGAATCTCGGTGAAATAGGGCATATCATTAGAAAACAATAGAAGGGAATCGAGCTGTACATCGGCTGTTGTGAGAATTGCGGGGAATGTGTAGGCTAGCTCAGAACATAAATAAGCTGAGGTACAAGTACAACCAGTTTCAAGATGTACAACCCAATGACGAAAAAACAAGTGCTCTTAAACTGATGATTATTATAAACAACTACAGGTGTTGATTGTGAAATATTTTCAACTAATGTTGATTGTGCGAAAGGATAAATTGGAAAAACTATTAATTTGACTAAGGTTCAGGTGCTATGGGAACTTGGCAGCCAAAGGCTGCTTACCCCCCTTCATACACCACTAAATATCGGGGAGATAAGGTATAAAACTGTAAAACGATAGAAGGTGACCGAACTGCATCAAATAAGAAAGAACAGCAGCTATGTTCAAAGACAACGAACATAGATACAAGAAGAAAACTGTTCAAAGATTAGTGTGGAGCACAGCACAGTACATCTATGAAATAGTGGCAGTATGAAAAGCAGACAGAAGGAAATAGAAACCTTCTGGAATGTTGTGCTTCAGACGTATGAAGATGGTAGTATGGACAGCCAAAGTTAATAACAAATAGGTTGTAGAAATAGTAGAGGAATAAAGATATCTGTGGAAAATGAAAAATAGGAGAAATAAAAGGACAGGATACGTTCTAAGGCATTTCTGGGGAATAGTGCGGGATATACTACAGGTAGAGATAGAAAAGGAGAGGTACGGGAAGACGGAGATCAGACTTTAGCACACGGATAGTAATAGATGCAGACTGTGCAAATTTCAGGGAAATGTGGAGGTTGGTTCAGACTAGGATCAATGAGGGTACGCATCCAACCAGTTCTAGGACTAAAGACCTAATGATGATGATCTCTTATATATTTTGACTATATTCGCAGTTCAAGTAAATAATTTTATTGGTATTGTAGAGTAAAAATTAAATAACTGCAGAAAATCTATTTAAATCGTTAAAAGTACATAATTCCTAGCCATGTCTGGGATAGATTAGTCTTATGTTACCTACGGGGGCTAATTGATCCTATGTCTTTGAGGAAAATTTGTTACATATTCACTTTGGAGTCAAAATTTTAAATTTCGGACGTTGTTTATAGGTATTGTAGCATATTTAAAAATAGAATCTTTTTTTAGTTTTTTTTCGGTAAAATTTTTAGATCATGGGCTTGATATAGTTGCTTTGCTTAATTGTTTATCACTCGTGTTACTTGCATCATTTCATTAGGTTTATTCCTTTTGCCACAGTGCCGTCGTTGTTTACTCTCGTTTTGGGAGTACTGTTTGTTTCAGCACGAGTTTAACAAATTCCTTGGTATTCTATAGATAACACCCGATTATTTGCGCTTTATTGTATATCAGTTCCGATAATTCAAGTAATAAAAATTAAAGTGTAATGGTAAACTTGTTTTGTTGTTAATAAGTTTGCAGAATGTTTTTGCTAATTTTCATCGAGGTCTGTTCAGCTTGGCCCCAAAAATAGATGCCAGAATAATCACAGGTCATCCATTTTTAATTAATTATTTCCTAAACTGTTACTGACAGTCTCACCGGAGATTCATAAAGGAGTAATTATTAGTGATATTACAAATAATTTAACTTTGTATTATGGGGTGTTTTAAATACCATTAAAAATATTAATCATGTGAGTAAATATTTGTCTATCGAAATCACCCGACTTGTATGCACAATATGAATCTTACCTTTAAATCTGTGGTCTTACTCAACCGTTTACTTAACCGTTTGAGCAATTATAAAACAAAAACTAAATTAGATACCTTAAAAATAACTCTGACTAAAAACAAGGAAGCGGTTGTGTTTTGTGTTTAAAATAAACATATTATATTATGTATTTTACCTTATTAAACTAAAATTAAATATTGCTAATTAATTATGCCAAATTTGCAGGTACCCTAGCAACATAGATACAAAGTATGTTATGCTTTATAGTTGTGAAATCCATACATTTACTCAATTATTTCTTAGTTAATGACATGAACTTGCGGAACTACAAGTTCTAAATTGTTAGGTATGCATATATTCCATAACTAACTAAACCATTTCATTTAATAAGGATATTAGTAAACATCATCCTTTTAACTACAATTGGTTTGGAATGCAATTTTTATTGTTGGACTATTTTATTTTGCTATATTATACTTGACTAGCAGTTGCACAGCCATTGCTGGAGTCTATATAATCCTTTAAGTCAAATTGATTTTTATAAATTTATTTATGGTAGACTATTTCCGTGTTCCTACCAGGGACGTTTTATTTAAAGAATTCTTTATTCGTTAAATTTGATTTTGCCTCAACATTTGTAAATATGTTAAATATGTTAAAATATGTGTTATCTGTAGGGTACTCATATAATACCCCAAATAGAGAACATTTCAACTAAATTAACGGAAATGAATATACTCCTTAACCAACTAAACCATTTCAATTAATAGGGATATTAATAAACGTTACTCCTTTAATTACCCTTATTTTGGCAATAATGTTAATATTCATAAATACTTAGTATACTGCTATAAGACTAGTAAGGTATTTACCATAACTGATAAATCGGATTAACCCTTACCGAGTTACAGCCGCTTAAAGACAACCAAGAAGATTTTGCATTCTTTTCGTACACTTAAGACATGTAATTGATTTGTTAGTTTTTAAGAGGAATAACTCAAATTAGTCCCTACCCAGTTACGATCCCATAAGACAAACCTACTTGACAATTAGACCTTATATTAATTTAATTCCAAGTTGAATTACCTTGGTTTAGAGATTTTTGGGAATTGTAATGTGAAAGATATGATGCAATAATGTATGTCCATATTATATTAGTGTTTAATGCTCATTTTTCGAAATTATGAAATTTAAAAGAACAATTTTGCTATACAGTATTTTAATTTGCGCCATATGAAATTATCAAGATGGAGGTCCCGTGTTTGAGTGTTGTCATGCATGTTAAAGATCCCTACCTTACTTGGAACAGCAAGGGTTCGGCAAAATTCCAATTTTTCCAGGTAAAAAAAACTCGCTTCCTGGCCAATGCAGTACCTTCGGGTGGAGCATTGGAAAATAAAGTATAGTATATGAAATTATATGTATAATTATAGAATACCAAGCCTAACGATAATATAGAAATGGGAAAGCCGCAAAAAGTTTAATTTTAAACTAACGAAATGTAACTTTCACTTCAACTTGCTGGAATATTTACGGTGACGTAGAATCCTCGTTGAAAGTTATAAATTTTCAATGATTTCAATTTCGAGTATTTGAATGAAAATATTGCTTGAGGTGTTGCAGAACATTTACATCATTTTGAGTTTGATAAAACTAATTTTTTGTGCTTTGCAACCCATTTTTCGGAAATAAGATAAGTGGGTTATTTTGATTTTTTCTATTTATGAACCGAATTTAGTTTATAAAATAAACCCCTAAGAACAAAAACAACTGAATTAGTTTAAAAATTGGCATTTTACTAAATTAATGTACTACTATAAGATCTAAAAGATTTTGCAGGCACGTATTAAGTAAATTCAACTTTTAAGAAATACTGAAAACGTTTGAAAGGGTGCATAAACAACTACGACAACAACTATCTTTAAAACACTAGCACCATAATTACACATGAACTTGACTAATTAATTGATGCAATAAATAGTTTGCCTTTGGTTATTTATATTTAAAGTATCCTGTATAATATATTTTAATTAATTATACCAATGAATTCGTACATGGCTAATAATTAAATATTTCTAATATAATTGAAAAAGTTTTGTACGATTTTTAGCTACAAAGGGCTTGTACATAATATTACATTTACTTTAGCAGGACTTTCAATTATTTGAATGCTGAAAATTAGACACTGCTGAAAATGCAATAGTTGCGATTCCCATTGTGCTCTAGGAGGTGAAAAAAGTAATTGCTAAAATCAATCGCTGCGTGGAATTTGAGACTAATGGTAACTGCAAAATATGTTTAGTAGACAACGAGCAATGGTCAGCTGGCTATACAGTTTAAAAATTGTGTATGTGTACTATGGATTGCATACTGTAGCTAGGAATTGGTAAAAATGTATAGTATTTTCGTGTATGTTGTAGGAAACCCAGTGTACGGTATAGGGGCCAAATTTTACTACTATGTAAATACTCCCTGTATGTTTGTTGTGGTTTGTTTTGTATTTTTTTAAATATTTCTTGGGTATTAAACCACTCAGAGTTTTCAACGAACTTCGTTCGTTTATGAAATCTATTTGTCTGTGTGTCTGTCTGTGTGTCCGAGGCCTTTTTAATGGTCGGACATCAATGTGTGATACATCAATCGATTCAGCTCGGTGTCCAGAGCTTACGTTTTGATGTCAGTTAAAATCGGGCCACGGGGACGCCGAGCCTCCGGGAAAATCCACAGGGATAATTAAAATTTTAAATAAGTTTAAAATCAATATGCGACACATATTTGAACAATTTATGGCATTTCATGCCAATTATTCCAATATTATAGACATTGTTTAAACTTAAATTTTGATTACCGAAAATAATTAGATTCATATAAAAAAAAAAATTCTTATCTTATTGATGAGAACTAATATATAGCTTTTAAAATATTTATTCAATAAAATAAAATATATTAAAATGTCTCTTTTGTTGTTTATAAATTTTTGTATTTTATCTGAATACTTATAATTATTACAACATAATAATTTTAATTTCTTTAAATTGTTTTAAAGTAAGTCTACATTTGGAAGTTCGTTGCGACAATGCCTTACATTTTCAACTTGTTGAAATTGTCTTTATTTACGTTTTTTATTATTTTGACAACGATCCTGGTTCATGAATCGAAACGTAAATAAAGACAATTTCAAAAACTCTGAGTGGCTTAACACACAAGAAAAATTACTACTATGTGTCTGACCTATTGAATTTATATATTAGTAACTACAATTAGTGGCATACTGTTTGTTACATGTCCAGCAGAAATTAAATGTTGGAAAGTATACCATATTAATACAGAGAATGTACTCAAATATAGGCAACATATCGAAATGACGTGATAAAAGAGCAAGTTAATAAAAATTCCTGTACTGTAATTAAGTGAGCTAAAATTTGACAAGTAGATCTAGCGAAAGAGTTAATAACGATAGCGGTCACGCGGTTTAGTTGCAAGCACAGACAAAGAACCACGTATAATTAACAAGGTGATTAGGTTAATGTACGTCTATCTTTCCTCCTCACACATACAGTCTTATACAGGCACTTTCCATGAATTTTCTATGAGCGAAACTTCCTTTATTTTTAAATTGGTATAAACGAGCGGGTTTTTGCGCTGCTGTAGCCCTAGTTTTGCCTTACTTTTATTTAAAGTAAATCGTTTTGTACAGGAATTTAATGGCAAGCATTGTTTTTGAGAAAATTGTGCTTTTGTGTAAGACAGCCTTATTTAAAATACGAACAAACTCAAATAGTGAGCCTTTGATTTATTGCTAATAAACTATTGCGTGTTCGACTAGAACAAGTAATAAGATTTGTGTTTGTGAATCATTAACAATTACTCATTTGTGATAATAATTATCCTATATCTGGAATTGTATTATTGTTCATAATTCAAAAATGAAGCCGAAAGGGCAGTCGTTCATCTCTTTAATGGCAGAAAAGTTCAATGCCTCCTTAGTGAAGGGTTGTCTTAAAAAAAATCCAGCTAAACATACCTTTTTAATCATCGATTGCATTCGAGAAAAATGGATGGCTTCGTCCTCGTTCAAAGGACAGGGGAAGATCTATAAACGTCAACCTAATGAATCTAGTTACACTCATGTACTTCTAGCAAGACATTTTCAAGTGATGAAAACGCAAGAGGGAGATTTAGAATTGTAGAGGACTATAATTTAATATTTAAAGAAAAGAAACCATTCTGAATCGATTCATTTTATCGTCTTCCAACCATAATTTACAACAATATATTCTTATTTAATAGATTTATTGGTTTTCCTTAAATAAGAACATGTGAACAAGTAACTTGCACTTATACTATATAATAGGAAACCTACTGTTATTGAGCAAATAGTGGATTACAATGGTTTGTCTATAATTATTGTTATATATAATTCCCAGAAAAACTAATAATATATATATATATATATATATATATATATATATATAACATCCATAAATCAAGTACACTGCAACCAACAATCACTAACGACAGTATTAATTGTGTTAAACTTTCCTTTCGCAAAACTATTAAGGGTCTTAATAATTTCACGATTGCTTTTAATAATACAAATAAAATCGTAGAATTGTTGAGCAACTCTAAGGACACGGTGGACAAGTTGCAAAAGTCAGAAATTTATAAGATTAGTTGCTTGGAGTCAAAGTAGTTTCAAAAATATACAGTCAGTTTAAGAGAAATTAAACAACTTGGCATAATAAACACATTACCCATTATGTATAGGTGAAGAATTGCAATCCCCACTTTAATTTTTGAAACCATCCACGCTACTAAAGTTGAAATTGTCAAACTGTTAAATGTGGTACTAACGTATTCTTCCCTGAATGTTTATTGATTGATTGAAAAAGATAAATACAATAAACTATTTTTAAATACTGATAAGCGGTTCATAGCTTCTTCTGATTGATATTGGTCTAATACCGATAGGAATGTAAAGTTTGTGCTATTTGGTTCTGTCCAATCTTTTAGAAATATGCATAAATTAGAGCATTTTGCAGAAGTCAAAGGATTTTATTATTTAAGATGTAGAATTACAAAAGACGAGAGAAGTAGAAGTAGTATAAAGAGCAGAAATGTGCTATCAAAGAAAGTATTCTTCCATACATATAATTTCTGCTCAAGTCAAACATTAATTTGCATATAAGGAAAGGATTTTTTAAAATATTTGCATAGTTGTAAAACATGGACTACGGGGAAACAGAAAATGGAAAGGTCGAGGCTTTTAAAATGTGGTTCTATGATAATATGTTGAAAATAACCAAAGCAGTATAACAAATAAAGAGGTACAAAAAGCAAATGGGTTAAAAACAGTCAACATAGGCAATGAAGTAAAGAACAAAATTGACTAAGCTATTACTTACGGCATACATGATTATGATAGGTATTATTAATAATGAGAAGAACTGCAGATGGAGAAAATAGTGTGTAGACCATAACTTTGAAAGGTAATTTAATATGAAGAAACTGGCTCACAATAAAGAGGATTAGGCCAACAATTTTCCTGCTAAGGAAAATTTGTTTTTATTATTTAAGTTACAATTCATTTTGTGTCGTGGAGAACACCAGCCTACTTTAGGTATTTAAAACAGTAATAGTTTATTGTCTGCTGGAAAGGTTCTGTGCGATATACAGCGCGTAAATATACTAATATTAGCACTTACCGTTTTATATGCTACCATGACATTACCATATGTCATGAACCATTCCAAAATGTTTATAGCGGACTGTATAATGATTGATTGATGATTGATTGATGATGTGCAATGCTTTGTTTCACACACGCACTAATGAAAACACCGCGAACGCGCGTCCGTTGATTACGGGTGCACTCGCGGCTTGACCAAAGTCTGAACACCACTTTCGTGACTGTCACTGTTCAATACCGCACCTTGCGCTATTTAGGAATCGAAGGGTACAGGTAGCGGAAATAAGGAATGCGAAAGGGATAACTCTAAAAGTTGCTTTAAAACGCCTTAACATAACGCCCACCAAAATAAGATTGATTAACTTATTCTTAAACTATGTACTAATGAAAATAAAACGAATACTACGCTACATTTAATATTCATCTTAAACTATTGAGTTGTGCTGTCTACAGGTAGAGGACACAACTTGACTAAAGGTCTTCTAATCGTGCCATGCATAGTTTTTACCCTAGCCACTCGAATAACCCCATCACTTCCAGTGTATAAATAATCGGTGCGGCCTAGTCGCCAGGACAGAGGAGGAGCTTGATCGTCTTTGATTAACACCAAGGTCCCAATTTGGATTTGAGGAGATGAAGTGAAGCATTTAGTCTTTTGTTGCAGGGTATGCAAATAACTTGTACGCCACTGTTTCCAGAAATCTTGTTGTATGCGCTGAATTAGTTGCCAGCGATCCAAAGGAGAAATGTTCAACGCAGTAACGTCAGGATCTGGTAGAACAGACACAGGTTCCAAACCAAGAAAATGATTCGGTGTTAAATATGAAAAATTTTCGGGATTACTACTTAACGGGCACAAAGGCCTTGAATTAAGTAGAGATTCAATTTCAACAAGAACAGTGTTGAGTTCTTCATATGACAATATTGGATTTCCAATGATCTTTTTAAGATGAGAATTGACTGATTTAATCCCGGCTTCCCATAAACCTCCGAAATGAGGAGCGGAAGGGGGGTTGAATATAAGTGTTATACCTTCTGCACCAGCAATCACTATAAATAGTCATACACTTTCCACGACGAGCGATAAAGCGACGTAAAGCAGCGATGAAAGCTTCTTTTGAAAGACTAGACACTAACTCCAAATGAACGGATTTCGTGCTAAAACAAATGAACAAGCAAATATAAGCCTTTGATGACTTAAATCCTCATTTTCTACTCATTGTAACGGCAAGAGGGCCATCATGATCCACACCAGTATGCAAAAATGCCTTTCCGGGAGTTTCCCTCGAAGTTGGTAAATCACCCATGGGAGGGCAGTAAGTAATAGGGTTTATGCGAAAACAACCGATGCATGACTTCAAACATTTACGAACTGCTCTTTTAGCAGATAGAATCCAAAAATTGTGAGTCAAAAAATTGAGTAGTACGAAGACCAGGATGTAAGTGCTTGTTATGACAATCCAGAATGATTAAGTCTGTTAACCGATGCGATGATGGGAGTAAAATTGGAAATTTCACCCCATAAGGTAGATCTGAATTTCGAAAACGACCACCCACCCTGAGTAAACCATGTGAATCCAGAAAGGGAGTGAGAGGTCTGAGCGATTTGTTAACCGGTTTACCATTTGCTATATTACAAATATCTAGATGGAAGACTTCTTGTTGAACCCTTTTGATCAAAATATGAAGAGAACATTGCTGTTCAACCATAGAAGCATAATCCAGCGCGTCTCTGCGTCTCTGCAATGATGTTTGAGTATTGGAAATGAAGTGACGAACACATGACATAATTCTACATATTTTTGCCAAATTTGAAAAGCGAGTAGTCAATGAGTCTAAGAAATTGTATGAAATAACAACATTCAATGATAAAATTTGTCTTTCCGTTTCGACTGACAACGGATTTAATGAACGAGACACATTAAGCAATGGACATTCTTCTTATGGAAGTTGAAGCCAATGAGGCCCTTTCCACCATAAATGATGTTGTATCAATTCTGAGACTACCAGACCTCGAGAGGCACAATCAGCTGGGTTTTCTGAAAATTTAATATGAAATCATGATGCTGGAGGAATGCGGTCTTGGATATGTGAAATTCGATTGCTGACGAATGTTTTCCAATTATACGATGATGATTTAATCCAAGCGAGTGCAACGGTTGAATCGCACCAGGCATAAATAGTATCGAATGACAATTGTGTTTTGTAAGTAGTGCGAACAAAATCTTCCAAGTTTGACAACAGTAGCGCACCACATAACTCCAAACGAGGCAAAGAAATGCGATTAGTAGGAGCAACCCTAGATTTGGCACACACCAACGATGTTTTAATGTTTTCAACTGTGTCGACGACTCGAAAATAAACAGCGGCTGCATAGCCTGCTTCCGAAGCATCACAGAAACCGTGAAAATGTATACTTTTGTAATTAACATATAAAATCCATCGGGGATCTCGAGTTTCGATAATTCTGACAATTGTTCCAAATAATTTTTCCATTATGATACAATATTTTATGGAGGACTTTCGTCCCAATCCAAACCCAATATCCACAAATATTGGATTAAATGTTTGGCAAAAAATACTAAAGGAGTAAGTAGCCCCAACGGATCGAAAATTCTGGCTACTTCAGACACCATACTGCGTTTCGTACAATCCTTTGAAATAGGATTAACGTGATAAAAGAAATAAACCCCTATGGGCTTCCACTGCAAACCTAAAATCTTTTGTGACAAATTATTTGAATCTTCAAAACTAAAAGTTGTCGGATAACAAGACGATTCTGGTAATCCTTCAAGAATCTTGCTGACGTTGCTGTTCCATTTACGCTGCGTAAACCCTCCTGCTGCACAAATTTGACTTAATTCGAAAATTAAACGTTTTGCTTCCTCCACAGAAGCACAACCATTCACAACATCGTCAACGTAAGTATCTGATGCCAACATCTCAGCAGAACCCGGAAATGTGGCTGACTCCACTTGGGCTAATTCCTGAATGACCCTCAATGCTAAAAATGGAGACGAGGTCATTCCATAAGTGACGGTGTTCAACCGATAATCCCTGATAGGATCCAAAGAATTAAATCTCCAAATTATTTTTTGATATTGACGATGATCTGGCGCAACCAAAACCTGTCTGTACATCTGTTTGATGTCAGCAGTAAATACCACGGCATGTTGACGAAAGTGCGGCAACAAAACCATAATGTCTTTCTGCAACGGAGGAATAACTAACAAATGTTCATTTAACGAACCACCAATAGGCGCATAAGCCGAAGCATCAAAAACCACTCTGAGTTTGGTTGTTGCGCTCTCTGGTTTGACAACGGCATGATGAGGTATGTGGTATTCTGACAAACCATCTATTGAATTTTGACCCAATTTCGAACAAAGTGTCATATGACCACTCTCAATGTAATCTTGCATAAAATCACGATAAGAACTATATAAATGAGAATCTTTTTCCAAACGTCGCTCCAATGAAAGAAATCTACGAATGGCGATCTCGCGAGAATCGACAAAAACAGGCTCTGGGCTTTTGAACGGCAACCGGACCACAAAACGACCACCCTCCTCTCTAGCATGAGTCTCAACGAAATGCCTTTCGCACGCTTCTTCCGCCGAGCTCACCCTAGACGAGTCTGGAATGTTTTCTAGTTTCCAAAAGCGACGTATATTTGAATCCAATGGTTCCACTATTGCACATAACGGTGTGCATGAAGAAACAGGAGAAACAAGTTTTCCTGTCAGTATCTAACCCAACGTTGTCTTTATAGCGACAGCTTCATCCAGCAAACCCACACGAGATTCATTCATCAAAATATGAGCGAAAATATTTGCACCTTGCAACATATCTATTTTGCCGGGTTTATCAAAATTTTCGTCAGCTAAGTTTAAGTCAGACGTATGCGACCAATTATTTGATGGTAACTGTACCGTAGGTAATTTTCCACAAATCTCCGGGAGAACAAAAACATCTACATCATATTGAGGGTTTCTTTCTCCTCTAGGACGAATTTTACATGACAATGTACCTGAAACCTGAGCAACCGATAGTCCCAGTCCTTCCACCTTTACTGAAACTTTTGATTTATTCAAAGCCAAACGTTGACGACATGAGTCAGTCAGGAAACTCTCCATGCTGCCATTATCCAATAAAGCTCTTACAGTTTGAACTCTTCCAAACCCATCATAAACGGATACTTTAGCCGTAGCTAGCAAAGTGACCGTATTTGACGATCTTGCCGAAAATAAACTACTACTGGCAGTGCAGCTAGCTTCCAATTGAGGAGTTGATAAAGACGACAAAACTGTTGACAATGAAACCACAGGCACAGAAGTAACATCCTCAGTCTGCACTGTTGAGTTTCCAAAATGCAGCAAAGTATTGTGGGGTTTTGAACACCTTTTGCACAACTTCTTTGATTTACAATTACTAGCATGATGTGAGTCCATACAAAAATTAATGCACAACCCTTTTCCTTTAACAAAAGTATAACGTTCCTGCGGTGACTTTCCAAGAAACATTTTACACTGATACAAATAATGTGTCGCATCACACAACAAGCATTTATTTATCTTTGACGTAGTCATTAAAGACGTATGAGATTGTGATTTTGAACCCGCATTAGGGCGTTTTTCCCAGTCCACATTCTTACTTGACGATTTGAGTTGTTTATCTGCTAGCACCATACTGCTGATTTCTAGCGCCTTACAGTGCTTTTCAACAAACGATTTCAATTGTTCGAATGTTGGAATATCCTGAGTATTTTCCAACTAGAACGTTTTAAGTAAGTCGACCTCCAATTTTTTTGATAACATGTTGAAAAGAATCAAATCCAACAAATTAATTTTCATTTGACGCAAACCAGCCAAATTTTCTACAAAGCAATTCAGTAATTCTCTTAATTCTACATGTGAGTTAGATTGAGCTTTAGAAATCTTTTCTAACACTGAAAGGTATGTTTTTGCCAATAACCGACGACACTCGTAACGCCGAACGATAATTGAATAAGCAGTTTCAAAATTTTCATTTGTGACAGCCAGATGACGAATAAGATTTTTAGAATTTGAATCTAGAGAGTCCAGTAAGAAGAAATATTTTTCAATGGGTAGTAAATTCTGGTTATCATAAATTAAATTCTTAAACATGCTATGATAAGCGTTAAAATCACAAAACTTTCCAGTGAATTTGCTTATTGATACACGCGGCAATCTAATATTAGTAACACCACTAAGACCAGTAGGCGATCCAGACCTATTTCCAAATGAAGTTTGAGGTTTAATGTCCGATGACTCAAACATGCTTTCAAACTGAGCATTACAAATTTTAATGGACAGTAGCATTTTATCCAATTTGATACGAAGCGATCCAATTTCCTGAATGCTTTCTGCATTTTCTTCATCGAAAATACATGCATGATAAGACATATCAACTTCTTGTTTGATATCCGTGGCGGCTTTTGTAAACAATTTTATTGCAACCAAATTTTCACGAGTCTTTTCCAATTTATCAGTACTGAGCAATAATTCTGAAATCCTATTGACAGCATCTTTCATGTCTAAAATTAGACGATCCATAGAAATTCTAAATTGAGTCATTGTGCTGAATGACACGACCTCAATTAAAATACCAACAACCAAACCTTGTAAATCTGCTGACTAGAATTTCCTACAATACAATTTTAACTAAACTTTCTAACAAAGACCATACCTGAAAACCAAGCCAAACAGTAAAAATATGTTCACTTGCTTAAAAGCTTTCAAACCCCAAGATATGAATGTTTGCAACAGATGTGATTTGTTTGTCTGGTGCCGAAGCAATTATAAAACCACAACCCTTAAAAGCTACCTGCATAAGAATTCACCTCATGTATCCAACATTCTTTCGAAACAGATAAGATAAAACTAGCATTACTATATGTCCCGTTATTTCCAAGGTGCAAACATACCAACGTTTTAAAGCTTTCCGTCTGTAATAAATACCTCAACTTTAATTGAATGTATATAATTGTTGTGATTGAATGAATAAAATGATAGCTACACTAAACATTAGTAGTTATCAAAGGTAATCACGAAAATGTAATGAAACAATGAGGATTAAATACGATTAATGATTAGGATTAATTGTGAAGACACTTCGAGAATTGAACATTATGAAATGATAAGATCAGAGCGCGAAGGATCAATTAATATGCGATATACAGCGCGTAAATAAACTAATATTAGCACTTACTGTTTAATCTGCTACCATGACATTACCATAGGTCATGAACCATTCCAAAATGTTTATAGCGGACTGTATAATGATTGATTGATGATGTGCAATGCTTTGTTTCACACATGCACTAATGAAAACACCGCGAACGCGCGTCCGTTGATTAGGTGTGCACTCGCGGCTTGACCAAAGTCTGAACACCACTCTCGTGACTGTCACTGTTCAATACTGCACCTTGCGCTATATAGGAATCGAAGGGTACAGATAGCGGAAATAAGGAATGCGGAAGGGATAACTCTAAAAGTTGCTTTAAAACGCCTTAAGAGGTTCGCTTCAACCTATTGATTAGGAGAACAATCTGAACAACCTCATTAATTGTTTATACATTGTTTGCTACGATAATGGGTACGTAGTGTTCGAAATACATACCTAGTTTTTAAAATAGTTTGTATCTAAATGCTTCTATTAGGTTTAAGTCAATTAAGTTGTAAAAGTAAGTTGCGTGGTCATGTTTTTTATGTTTTTTAGTATTTGTGTATACAGAAAACTATAATTTTATATTATTCGTATTATTGACACTTATACTGAGTTTGTCTTTTTAGTCAGGTCCCAATCAATTAATACTTCTTTAAGATATAATGATGAAAATTCTAATATTGAAAAGAAATAATAAAGACTAGTAAAAAGTAGTAATGTATTTGAAAAGTAAACGAATTACTTAATTACTGACTCAATTTCTTCGACTGCATTAATCTAAGATAGTATTTCTACATCACGAATTGAGTACTATTTAAATTTTGAAACCAAAAAGAAGCAGCTGTTTTTACACTATGTACCACATATAATTTAAAAATCGTGCACACCTTTCAATAGAGAGCAAGAAACTAGGAATACAAATACTCGGAAAATATTTAGCGCACTAATGGAATCTCGCCTTTGATCGAGATTAACTTTGGCTTTTATCTTTATTCCTTTTTATTGCAATTGTTTTTATAAGGTTAAATAAGAGGAGTCTGATTTTATCATTATAACCAAGTCTACTCAAGACAACAATGTATATAAACACACATACACACAAATATATATATATTATCGTTGTGAGTCACAAATTAATACTGCGACTTAGGTACAGCTGAATTGTATTAATGAGGATGCAGTAGAAAATATGAAATTACTATCTTACCATGTATATAAATAATTATTCTATTCTTCTAAAAAATACCTTTCAATAACAAGTTTTCATTGTATTTACCGTAAAACTCATTTAAAAACTATCAATTTTACGCATTTATAAAGTAAAGCATATTTTCCGTGTAGATATTCTTTAAAAAAAGAACACCAATTATAAAAGCATTAAATAACGTTGTTGTCTATCATTAATAGATGGAATACGTTAATTTACATCTATCAACTTAAAGGGCATTGAATAAATTGCAATGTCAAAATATATCAATTAAAACAAAAGTGATGCATTCGTTCTCGATAAAAATTCTATTTTTATTAGTTTTTTATGGCTTTGTTTTAAAGACGTTAATTTGATTTAATTCCAGAATTTTGAATATCTACGTTATTTAATAAAAAATACGCGATGTACTACAAATATTCTAAAAGCCATTAAATGAGCCACATATTTTCAAGCAATGAATAAACGCTCCAATTCGAGGAAGCGCTACAATCGAAAAAGCCCTAAAAATAGATAAGGACGATTTTAATAGCACTAAGAAAGAAATGCCGTTCATTGTTTTTGTGTATTAACAAAGAATGAAAGATTTTACGACCACAATAGCTGTACACAAATTGCTCATTAAACGCGAAATCTGCGTAATTATTACAACATCCGTCACCAATCTTCGGGAACATGATCTAGAATGGAATGAAAAGAATAACGTATTCAAAATTTTAGTATATAAAACGGAAATGAATTAGTACGAGATCATTCATTCTAATGTCAAGCAACATGTAAGTTTCGAATGAAGATTAATTCTTTAATTCGTTATACCACATGCAATATGTAATATAGAACTTTGATTATTTATGAAGCATAATTATTGTTAAGAATGCGACGAAAATTAAACGATCTTTGATATAAATAATCTTGGTACTAGATCAACTGCTGATTTAATGATCAAAAATAAATGTATTTTTACAAACTGATATTTCAACGTCAGGATTGATTATAGATGGAGATTACAAGTGGAACCAGGAGCTATTTAATACCGTTAATTACAATGGAAATGGGATATTTATAAACACTGCTTGACAACACCAACTGCAACTATACTTTTGTTTTTGTAACTTAATAGGATATTTGAGTAAACTAGCCAGAATAAGATTTTAATTTTATAAAATTATTTGTCAAGGGCATAATTTTCAAACAGTTTTGAGGTAAAAGTTTAAAGCATTTTAAGCTTTACTAAATTTTCTGCCCAGCATCGTTAGTCAATAGACTGACAACGGACGCAATAACAAGATAGTTAAATTATCTCGAGAATTTTAAGGAGAAGTTTTGTTTGGTTCTAAGCTTGTTAACAAGGATTAGGTAAAGATTATTTTAATAAGTAAGTAATCATAAGGTAGAATTTTTTGTCTAAGCTTAAACTGGAAATTGTTTTTATAAGCATTTTTTGTATCTCTTGAATATAAGAGATCCTTTAGATAATGTGCATGAAAGAAAAATATTTATGAATGCATAAAAAATTGTTCATAAATGTTTCTTGAAATATTTGCGTTTCATTTCTGCTGATAAAATTCAGGTCAGGCAAAGAAAAGGACATGACTTTGTATTTACATGTTATATTCCTTTCACGATCTTTCCATTCTACAATAAAGCAATACAACTTTCATTGTTCAGAAGGAAAATATTCACAAACGGATTAAAGGCAGAATGCTAAAGTTTTCTTTATATTGGGCTTGGTTTTTTAAATGGTGTGTCCTTAAAGAGTGTTATTTTACACGGAAACCTTATTTAATGTGCTAATACAATACACTTATGTTTATATGGGGTAGGAAAATTAAGTACAGAGAAATTTTACTTTTCTTCGTTTTTCTTCTCTTTGAAACGAACGAAAATTTATCTCCAGGAATTTAAAAAAAAAGTATCTCATATTAGCGTTGACGTCACGGTAAACACATGACGATGTTTTGTTTTCGTCAACTTATAGTTAAGAACGTCACATTTAATAATACATATGGTTGGAGAAAAACATATTTGACGTGATGATAGTTCTAGTCTCTTTTTGTAAAACGAACTGTATATAGAAAGTGTTTTAAAATAAAGTGAAAATTGGTAGCAAATATAAATAAACCTGAAAAATAGCAACTATTGCAGAAAGAAACTTGAAAATCGAAACAACAGATGCTGTAAAAAAGCTGGTGCTCATAAGTTCACTGCAATACCTAACCAAAGCACTTTTATCGAAATCGATGAAAGCGTTTGTACAATATGCGAAAGGTTTATGAAAATAAATAAATTTGGTGCCCATTGATTATATGAGTGGATATTTTTGCTTCATCTAGATGTTTGATTTTATTCTCTTAAGTAATGGCAACACCTTTGGCGTAAACGCTATGCGACTACACATTTGTGAAAACCTTGTATCGAATTTTAATTTTTAAGATTAAAGTTTTTCAATTTCTAGCTTTTTATAGATTATCATTGGCATTTAGTTGAATATCGTTAAGTTATAAATAAAGTAACAATATCTGTTATGCTGAAGCAACAAAGATTTTCACACTTTCCTACTATGATTTTTACGAAATCTGGAACCGTTAATATTCAGAAAAATTTAAATCCTGGAAGTCAAGACCTCTCACTTTACAATTTTAATCGTTTCACGTCTATCTCTATTGACTTACAGCGTTTTATATTGGTAAAACCAGTTTCAGCACTAGTGCAATTTATAGGTTCTTTTGGCAGTTTTGGTGCAATAAGTGTGCTTTATTGGAAATTCGGTGCTATTAAATTTGCACTTAGTGCACACTCAATTCAAGATATCTAGCACGAGCTCTAGAAGCTCATGCTGCCTTCAGAGTAATTGTCAAATCAAATAACAATTCATGTCATTGTCGATAATATTAAACTTTCCTTTTAATTTTACTGAAAATATGGACAAATCATTCGAAATTGTTTCTGATTTGTTGACATGTTCCAGCGATGACGACGAAAATATGTTATTTGTTACTTTGATGCGTGAAAGAGTTCCGGTACCAAAAATACCCAATTTTATAGAAAATGTTGTATACAGGTTTACAGACTCTCAGGTAACTTTCATTTTTTGTGTTAGTATGTTCCTCTTTAATAATACTATATAATTGTTGTAATTTAAAGCAAAGTTTCACATAGAAAGAGAAACAGTATATTGGCTCATTCAAGTTTTTGAAGCTTCCCAATATTTTCCAAAGGATAGTATGCACGGAGGTAAAACACGCATAGCTGAAAAGCATATTGTCTTTCTTATGGTAAAAATTTAAACGGACAAAATATCACAAGTAGTAGATTCTGATATTTAACTATCTTTTAGGTGTAGTGGAAATAAAACACTATTAAGAAAAGTTTCTCAGAGATTTGATCTATCTATATCTTCTCTTCATAGGTGTATTAATCGAGTGGTGTAATTTTTAGTTCAAATGGCTCCAAATATAATAAAAATGCCAGCTACAGATGAAGATAAAGGCGAATTGCAGAAAAATTTTCAAGAGTATGTTATGTAAAAAGGTTATAAGGTTTTAAGAATTTTTGTTGCAGATTTCTGGATTTCCAAATATAATTGAATGTATTCATGGGCCGGTCTTCTATAAATATTAGAACACCAGCTCTTAAAATTAAATCCACTTATACAAACAGGCACGACATTCCATTCATAACTTTACAGGGTATATGTGATTATCAAAAAAATTCATGCAAGTGTTCGTAGGTTGCCTGGAAAAGAGTGTTGAAGTTGTCGAATATAAGTTTAAAATTATCTGACATATGTGGTGAACGGTACCATGTGTTGGGAGATGGCGCTTATCACATTAGAACATATTTATTAACACCTTACAAAGATTATGGGAATTTAACAGACGGACATAGAAGTTATAATAAACAAGTATCTGCTTCACGAGTACTAATTGAAAACAGCTTTGGCTTACTTAAAGGACGGTTTAAACAATTAGAACATCTACATATGCATTATGTTGCAAAAATGGACATTGAGTATAGAGAAGTTCAGGACGATCTACCGGAATTATACCAAGAACAAGATTCAAAACTTCATCTCAGAAGAAAGGGCGAAAAAAAGAGACATGCTAAAAATAGTTTGATTTATTTGTAATTCAATTAGAAAGGTGAAATTTCATTTAATTTATCAATTTTGAATTATCTCAACATACAGTTTAGAATATCTTACCAAAATATGAGTAATCATGTTCAAATTAATAACAAATTGTTAAGTTTTCTAGCATGTAATATTAAACAATTACATTACACAACAAAATAAAAAAATTAAGCACTATAGGATTTTTAACATTAAATTGAATTATTTATTTTTTTTGCCAAATAATTCGCGGATAAGTTTGAGCTTCTCTTTATGGCGTCTTTATCTAGCTTCTTCCTTCCTTTAAAATATTTTAATTATTATTTCTTGTAATCATTTCACCCTTTTTGTAGATGGGGGTAGAGATAGTGTTACTGCTACTACTACATCTAGAAGTCGAAGAAGTGCTTGATGTACGGTATCTTCTTTTATGAATAATTATTCCATCGGCCGATCCAGTTACTTCAGGTTCTATAGAGTCATCGACTGCGGAATTTTTGTTAATTTCAACTTCAAAAGGTACTGTTTCTCTGGATGATCCAGATGTTCTATTATCTTCTACAGCGCTTTTCTTCCTTTTTAAAATAGTTTTATACCTATTATCTGTTCGTATGCCAGTCTTATTTGTTTGGAAATGGTCATTACGCCTTTCTGCTATTTTCGACCACATATGTTTCTTGGTCTTGAATTTTTTTGTGGGCCTACAGAAGGCAGTAGTTGCTCATATAAATCTAATAACAATACTGTCTCTGCATATGTCCACTCTGCTAAGCAAGCAAATGTCAAAAGTACAGTTTAATACAGTATACCTGTCCGTCGATTTAGAAAGAATAGCAACAATTTCACTATCCTGATTGTGAACATTATCAAGATATATAGGCGTTTCCCTAAATATAAGTAAATTTTATAGCTATAGTATTTACTTTGTGAATACACTTACGATCCATGATGGATCGTTTTCAATGTTTTCAATGGTCCTGTTAGTGATATGAAACCATTATTAATCAATTCAATTAAATAATTTTTCACATATTCATCATTATCTGAAAATCAAAGTTAAACAATAAATCAGTTGCCAGAATATGGTATATATTGTCACCAAGAAAACTTAGGATTTGGGAGGTGTGTTCTTGGTGCCCCTGTCTGCTAAGAAATACACTCAAAGTAAAAAGCTTTTATTTGTCAAATAAAACATTTGTAAGGTTAGGTTATTAATATTCATCATTAATGGCATTATTGTTTAATAATTTTAGAAGATTTAATTAACAATGACATGACATAATACGCGCCATGGAATTTTAAATTTGTTTAAAAATGCTTTGTTCCCGTAGTGTACTTTTGAAACAAATCGCTTTCTGATTGGTTCCATACGTTGTTGTTGGAAATTAGTTAACATATTTTCTGGGTCCTATGTTTGCTTGGTGGCACTGTACCTATGCATGGTCGCTTTCATCATCAATAACCCCTATCAACATTACTTCATCGTTTATTTTATAGAAAATCTTAGTTTCATTTGCGTTTTCAATTTTTTTAACAAGACAAATTATTAAAGACAGTTGTCAGTTTTACATAACCTCACAATATGAATATCGGTATCGCGTTTTCTATTGGTATTGCACCAGTGCAGGTTTCTACTACAACCAGTGCAGTGCTTAAACAACTCTAGGGCAGCACGAGGTTTACCAATAGAAAACGCTATTAATTCCGTTTGAAATGAATACGGATATCACACTACCTACATAATAATATTAGTTAAATGTATGTTTGAGCAGGAACAACTCATTGGTGTTTAACAATCGGTGTCGTATCTCCAGCTCTTAAAATTACTAAACAATAAAATGAGACAGACCATTATTACATCAAGCTTATATACTAAACAAAGGTTAAAACTTTTCCTCAAGATGCTGTCTTATCAATTTTTGTGTCGCTATGGCTCAGTCAGGAGGTTATGACCCTTTACATTACGCTTTAAACCGAGTGTAATAAAAGCAGATGTTCAAATACAGCTATCATTAATTTTACTCACTTTTTAATTGGTTTAAATCGCAAAGGCAACCGTCCATTTACTACTTTCTGAAATACTTGTTTACTTAAAGACTTGCTACAGTCCAAGTGAAGCGTTTAAGTATATTAAGAAAACCAGCTCGTCGTCATTCAAGTTTACGTTTAATTTGCTCCACTTACACTATATCAATCCTTTTTTAGTAGCTGATCTAATTTAGGAACATAAAATTAAATCGGTTTAGATATTTAAATATCTTCTATTCAAAATTGCCAATCCAAACGTATAACAGTTATTTCTATTATAGACCATGCAATGATGCAAATACTATTTAAAGGCGAGCTTGCGACATCTAGTTTGGGCCGTTTTTAGGAAATATAGTGAATATAGTAGAAAACCAGAGAACTAAATAGGTAGTTATTTCTTTATATATTACTAAACACAAATAATGAATTACTTGGTGTTACAATAATTCAGTAAAACGAAATCATAATATCATCTAGAAACAAATCAAATAAGATTATTTATAATATGTTATTGCACAATTGGTTAGCGCATCGGCGGCCAAAATCGAAGAATTCTACCCGGGACATTCAGTTTTCATATTTCAATCACTAACTCAATTTGAAATGATCATTTAGGCTTTGAATAAAAGTGCACCTTATCATTTTATCTTATCAATTAACAGGGTGTCCGGAAAATACGTGTACAACGTAAGAACAGGGATTCTTTGGCTCGAAATAGATCGATTTGAGCCAACTTACCTATTATATAAGTTGCTTCATTTAGCCGCTAGAGGGCTTCAAAAATCGTGAAAAATATTTGATATTTTAAAATAACTTGAAAACGCGTCGATAGATTTTGACCATTTTTGGGGTGCGAGTTTGTACTTTCAATTGACATCTTTTGGTGGTGTACGCAATAATTTTAAAAGCATACGAGTGTCCCAAAAATGATGTATTGTATATATATATATATCTGACCATTACCTTTTTCCTGTTTATGCAATGACTGCCAATTTTTTTTATGAGTAGCCGACTTAATTTGGAAACTTTTTTGTCTCCTGTAAAATTTTGATTAGACGAGCGGTTTGACAAAAAAAAATAATTTCAAATGTCTGCATACTTTCGTTGTCATTGCTGCATGAAGTATAAAACGGGGAAAATCAAAAAGCATAGTTTAGTAGTTGGCTTTGCTTTTTATTTGTTATTTAATTTGACTGTCATTTAACCTCAGTTTACCTGTCAAGTCGTGAATTTCTGCTTAATTCAATAAAAGTTTGCATCTTTCATCTTACATTATGAGTACTTACACAAACAACGAACAGGTGGATATGCTTTTGGTTTTCGAATTTTGTCAAGGCAATGATCGTGAAACCGTCAGAGTCTATAGGGAAAAATTTCCTAATCGCCGAATGCCAAACCACCAAACATTCGCAAATATTGAAAGACGTCTTCGTGAAAATGGTAGCTTTCAGGCAAGAAATGCGGATCGAGGACGTCAACATACCACAAGAACTGCGGATCTGGAGGAACAAATTTTGGATAGAGTTGAAGAAGACCCAAAAATAAGCACCAAACGCTTAGGACTTGAACTACAAGTTCCTAAAAGTATTGTTCATGACGTTTTAAAGGAACAGTTATTACACCCATACCACGTTCAACAGGTACAAGACCTTTTGTCTATCGATCCTGAGAAGCGTCTAGCTTTCTGTCAATTTATTCAAGATCAGAGAATTCAAAATACAAATTTCAGTCGCAAAATTTTATTTACAGACAAAGCTTTTTTTACAAGATCTGGTATTACTAACATACATAATGAACATGTTTACGCTGTAGAAAATCCTCATGCAACTAAAGTGACTCACTATCAACATGAATTTAAGATTAATGTCTGGGCTGGAGTTATTTATAATTTTATTATTGGTCCTGTTGCGATACCAAATCGATTAAACAGAGACAATTACTTCAACTTTCTACAACAAACATTACCGAATATATTGGAAGATCTGCCATTGTTACTTCGCCAAGACATGTGGTTCATGCACGATGGTGTTCCTCCCCACTTTACTCTAGCTGTTCGACAACATTTACACGAAAAATATCCGGATCGATGGATCGGGAGGGGATATGATGCTCCTACAAATTAGCCAGCACGATCGCCGGACTTGACGCCCTGTGATTATTTTTTGTGGGGTACCTTAAAATCTAAGGTTTATTCGTCTCCACTTAATAGCGAAGAAGGATTGTATAGACGAATTTTAAATGCAGCCAACTTTTTAAAAAATAATGCACAAACAATGCAGAGGGTTCAGTTAAACTTCTTACGAAGAGTTAATTTGTGCACTGAAGAAAATGGCGACCATTCTAAAAATTTATTGTAATGGTCCAACACTTGTACCGCGCTGTTAATTTTCAATGATAGTAATAAAAAATAAACAAAACAATGAAATAAAAATAAAAAAAACAGACATTTGAAATTATTTTTTTCTGTCAAACCGCTCGTCTAATCAAAATTTTACAAGAGACAACAAAGTTTCCAAATTAAGTCGGCTACTCATAAAAAAAATTGGTAGTCATTGCATAAAAAGAAATAGGTAATGGTCAGATATATATACAATTTATCATTTTTGGGACACTGGTATGTTTTTAAAATTATTGCGTAAACCACCAAAAGATGTCAATTGAAAGTAGAAACTCGCACCCCAAAAATGGTCAAAATGTATCGACGCGTTTTCGATTTATTTTAGAATATCAAATATTTTTTACGATTTTTGAAGCCCTCTAGCGGCTAAATGAAACAACTTGTATAATAGGTAAGGTGGCTCAAATCGATCTATTTTGAGCCAAAGAATCTCAGTTCTTACGTTGTACACGTATTTTCCGAACACCCTGTATATATATATATATATATATATATATATATATATCAATGTGATCTTGAGGTCACGAGAGTTCACTAAACGCCAAATTCTGCAAAACACCCTCCCAAAACGGAGAAAAGTAAAATTTTCCAATATTTAAATTTCACATGTATAAACATACAAGCGTATTCCCTCAACACGGTTAATGTATTTCTGTGCAAAATAAATATGCTATAAGTACGTATAATATTTAAATACCATTTAAGAACATTACATATTATATCTATACAGCATAAGAATGAAGCCCAATCAAGCAGTCATTGATCAAATCCGTGTGTAAATATTAATTCCTGGAAATACAAATATTACGGCATTTACAATCATAAGAACGAAGAACTTAGTAATTGTGTAATTTAAAATCCCTATACAGATATTCTTTAAAACCAAACCGTTTCATTTATATTAAAACAGGTTTTTATTGCATTTATCGTAAAACGGGTCTCGTGCACTTTTAAAATACAAAATTAATTGTAATTAGTAAAAATACTACAGAATTTATTAATTGTGTAATTAAAATCCCTGTGAATAATCAAAGTTTTATTGCGCGTATGTAAACCGAAAAAATCCACTTTAGATAACTTCGATTTTGAGCTATCTTTTTTAAGATATGCGAAAATAAAATTTGTACTTAGTTAGAATGAAAATCAATCTTTAAAAATACCACAATAAGCGTTATTTATTGAAAACGTAATACTCTGCATTTATTTCAAACAAATTTATTCCAGAACTTTCGAATATTTACTTTGTTTAATAATAGAATACAGCATTTCTTTCGAGAGACTTCAAAAAAGTCATAATTCATATACGTCATAGCAAATTAATTATCTTGTATGAATAAACGCTTCAATTCGAAGAAACGCTACTACTTGGAGGTCATAGAATAGATAAGATAGGGCAGTTAATAGCTGTAATTACATTACAGAAGTCGTAAGAGAGAGATAACAACGGCTAGTTTTAATGCATTAATAAAGAATGGGAACTTTTTACAACAGTAATTAATTTTGAAAACTGACAGCTCATTAGAGATAAAGAGCGAAATCGTGGTGGAATATTACACCACGCGGATGTCATAATTCGAGAACATTATCTAGAAGGAAATCGAAATATGACGTATTTAGAATTCCATTATGTAAAAAGGAATTTTACGAGCAGCGGTCATTCATTCATTAATTCATTCCTACGACATACAACATACATCGATATGTAATTTGGGCTTTGTTTAAAAGTTGTTACGTATACTTCACGATGGTCAGTTAAAACCTACCCCTTTTTTGGTATTTCATTATTCATTCACGTACATTCAGCTCAAATCGTTCAACAATACCCGGGATATTAGACCTTCCTACAATAAATACGCTTTCTAATAATTTTCCATTTAAGCCTATCTATTTCGAAACGAAAAGCTCTTCTATAATCTCAATTGTCCGTACTTTGTTTGAGGTATCCGTTGACTTGATACATAATACTATAGCGCATAATTACTTCTTATTATTATACACAATCATAAAGACTCGTTGAAATAAGAGATCGTACCTATTTATTAATAATGGTTATTCAAAACCTCTCGTAAACAAATTAATATTTAGTTCTAGCAGTGGAAAAAATGACAAAATAAGAGCAATCGACAAATAGTGTTGTGCATAAAAAGTTACTAATGATAAATGGTTTAACACCAAGGTTAGTAAACATTTTGAAAGACGTTTGTATGGTTATTTCAAAATATAATTAATTCACAGTTGGTCAACTTTTTTCAAGTACCAAAATTAGGTCTTCAGTCCTGGAACTGGTTAGACGTGTACCCTAATTGTTTCCTATTCCGAACTAACCTACACATTTCTCTGAAGTTGACGCAGTCTGCTTCTATGACCAGGGCCGCGCCAAGGCTATATAGCGCCCTGGGGCAAAAACATTAAGGCGCCTTTTTATTGTAGGAGAATTTTTTTAATGGAGTAGAGTAGGAGCGTGTTGCTTGCATCTTAGCTTCGCTTACATTATTTAATTTTTTCAAAAAATTGTGCCTTTGTAACAAAGGCTTTGTTCTTTACTCTGTACATTATTTTCAAACATTTATAAAATTGCCTGGCTAGGGACAAATATAAATAAGTACCTAGAACTAAATTTTTTTCATAATTTGAAATAAAAGTCGTATATCGTTTTATACTATACATAAACTTTATAATAAGATAAACGCTAAAAGTGTTTTATCACAAAATATATTTTTTAAGTAGTACCACCAAAAAAGTAACGATACGATATATTAAAAAAAAAATATAAACTTATAAAGATTTTAATCAAAAAGTATATCTTACATTTTTACAATATTTTTTAAATTATACATATCTAGAGTGTATATATAATAGCATAGTAGTAGTAGCATTGCACTAAACTAAACGAACTTGACTTTGCGTGCTTTATTTTTTGCAAATTTATTTATCAATTCTTCAGTTTCTAAATCTTTTAGTAGTTCAGATTCAATTGAAATAGTAGCAAGATTTGCCAGTCTTTCCTGAGCCATACTGGATCTTAGATAGTTTATATCATTTTTAATTTTGAAAACGAACGTTCTGCTGTGGCGACAGATACTGGCATAGTTAACAAAATTCGTAAAGCCACATAAGTGTTTGGAAAGGATTGCTTCAAATTATTATTAATAATGTAATTTAAAGTTTCTATAGGAGTGGAAGTGTTCACTTCACCTAAATTAATAAACTGTAATTCGTTTAGGAGTTCTACACCACTTATGTCACGTTCAATGAGATTTAGATCAGTTAATACTATTTCAAGGTCTGTACATAACTTTAACTGCTCCTGTTTAGAATATTTGGAAAAATTGGAAATGTCCCACAAAAAGTTAAAATGATTTGAATAAGCTGATAATAATTGAAATCTTTCATTTACAGATTCTATAGTTATATCTAACATACTAAAAAAAGAATTTACTTTAAACTTTAATTTTTCATCTTCAGTGAGTTCATCATCGTGTTCGTAACTGAATTGTTTCTTAACTTTTTTCACCTTCAAGTCATCTTTTTTTTTAAATTCAAAATCAACGTCGAATGAATCAGCTATTTCACGAGCATCGACTACCAAGTCGTTGAATCCTTTATCTGATCTGTATTCTGTTAACCAATTAACTAAAGTTTTTAAATTAGCACAGGACTCTGCTATATTAAAATCCTCAGTTTGTAAAAGTTTACTTACAATATTGACTTTATTTAAAATATTATACCATAAAATCAACATACATATAAACACAACATTTTTTTTTTGGCAAACGATGATACCGTATTTTTTGAATTATTGTCAAAAGCTTTATTTCCTTCACTAGAGATTTCAAATAGAGCATCGTATATTTCTCCAAGCTGATATCTTAAAGGAGTTAAAGCATCAACTCTACTAGACCATCTTGTATCAGATAAGGGTTTTAAGGTTAAATTTGATATATTTGTTTTTAAGACTGACCAACGGTTAGTTGAAGCGGAAAAAAATTATAAAATTCCTGTACTATAGAAAAAAATTTACATTTGAAATATTTGATTTTGCGGCATCGTTCACGACAAGGTTTAAACTATGGTTGCAACAAGGCACAAAGAATGCTCTTGGATTTATATTAAGAATTTTTTTTTGTAACCCATTATGTTTACCGCGCATGTTTGCACCATTGTCATATCCTTGGCCGCGTAAATAATAAATATCTAAGCCATTTTTTTCCAATGTTTCTATTAAGAAATTTTTCAAACCCTCACCTATACAATCATTTATAGGGCAAAAAGTTAAGAAATGTTATTTTTTTTTTGAATTAACGAATCTAACACATACTGATATTTGTTCTTGATGACTAGCATCCGGGGTACAATCAAGTACAATTGAAAAATATTTAGCTGTTTTAATCATGCCTAAAATTTTTAATTTAAGATTTTCTCCTATTAAATTAATTATTTTGTTTTGAATTCTGTCCCCAAGATAATGAGGCATTTTTATCTTTTCCTGCATTTGGATCCTTCTCGTGTGCTCAGATATTATAGGATCAAATTTTGCTAACATTTCAATGCATTTTAGAAAACTGCCATTATTTTTCAAACAGTTTGCTATTGGTACCACGTAAAGCCAAGTTTTGCTCAGCAAGAAATTGAATAATATAAAAAATGCGCTCGTTAACTCCATGCCAATATTTTGTTTCTATATTAATTAAATTTTGAGCCGCAGAATCAATTGCCATTTTTTTAAGCGAGTGAAGCATTCTGACCATTTTTTTAAGTTCTCAAAATGAAATTTACTTTTTTCATGGATACTTAAATGTTCGCCAATGTGGTGCCAGTCATTATACCCATTTTCATCACTTAATTTGATTGTTTTTAAAGTATTTGAAAATATTCTACAACAAAAACAAAACACTGAATTTTTTTCTGTTGAATATAAAAGCCACTCCCGTTCGACTTTTTCATTATTAGACAAAATTCGTGAATAATATTTATCCGAAAACTTTCGGCCTGATATTTTATCATTGGGGTAATTTATACAATTTTTACTTCGATAATGAGTAGGCCCGTTTTCAATTAATATTCGTACATCTCTAGGAGACAATATTTTTGGCCACAAACCTGGATCTTGAGGAAGTTGCGTATCGTTGACTTCCGCAGAAACTACGTCTTCGTCTTCATCAACTTCGTCTGTAGATGTTGATGGAATCTCTTGTAGTTTAGACTACTCCCGGTCCTCCTTCGAAGTAGATCGAAGATCTGCATCTGTTTGTATATTTGTGCTTGAAGGTGAAGGAAAAAATACCGTAATTTTGGAATTCGTCTTCTCCAGTTCTTTTTCCCGCTTTCTTTTTTTCATCAAATTTTGATATCATGAAGGCTTTTTTTTTCTTTATTAAACATCTATAATAAATTAAAATAGACTATTACAGAATTGAAATTTCGCTAGATACGCCAATCTTAAAATTTATTTATTATTTCTCTATTCATATCGGCAACAACATACAATTTACGAAATTTTGAAATTATGAAGTAGCGATTTTGGACACTCTGTATCTCAAAAACTAACTGTTAAACTTACAGCTTTGTCGCAATGGACACATTAATTCATTAATAGGGCAAATTTGCAACATATCAAAATTGTATAATATCGAAAAACACTTAACTTTTTTAATTTAGGTGCACAATTTACAGTCTTTACGACACTTCGATACCCAATGTTAAATGAATTGTTTTTAAAAGCGCGGCGGTATTTATAAAGATTCAAGACTCAAGATTCAACAGGAAGGAATGAACGGGAAAACTTGCAGAAACAAGAATAAACTCACTTTCTGCGTTCTAGTCAACATATAGGGATGAGAGCAAGCACTGTTACGGTAAAACATTCATAACCGATAATTAACGAATACATAAACATAATAAAAATAAAATTGTGCAACTAGCGCACCGTCGCGATATTGGAGTGTTGCCCTAATATTGTAGATCATCATCGGTTGAGAACATCTGATACAAAACATCGATGTTCCGATAATTAATGAAATTTAATTAGTTATTCATAGCGAATGCGCGCGTAAACGTACAGGGGACCTTTGGGAAGTCTCGTGTCTTAAACAAAAATAAGAATTTTGGTAAGTTTTAAATATTATATTTAATATTTAATATTATATTTAAATATTAAATACTACAAGGGCAAAAACCCACGGCGCCAAGAGTCCAAAGGCGCCTCACGGCGCGGCCTTGTCTATCACTATATGTGTCCAAAAGTCTGATCTCGGTCTACCTCTACTTCTTTTTCCTATCTCTGCTTGTAATATATCCCGTACTTTTTCCCAAAAATGCCTCCAACTTTTTTCACACAAATATCTTTCTTCCTCTACTATTTCTATAACCTATTTGTTATTAACCTTGTTTGTCATCATCCTTATACATCTGAAGCACAACATTCCAGAAGGCTTCTATCCCTTTCTGTCTGCTTTTCCTACTGCCCCTATTTTATTGACGTACTGTGCTGTGCTCCACACATGCTTTAAACAATTTTCTTCTTGTCTCTATGTTTGTTGTCTTTGAGCATATCCTCTGTTCTTTCTTGTTACATGTAGTTTGGTCACCTTCTATTGTTTTACAGTTATATACCCTATTTCCACGATATTCAGTGGTATGTAAAGGGGGTTAAGCAGCCTGTGGCTGCCAAGTTCACCCAGTACTTGAACATTTATCAAATTAATAGTTTTTCCAATACATCATTTCGCACAATCAACATTAGTTGAAAATATTCCACAAACCACATCTGTATATAATAATCATAAGGTTTAAGTGCACTTACTTTGTCGTCATTAGATTTTCCGTCTTGAAACTACTAGGAGGCGTACTTCCACTTATTTATGTTTCAAACATAAAAGATAAAACTCCTATGCTGAATCTTTGCAATATTGGGTATTCCATTCTTTGCCGAGAATGTGACAAAATTTATATAGGGCAGTCATCACAATGGCTGTGCTCTGGAATTGTTCAGCATAGGAGCGACTGCAAAAAAGAGAATTCTTGTGCATTAGCTTGCCATACAAACGATTCTAACCATTATCTCAATTTTGACAATGTAAAAGTTTTGGATATAGAAAATTCATTCAAGATCATACTTTTTCTTGATATGGGTCACATAATAAACAATGTAAATACTTTTAACTTCAAAACAGACAAGAAATTTGAACACTTTGTGTATGCATTTACTCAAGTATACATGCTTTATAATGTTATCGTACTAATTAGTTTTAATAATTATCATGCATTAGTTCTCCTTCGAATACATATTTTGAAAGCCAAGCTTTATTTTAATAAGTAAAGCCCCTGAGAGTGATTAGCTGTTTCTTGTGTTTTGATACAAATGTTTTATTTAATTTATTTATTTTACTTTTAGCGATATTTGTTAAATTTGTAATAGTATTTTAACTTCAGTTATTCTAAGTAACCTATTGTAGATCTTATATCAGTGACAATCACAATTACTTTACAGCACCCTGAAGAATATTTGAAATACATCGAAAGCTCGGTAAAAAACAAATACGAGTTTTATCACTAAGAAGATCAAATACCCTGCTATTATTAATTGAATACACTGCTGGTCGTCATTTTTAACTAATTGTTATATATATATATATATATATATATTGTTATGATAAGAGAGTAGTTTAAGGGTAGATGAAGTCATAGGGGTCATAAGATAACTGTAAATATAATTAACGTTAAGAAAACCAAATAATTACACCATTAAAAAGGAGTAAATCGCATATTTTCAAAAGGTCAGTAGCGAGTACACTGTATATAAATTATATTTAATTTAATGCATAACAAAGAAGCTCATTTTGCAATAATTAGATAATATTTAGCTAAAGAAATAATGTGTACGTCCTATAATACGCTTTAAGTTAAAGGAAAGAACAAAGATAATGTTTTAAATACATCAAGCTTCATTAAAATAAACACGTAATCGGTAAAAATAAACAACCTGGCATTCTAGCTATATAAAATTTTCATTAAAATGTCAACGCATAAATAAGAAAACGCATTCAAATACATCATTATTAGAAAGATGAGTACGTGACTGGAATATCATATTTACATGAAAATCCAACATATTTGAAATAACAAACAATAAATAACAGGCGGTCCGCGATATGATAAAAGTTTGGACTATAATCGACAAACATGAAAGATGTGACAAAATTGCAATGGATATTTGGAAATTCTAAGAATATACTGTGATATACAGAACGCTTACGTGATCGACATAGCATTTCATCGAGAATTAAACCAGGGAATTTTGAGAAATACCGGGTTCTACAGAGATAGGCGCAAAGTACAAGCCTTGATCAACGAACACGCCAATTAAAACGTTGAAAGGTGGGGCTTATAAATACCGTAAGGAAACTTGAAAATAAAGAGTATATCTTCAACAAGGCACGAACCACGTCGATTTAAAGTGGAAAATTACGTACCAGTAACAATTAGTGAAAAGTCAATAATTTATTAAAAGTGAAAAACTGAAAGTGCCAATATGTGCAACGAAGAATAACCGTTCTACACGTAAACGTAAGATAAACTATTAATTGAATTTTATTTTTAATATTTAACAATTTAAGACTCCGAATAAAGATCTATATGTAACTCAAAAAGTATATCTATAGATCTAAATATATCTCTAGATGTACCTATAAATAAAAATCTAAAGATACTTCGAAAATACTTACAAGGAAATAAACGTAAATATACTAAAAGTTAGTCCAGAAATCCGAAGGGAAAAATACAAGCAATCATTAATCCATCATTCTGGCCAACAAGTAAAGCAAGTCGAACTGTATCAATCAAGGGGTGATGACCACAGATACTCTGAGGCAATTCCAAGGAAAATACAGGTTAGAGATCTTAAATTTTTCATTAGTTAAAAACTGTTTCCATTTTTATATTTGCTATATATTATGTATCTGTAAGGGTCAACAAAAAGGTCAATTGAGAATTTGAAAAATAGAGAAAGCATCTTTGAGCATTCGAAAGGTACTTAGAGTAATTACAAAGATATTTTTGCTGACTTTCAGGAAAATTAAATTTGGTGAATGTGAATAATTTATTCAGGGGCTACTTATAAATTGACATAAAACTGTACATATTATCAATCATTATACTGTGTAATTTTGAATTGCTTTATTTAAATTATTTCAACAGATAGAAAGAAAAGGGATTAAACAATCTTTATTGTTGTGAAGTAGGGCATTCTGTGTTTAATAGATTGAGCTAGCCATGAAAAAACAAATTCAAGAAATCATAGGATTTTAAAAGGGGCTGATGTTCACACCAATAAAAATAGCAACACCAATCATAAAAGGGCACGTCACAGCAATGAAAATGACACTCAACGTAGGGGGCTTGAATTGTAAGGGCATTATCACAGCAATATATATATATATATTATTGTGGAATTAGAGGTTAAATAGTTGTAGACAATAAAATTTTAGCAACTGTGAATATAGAAACAGGAGCAAATTATTTACGCGCCAAATTAGTTAATTTATATAGTGAAAACAGACGAGTATTAAGATATTTTTCTATTTTAAATTAGAATGTCAAAATTGCATAACGGAAGAAAGCTTTTTAGTACATAAAAACTTAAGGATACGCATAAGGAATTATATTAATTTTAAATCAAACGCATGGAAGCAAAAAGGAAGCTTGCATGTATAGAAAATCAATAATTTTAAAGCAAATATTTCCAGTTACATAAAAGCCAACGTTCGCTTATACAAATACTGAGAATGGTTAAACTGAGAATTGTTATTTTAAACGGTCGGTCACGTACGAAATACACGGGAAAATGTGAAGGCCGACTACAATATCGATTTTCTGTAACTTAAGAGGGGTTCTAAAAGAGACAACAAATATGCGTGGAATGGAGATAGATAGCGGATAGGTGGAGCGCTGTGACGAGGGAAAATTAAATCATTGATTGATGGCTAGCAGTTTTCAAAAAGAGCGCGTCCGTTAAGGTAGTAAACAAAATTCTATGTAACAGCACGACGAAAGGGGGATTTTTCAGAAGTTAGAGTTTGTTACGTTCGGAATTAGTAGAAGTAAATTGAAAATAAGCTTTTCAAGTGAAATAGGTTCCACAGGGGGTTTTGAAAATCATATAAATACACGGAGAAAAATGTTAATGCTTTCTTTCCATTTAGATCTGAGACCGTGCTTAGATCTACAACGTAATAATAGTAAATGCTCTTAGGATTATTAATTATTGTGTGTTTAGTAAAGTTGCATATAACATCTTGTTCTGAAATTATGAAAGCTGTAGTAACGTACCGCAAAAGGTTGTAAAAGTGATACTGCACGAGTTTGTGCTCTTGTTAGATAAAAAGTGCTGTTACTACAACGACTCGATTAAATGCAGGGATGATATTTGGGGTAAGCAAAGTCTAAAGCGTAACTTGTATGCGTGAAGTATACTTGGTATGGAATGTTACGTTTGAGACAAAGCTAATATCTGGGGAGAAGAACAGTAGTAGTAGCGGAGACTTGGATGGTGGGGATCTGTGGATCCAGGCATTATCACAGTAGATGGACACATTGACGAGGGTTTCTGGTAACCATCTTCAGTGGTGACGAGGAATGAAGGCGACTCGAGGTAACGAATCTTAAATTTCTGTTTTTTTATAAACATTTGTGTTGATATTTTTTTGTGTTTGTGTGTTTGACTTATTGGTGGCGTATTTATTACCATAAAACTTGTTTAAAAAGGTATATGTGTAGGACAACTAATTTTGATTCTTAAAAAAGGGTTTATTGATGATATATAAAGGTTTATTCATGCTAGAAATTGTTGTTGTAAGGAGTAAACGGGTCTTTAAATTTGTTTTCAATAAAATGCAAGGTTGAAAAAGCATTTACAGAAACTGGGTTATAATGAGCTCAAAATAAACCAGAATAAAGTCAAACTAGGGTTGCATGTGGGGCCCATCTACTCGTATCATATAGAATTTGTTAAATATATTAAAAATCAAGGACTTTAAAGTATTTAATAATTGAGCTGGTAACAATTGTAACAAACTGTCTGTACCCAAGTGTAAACATTTTATTTTTTAATATGTGTAAATAAAAAGTTGTATGGTTGTTGTATTATTTTGGTAATTTTATTTGACGTTGTGTGTGAGAGAGTGGTATGTATTTAAAATAGTAGCTATTCAAGAAGGGGCCGATTGCTGAGTTAGCCAGGGTGAGCAGCGAAATATACGAAGGCGTTCAAAAGCAAAAGTAAGAAATTTTTTTATTTCTTTAGAAAATTTTATCACTCCCAATTCGTGGGGCATGAATGGTTTTTAGGAAAAGGCTCGATTGTTCCAGAGACTTCCACGGCAATATATATAAATATATATACAGGGTGTCCCAACGCATACGAAACGCTCGATTACTGCTTAATGGTAACGTTTAGTGAAAAAACTTTCAAATAAATGTTATGTATATTCAAAATGGCTACAACGTAAAATTAATTAGTGTTATACAGGGTGTTCAATAAAAAAGTTATATACCAAAGTTATGTTTTTTTAAATGGAACACCCAGTATTTTATTACAAATTCTGATTTCTCGTATCAAACTAAGGTAACTTTTATCAGGATTACCTATACCTAAATCTCATAGTTGTTGAGATATTCAACTTTTTCAAAATCGCATGATTCATTAAAAATTTTGTAACACCATGATTTAGATGATGCTGAACATTTAACTTTTGTAGGGAATAGTATAAACTTGTATTTAATGGAAACATAACACTAGTTATGAAAATAATATACAGGGTGTTCATTGCATCGTTCTCCGTTTATTAAACAATTAATGCCATTAAGTCGCTTATTTCAAATGGAACACCCTGTATATTTTCAAGTAGTAAAATGCAGAATTAAATTCTCTATTCAATAATATAAGGTTACCCTATATTCATATTCAACCGTTTCCGAGTTATTAGCGAATAATTAAAAATGTTGGTACATAATTCTAAAGTTGGGTATAATTTACTTTGATCACAGACGGCGGCGCGTTGCCTAGCAAATAATATTAACTATTTGACTTCGTTGCAACAGCAACCATGTTTAAGTTTTGTTTTTGTCGTTTATCAGTTTTGTATCTGTGTTGTTGTGAGGTGAACATTTGTAAAATGAAAACCTACGGTCTTAACGAAAGGATTGATATGATGTTGGTAGTTGGCGAAGCTGAAGAAAATTGTCTATTAACTACAAGAATTTACGCTCAAAAATTTCCTAATCGAATGCATCCAATAGAGCTGTGTTTGAAAGATTCTTCTAAAGCGTTGCAATAATCTTTCAAACACAGCATACAGTATACAGTATACAGGGTGTGTCAGGTTTCGCAAAATGCAATTAAATTTTTTTTTTAAATTGCACCCTACCAATTTTATTGCTACAATGGATAGTTCATTAGATGTCCTTTCATTTTTGTTAAGCATTCCCTATACCTAAATCCATTACTTTCTGAGATATTTTTGATTTTCTTCAAATTTTATGAATGTTTTTAATTTACATAACTAAAAATAACTTACTATTGGAGAATATTATAAAACAATTAATACATTTTGAGTAACAATCAACTACAGTTATCCAATAACAATTTTCACTAAAGATATAACAACCTACAGTAATACGCTACCAACAGGATTCTGCCAGATGAACAATATGCATTTTATAGAAAATGTTCAAGCAGGAAATCAGGTAGGCTTTGAAAAAAATAACTATTACATGTAAAGTGTCATTTAGGTTTATTAATTGTAGTGTGTTGTCATTTAACAGGATATCTCTCTTGGTATATTCTTGATGCAAGTAGGAAATTTCTTAAACTTGCTCCCAATACCCAAATCATATTTATTTGTTCTTCCACTGTAAAATTCATTTTGAAAACTCCTTCAAAGATTACATTTAAAACATGACTGATAATGTGTTAAATGACAACACACTACAATTAATAAATCTAAATGACATTTTGATTGTAATTGTTATTTTTTTCAAAGCCTGCCTGATTTCCCGTTTGAACGTTTCCTATAAAATGCATATTGTTGATCTGGCAGAATTCTGTTGATAGCGTATTATTGTAGGTTGTTATATCTTTAGTGAAAATTGTTATTGGATAAGTGTAGTTGATTGTTAATCAAAATGTATTAATTGTTTTATAATATTCTCCAATAGTAAGTTATTTTTAGTTATGTAAATTAAAAACATTCATAAAATTTGAAGAAAATCAAAAATATCTCAGAAAATAATGAATTTAGGTATAGGGAATGCTTAACAAAAATGAAAGGACACTTAATAAACTATCCATTGTAGCAATAAAATTGGCAGGATGCCGTTTAAAAAAAATATTTAAAATTGCATTTTGCGAAACCTGACACACCCTGTATACTGTGAAGAAATTTAAAAAAAGTGATATTTACAAATATACTATGGTATATGGTAAAATTTTCTGCATCTTGAAAATTAACATAAGTTGTGTATTAGTGCAGTGGCAATGTATCTAATCGGGGTCATTTTTTCTAAAAACCGTTGAATATCTCAAAAACTAAAAGGAATAGACAAATACAATTTGACATCAAATTAAAGCTCTTTTTATGGGCTTTTCCAAAATGTAATAATATATAAGGTGTTCCATTTAAAAAAATATAAGTTTAATATGCCCTGGAATTATGAAACACCCTGTATGCTTCCAAATATTTTTAGAATGTGTACTTTAGGCATACCTAATATGCCTCCAAATTTGGTTTACGTAGCTTTTATAATAACGGAGTTATCGAACGTTGCCACAATAAAAACTCACCCTGTATATATATATATATATATATATATATATATATATATATATATATATATATTATAAGTAGTTTTTTACACAAGGTAAGTTGATAAATACTAACGTATTGCAATTAATGAGATGAAATAATAACTTAGACCTTTTAAGTAAAGCCCAAATGATCATTTCAAATCGAGCTAGTAATTGAAAGAAGAAAAATATAAGGCCTTGGACAGGATTTGAACCTGCACCTATGTTTTCCCGGAACTGTGCGTTTACCAACTACGCTACCGATGCCGATGGCTATAATTGGAAATTTACAAATCCAAATCGTGTACAGTACCATATATAAACCTAACTTTCAATTACGTTTAACATTTTTGTCAATCATATCTGAAATTGTCAAGTTTTTGACTTATGTTAGATATAGACAGGAAGCAACGCTTAAAATCTCGGCTATAAGCCAAGTATAAATATATAAATATTATAAGTAGTTTTTTACACAAGATAAGTTGATAAATACTAACGTATTGCAATTAATACGATGAAATAATAACTTAGACTTTTTAATTAAAGCCCAAATGATAATTTCAAATCGACCTAGTAATTGAAAGAAGGAAAATATAAGGCCTTGGACAGGATTTGAACCTGCATCTCAGTTTTGCCGGAACTGTGCGTTTATATATATATATATATATATATATATATATATTTATTTATTTATATATATATATATATATATATATAATCTGTAAACAAACTCTTATGAAAATAATATGAGCTTATTGACGAATACAAACCGGTCTAGTAGTTATATAGCCATTAGCAAAACAATAGCTTTATTACTTCACAGGGGAGGAAACATCCACTGACCGATGGTTTCGGCTTTGTTAAGCATCATCACAGCGAATGAGTTTCCAACCCTATGTAGTAATCAATGCTATTATACTGATATAATTTCGAAACAATCTCTGTACTATGGCAAAAGTAAATAAAACCGGCATCAGGTGATAAAACACCAACACTACTAAGCGTTGAAGTACAAAATTGAATCGAAACTACATAGTAGATTTTATAGATGGCTATACAAGTACGCCTGGCCCTTGTGATTTGCGGAATGTTACAGCAAAATTTATTATTGTACAAAATTTCTTATTGCGGACTGCAAATAACGTGTCCTTTATTAATTGAATTGCCTTTGGCGCATGAACCCGGGTGTCACCACGAAAAGATTTGTTAGGTTTGCAAATAAATTTTGCTGTAACATTCCGCAAATCTCAAAGGCCAACATTCTTCCACACCCAGAAGTGGCAGTGTTTCCACTCTAGCGCACTTGCATATAAACAATAACAACAATTGCTGCATATTAATGATAAACATTGAGTTTGTTATTTTTGCTTGTTGTTCATAATGAATTATTATTATGATTATTATTATTATTATTATTATTATTATTACTTGCATGATAGAAAATTTGTAGTAAAAATCAATAATCACCATAGTAAGGAATTTATAATAGATGAGGGATTATTATTATTATTATTATTATTATTATTATTATTATTATTATTATTATTATTATTATTAATATTATTATCATTATTAATATTATTAATATTATTATTATCTATTGCTACACACCCATAATTTTTAAATGTTTTTCTTATGGCAAACCAATCGACTAGAAGTTAATTGGAATATATCTTAGTAGTTGTACCTAAAATTTATCGACTTGTGTAACTTTAAAGTGCACATACTCTGTTGTACATTGACAATTATTTATAGTAATGTACTTACATACCTTACCACGTCCCAAATTTTAATTGACAAAAATACCAAGTGTAATTTGAAATAAAAGATTATAAAATAAAAATGATAAATAAAGTGGCTGAAATACAAACAACCTACGTACACTAATCATTAACCCTGGATAGTTTTTCTCTTTGTCATAATTGAGGGGCGCCAAACCGCCTGTCACAGTAAACCTTTCGGCATTACTCCTACACGGAAAACGGTTATTCCACATAGGCCTGATTTGCTTTTGGTTTTCTAAACTTTCATCATTATACCGTTCTCTAAAACACCGTAAAAACACTCAAATCTTATCCAATTAAATAGATTTTCGAAATCAAGCCTATTTTCAAATACGACTTTATCATTGGTTATCACAAATGTGTCTGTTTACCTAGATCCTAAATAAATGCAAATTTAATTCCACCTGTACTAACACTTTATTGACATTGAATAGTTGCGATATAAATACAAATGTGCAAAAGAACTTAATTTCTTAACCTCAACCTGGCCAGGTATTGCTTATAGAAATCTTAAAAGATCATTATATCAAATTCATCATTAATACTATCATTCAATATTTTCTCGATTCACATATTAAATTACCTGACATTATGAATTCCAATTTCTGTAAATCTACATTTAAAATCAATGTACACTAATTTCATTGCCAATTACTTTTATTTTGACTAGATTTCCTATTACATAAATATACAGACCATTTGTATCTTCGACCCACACGTGCATAATTATGTAATTTATACATAAAAGCTCATTCTACTCACTGCTTAGTTTTGGGATGTCCAATATGCGGCGCGTTGTTTTCCTTTCAGAAATCCATATTATCTGTTTAAAACTGTGTTTCCTTACCACTTTTACACTCCTCCCATACTAACTTACTACAGCGCGGGCCTCCACCGTATTAATCTCTCAAATAACTACTGCATTTCGTCTTTTAAAATTCCTTGCTCTCGAATAACTAATTCATTCTTTTCAGTCTGATGTTTTACTACTTGTCATTTTTGCCACTATAAAACCCTTATTAAATGTTATCAGCATCCGGTAATACAATATATCAATTTTAATCTATGCTTAATAGCAAGGTCGCCATCATGTTAATTACATAACAATCACCTACTTGTGCAATTGTTCTTGAACGTCTAGCCATGATTCAGATATGATTCGGCATTTCTGACGTAATATTTTATTTCATTTATGTGTAATCTATGGTTTGGTTTATTACATGACGCTTGCATTCATTACATACTGATTACTTTATATGATTTATGAAATCTTTGATTGCAGCGTTTTTTATTGTCGTGGTGTTTTTTCTGTATAATAGCATAAGCGTTAGCTTAAAATTGTACAGATTTATTTTAAGAAAATTTATTTTTATTGCTTTAATTATGTTAAGTGCCCTAATTGAAATTGTATTTACTGAAAGCAAAAGTGCTTAATTGAGGTTTACAATTCGTAAAATCTATCATACCAGATGCATCCATATTTAATCTGTCCATTCAATTTCACAAAATTTTCCTTCTCTATTAAATTTATAGCTAACGTAACGCAACATGTTACATGATGCTCATTTTTAATCACATTAACGCTGATTTTGCGAACAATAGAACGACAAAGAAGTACGCAAAAAAGTCATCAAAACACATGGTGATAGATGATTAATTTGTACACATTAGTAGTTGATTTTTAGTAACTGACGCGGTTTTTAAGGTACAGATTTCCGCAAAAGAATATCAAAAACTAAGTTTTAAGAACATAGTGGTTTAATGCGCCTGGATACTAGGAGTTCGGACGGTACCAATTCACTTGTGTATTATACCTGTCTTGCTTTTAAGGCCATTGAATCGTATTAAGAAGTATAAAGGCGCAAGAAAGTGGTAGAAATAAATTTAAAAAATGCAATATGTCGATGTGATTGATACCGACAAAGCGTGAGGCAGACGCCTATCATATTAATTTGTTTATCCTTTGATTCTGAAATTGAATAATAGAGGATGTATTTCAGATCAAGCAATGTTTGAAGCAAGCTCCATTTGACCTAATATACTTTTACCTTTAACATTAGATTTTAATTTTAGGTCATATTTAAGCGCTACCAGTTTTAAACAATGCTGTGTATGTGGCAGTGTTAAGTTCCCACACAGAACCAGGGAACCAGTTTATTTGGTCAAGAGTTAATTCTGCTTGTGCATGTAGTTCAAAATAGAGTGTAAAGCTAACATTCAACGACAGTATCGCAAAAGGGAGCAAACTAGGTGCTGTCCGGGTTAAAGTTGAAAAACTGATGGTATAAATTTATTTCACTCTTTTGTTTTAGTTTTATTACCTTAGAAATATTCATAGCGTTTTTAGATATGTTGCAAGGCACAAGTGTTTGTATAATCGAAAAGACAAACTGGAATCTCATAACCGTTACAGATTAAAAGCAAGTAAATTATATTTAATATCTGAAATTTTTACTATTTTTTTATCAAAGAAGTTATAGAGCAAAGATTATCAAGTATTCTATATCTAAGTGATGATTTACTATTCTACATTAAAACGGATATACATTAAAAATGTGTTTTTTGTATATGGTGATAGTATTTCAGTTGTTTAACCTTCATATTTAATGAACCTGCAACTAGCACGATTTGGATAGTACTATATAGTAAGCAATACAAATTTAGTAATGTAGAAAATCCAGAATGCAATAAAACAAGTTTCAACTAACGCTGGCCACTCAGTTTTCTAAGAGAACATCATCTGACATCACGGACTGAATGTTGGCTTCAGCACTCACACAAAGCTTCTCGATAAATTTTAATCTACAGATACTTATCAAATATAAAAACTGGGTGTATGGTTTTTGGATGTTAACATCTGCTATTCGTTATCGAAAATGTCCTCTACAGTCAAATTCGTGTGAAACGATTAACTATTTAGTACGCGTATCGTGCGATATTAATAAAAAATTAAAAAATTTTGGCTGGGCAGATTTCTACGCGCTGTCCAAACAAAGTAACAACCTGAAATTTTTAAAAACGTTTATTGAATTATATCAGTTGCATCCTTCTCTATAAATGATTACGAATAATTGCTATACTAACAGGGAATTAAAACAAAAAGCTTTGCTGATTTAATATAATATTACTATATAGATGTGATAAGGGGTCATAGAAGGTCTTTGAGCAGATACCCTGTACATACAACACTTCAAAACTGAGAAAAATTAAATAGATTTTTTCAATTCTCTAAATAATTCGTTTTCTAAATTTTTCAAATTTATTCATTCGATAGCAAAAACATCCATTAAATCAAGTTAAACTACACCCGTGACAGGCAATTAGAAAAAATAACAAGAATGAACATTCTAATTAACGATATAGTGCGTCTTTACAACCCATAAAGCAGATAACGTAACTCAATAACAAGCTCATCAACAAGCAATTTACATTCTTCCTTTAAACTACACCAATAAAAAGACGATAATAAGATATTTTATTTATCACTAATACATAATATACGTATTACATCTGTGGTTTTTAAAATATAATGCTATATATTAATCACGTTAGAGAATAATGAAAAGCAGAGGGAATAATAGCTCTTTATTCCCTCTTACAGCCCAACTGGAAAATAATATTATTAGATCCCAATACCTTTAAAAAGTAAAACAAACGTCAAATGCTAAATATCAAATACTATGTCTCAATGCAATAACACAAACAACTAGCCGTGTTGGTTTTCGCTAATTTATTCTAAAATTTCAATAATTTGGAAAGTCAAGTTATATAAAATATGCTCTCTTATATTGATACTTAGTTGTAGATAAAGTATATTATACAACTCGCTATAATGAAGGATACTATTCCCTTGGATGATTACTACACTCGCTCGTTCGTGTAGCAATTTTCATCCTTGGGAATAATAGCTTTCATTATAGCCTCGTTGTATAATATACTACTACTATCTAATAAATCAAAGCTAACAGCAATTTAGATGTATTAATTAACAACATTTTCAACGAAATTTGATCAGCTTATGAATCGATTAAACCAGAAAACTATTGATTTTTCTAGAGGTTAATGATATGGGAATCTTGATACCATATAAACCGGCGTAATAATCAGAGCGGGAGCAATTATCGATTGTCTTTCTGTCGGCTATATTACCGATTGTCGTTGTGTCTGTCGGTCAATTACGAATGATATTTTTGTCAATGAATAAAGTAAAGAACACTTTATAGGTATTACACGTTTAAAATGTTTGTCAGTAACAATATATTTAAAATGTTATGAAGTGTAACAATCGAAGTTTAAAATAATTTTTACGAAAAACTCAAATTGACATTAAATTAATGTTGTCAATACCTGTATGATAACCTAAAATATAAATGGAAGAAATGGTATGGTTTTTCAAATACATTTTAATAATGGATTCATTTTAATAGTAATTGAACAACACTAATATAGTATTTGGAGAAAAAATGGTTAAAGTTTAATGGATACAAGCTTACCACATAACCAGAGAGAAAAAGGACAATCAGCGGAAGTAACGGTAAAACTTTTAAGAGACTTTTTTGCTCGTTTTATATTTTTAACGCGTTTATATTACATAAGGGTTTCTAGTCCAAATTATATTTTTTGTAAACGGATAATTGAAAATTTTGTTCGAAAGGACGTTAGCATCAATGAACAACCGCCAGATATTTCTTCTTCAATGTAGATTTGAAGATTTATTTCCAAATCATATCCGTAATTCAATGAATAATATCTTCAATTTATTAGATACTAACTGTAAAGTGTTGGTTTCTAAAATTAAGAACTTAAAAAATTACACCAGTAAAAAGATATTAAATTTTGAAATAAAAATTACTCACCATACTATCTATAACTAAAACAAAGAATTAAAATATGTACAACATTCGGTAAGTGGTAAAATTTCTATCAACATCTATAATTATTAACTGCACAAACAAACAGTAAGATATAATAAACTATTACGACAGATGAAAAATAATAGTCTAAGACATTCAACGAGTTATTTGAATGTCAAAATGTCAATGTCATTCATAACCAAATTACATAGAAATGGTTCAAAAATATAAGTAACACGGAGATTCCAGTTTATATAAAAACATTTTATCATTAGTACAAAAATTTTGCTTTCCACCAACAATCAATAAAAACACCTTAAGTAATTTACTGGCCGACTGTGCAGATAATAATAATCTAGAAAAATAAATATATAGACCTAGGATTACTAATGTCATTACGAATTTTATACAACATAACAGTAAAAACACTAAAATACAATCTGAAGTGCAAAACATTTTTAAAAAACAATTCTAATTTAGTGATATTGGAAGGAGATAAATACAATGTCACTGTTACATTGGCTAAACACGATTACAATAATAAAATCAAAGAACTAATAAATTATAAAGAAACCTATAATAACTTTAAAAAAATCCTACAAATAAGATACAAAGAAAGTCTTTTAATTATTTAAAAATTTACAAAATTATAAATTCATAACGGAAAAAACACTTAAAGAATTAAACAATTACTTTAATACTATACCAAAATTTTACGCTTTACCAATAATATAGAAAACGATGTACCCAATGAGCCCCATTGTAGCATCAAATAACTCTCCTATTGAAAATCTATCAAAATTTATATCAGAAATCTTAAGAAAATTATTAGATAACAATAATTATCACGTAAAATACTCATTTGAATTTGTAGAATTGGTACATGAATTCAAACTACCGCCCAACTATACATTTTTAAGTTTAGATGTATCATTATTTATAAATATTCCAAAAGGCGTAGCTTCCAGATATCTGGTCGAGGATTCAACAAAATTGTAATATACCCAAAAATATGTTCTTAAACATTATTGAATTCATATTCAATAATAGCTACATCTCATACAACGATATACATTACCTACAAATTAAAGGATGCCCAATCAGATCTAACCTTCGCCCAGTTATTGCTGACATAGTCATGGATACACTATTAGACAATGTCATACAATCACTTGAATTTAATATATTATTTATAAAAAATTGGTAAATTACATAATAACACCTATATCTAAAGATAAAATAAATGGCATTTTAAACACTTTCAATAACTACAATGAAAATATAAAATTTACCAATGAAGTAGAGCAAACCAACATCATACCAATTTTAAATACACTTTTAATTAGAAATGGAAATATAATCATTACAGATTGGTATCAAAAACTATACACTCAGGTAAATATTTAAATAAATTTTAATATAGGTTTAAAAACAGAATTTCAGACAAATCACTTTACCGAAGCAACTTAAAAATATTAGAAAACATTTTAAAAATAATGATTATCCTAAAAAAATAATAAAAGATCCTGACTACAACCCACATAACATACTTATTATTAATAAAACTGAAACTAATTATAAATCTTTACCATACATTCAAATTAATGAATAATTTTGCCTGGCATGGGGAAGTAATTAGAGCATAGAGAACGAAAATCAATGTAAATTGTTGGTTATTTTGTAAAAAGAAAAGTCCGTGGCCGGTTTCACTGTGCTTGCAGATCATCAGAAGTACGCATCTCTCCTTGCAAAAGAACCAACTACGTTCTGGGATTATACACAAATTAGGTGTATTTATAATACAAAAAGTTTCTCGTTCGCCTTCTCTACTCGAATGTAAGCAACTAACTATCGATGACTGTTTCCAGTCTCCGACATGATAGTGTAGATGGAATTACAAAACAAAATTTTAATAGCCAGTCAAAAGACAAGATGAAAATGGACATATACAAATGACCTGTTACCTACCTAACACTGGCGCACCTTCTAAGAAGATACTGCAACCAGTGCTAAACGAGGAAGTTGATCGACGGAAACCAATACGCTTCCAATTAAATTTTTTATGAATAATTTTGCCAGGCATGGGGAAGTAATTAGAGCATAGAAAACGAAAATTAATGTAAATTGTTGTTTATTTTGCAAAAAGAAAAGTCCGTGACCGGTTTCACTGTTCTTGCAGATCATCAGAAGGACGCATCTCTTTTTGCAAAAACAACCAACTACGTTCTGGGATTATACACAAATAAAGGTGTATTTATAATACAAAGCAACTAAGTATCGATGACTGTTTCCAGTCTCCGACATGATAGTGTAAATGGCATTACCAGAGAAAATTTTAATAATGAGTCAAAAGACAAGATGAAAATGGAAATAAACAAATGACCTGTTACCTACTTAACATTGGTGGACCTTCTAAGAAGATACTATTTCCATTTTTATCTTGTCTTTTGATAGCTATTAAAATTTTGTCTGGTAATGCTATCTACACTATCATGTCGGAGACTGGAAACAGTCATCGATAGTTAGTTGCTTATATTCGAGTATAGAAGGCGCGTGAGAAACATTTTGTATTATAAATACATCTTGATTTGTGTATAATGCCAGAACGTAGTTGGTTGTTTTTGCAAAAAGAGATGCGTCCCTCTGATGATCTGCAAGAACAGTGAAACCGGTCACGGGTTTTTCTTTTTGCAATATCAGCAACAATTTACATTGATTTTCGTTCTCTATGTTCTAATTACTTCCCCATGCCAGGCAAAATTATTCATGAATATTAATTGGAAGCGTATTGGTTTCCGTCGACCAACTGCCTCGTTTAGCACCGGGTGGAGTACCTTCCTAGAAGGTCCGCCCGTGTTAAGTAGGTAACAGGTCATTTATTTATTTCCACATACATTCAAATTCTAACACCAAAGGTAATATTTTTTTTCAAAAATATTTAAAATTAATATAGCTAGAAATTAATGGCGTGTCAATAAAACAATTACGCACAAAAATCAGACAAAACACCAACAATGTTACAATGTACTATAAAATAATTTTTGTTATTTTATATTTCTTTATCCTCGTGACTATCAGCTATAAATCAAACCTCCCAATTTTCTAAACCTTAATCTGATATCACGGGGTCGAGAATTTCTTCTTTTTCTTTTAAGCCCAAGGTAATGTCGGATGGAAAATGGCTTGAGACAAAGAAAAACTCTTAAGATATAAACGGCTAGTTGAGTGTTAGCTCTGGGTAGATCATGAGCTTGGGTCATGGGTGAATAAAAGACCAAAAATATATTTAATGAGCGCCACCGTATTTTTTAATACAATAATCAACAAAATTTAACTGTGCTTGTATAAGGGGAATGCGGAAACCTTATCTGAACACCACTAACATAGCCATAAAACTTGAATTTCACTCTTTCGGACACACTTACCAAGACCTCAACCACCAGATGTCATACAGATGTTTCAGCTTTACCTGTGAACAAACAAAAGCACAACATGGACACCATTTGTGTCCTCAAAAACATTTGCCAAAAATAGAATAATAGAATTTAGGCATCTAAAATATACTGAGGGAATTCATTTTCATTACACACACTTTTTATTTAAGGAGGACTTGCACTTTTTTAAATGTTGAATAATAAAACGTCTTTCAAAAACAAAAGGGATTCTATTAAGATAAATTTCTGATTATATACATGTGACTGCAATATTTAAGTTTGTATCATTGTCATAATTTTTCATAATAATTCTAGTGAAGTTGAACATTCAAAATCAAGATCTATGAGTAGATCATATCTATAAAATTTGATTAGACAAACATATAATTTATTAACTGTTCATAACACATAAGTTCCTTTTTAATCATTGAAGTACTTCCTTGATTATTACAACAAAAATTGATTATCAAAGAGCAGACATTGTAAAATGCAAATATTCTAATTTAATTGTAATCTACAAAAAACACGCGAATTTCCTACACCAACGAAAGTGCCTTTACAAGATCTGAAAGTCTTTAAACATAATGTAAAATTAACCAAGACAGCATATGGCGTCTAGATTAGAAAACAGAATCTACAATATTTTTTGTCTGACATAAGTTGTCATTCTGAATTTCTTAAAATACATTGTTTGAATACGTGTGCAAACAAACTGACAAGCAAGATTCTTATTCGTTAATGTTGCTAACTTCTAAAAAAAACTACTTTATATTTTCGTTACTCAAATAATCAACGTTGGATAATTCATAATAATTTACTATAATTTCAAAGCTATCGAAAGTTATAAACACTCACGTGCATCAACATGTGCTGCATGTGCCAGACCTTGACGTCAGCTGTTAAACATTTCCATCGTAATATCTGTGTGTGACATTAGTCATCGGTTTGAAATACCGAGATCCCATGTAGAATGAACGTTTACTTTACTGCGTATTAAATTGAATAGAACGAAACCATAAATCCTTGCTTTAAATTACTGCTATAGAAATTTGTTTTAGTTTATTATCGAAAATGTTGTTGAAGATATGTCCTTAAGATATTGCACTAAGATGAAAAATATTAGTATAATTTATTGTATTAATATATACCAACTGTCTCAAATGATGTCCCAAAGGGGTTCCATATTCTCAGGCCTGTCGGGATCAACTAAACTACTCGGTGCGAGGCTTATCGGAAATGATGCTCACGCAACCGTTGTTAGGCTCGACCTCCAGACACCAAGAATTTTCAATGCTCTACTTTTTCCTAACTTTGTTAGAAGCCATGTGTTTCGACAGGGCCATTTTGACTTTGCCTCGTCTGCAAAAGCGGCTTGCACTCTCGGACGTTGAGAATAAAGTGCCGACTAACAACTTGACAGCGCTTGGCAACAAACTTTAGAGTATAGATATACAAGAATCCATGCGTTATTACGAATATTATATATTAATTTTTATTATATGATAATTCACAAATTAAATACTTTAAAATACTGCTGTTTTATTTTTATTTTATTAAACTAAATATAACTATGAAAAAAAATACGTTACACAGCCTCTTTCCAAGAGAAAAAATTCGAGGTATAGAAGAATTTTTTCTAACAAAAAAATTTTTTACGACTGAAGCATCAAAATTACTCATATTAACCGTATAAACATCTAACAACTCACAACAAAACAGCACAATCTTTAACTATAACTAACGATGAGTTTAACCATAAAAATAAGAATCATTCACTAATTGATATGGGGGGATATTAATGCATGGGAACGAGTGATCAGTAACTACGCGTACTACACGCCTATAAAGGGACAAATTCGGGAAGTCATAATCGGTATTTACATTAATCGGTCAAGAATATTTAGGGGAATCTAACACTCAGTAGATGCATGTTATCTAAAGTTACAAACGCAACAACCATATCAAAGTCAAAAAAAATTTCGCCAAAAGCAAAAAAAATATTTTACTATAAATCAGAACTGTAATAAACAAAATCGAAAGTATGACAAAATTGATACTAAACAAAATCTGTACAACGAATACTCTTCTCTACTTTATTATACTTGTCATAAATATTTATGTACATATATTCCCAAATGCTGATCATATTTACACTAATTGATGAATTTAATAGGTACCAAAGACTGTTGGTTACAAAGTCCATTCACGAAACAAATCTCTAATACTCGAGAAGCAGACAAAGTATTAACAACACCTATCCATCAACAAGATATCTTTAATTTTTGAGTGAGCACCTCGCAACATTTTCTGTAAGACCACTATGCTACAGACTCAACTATCTCTCTCAAAAATTCTATAACTTCAGTGATTCATCACCAAAGAACTCCAAAATCACTAATAAACCATAAGTTGAGCCTACTGGGAGACATCCACCAGCAACTCACCAAAAAACTCTTCATGAACTATTTTAGCTCATGCACACTCTCAATAAGAATAAGCACATCAGGCCTAGTCTCAAATTACTAAACCAAAACTCAAGCATTCCTTTAATGCTTAATATACTATCACTCTCTAACTATATAACTATATGCTTACTACTTTACTAAACATCTTCTTTATTCTCAAACATATACTTCATTACTAAATACGTATTTCTCCACTGAATACATACTCATCACTATATACATGCAACATCTCTAAGCATATGCTGCACTCTCAAACACCTCAATAAACGTATCACCATTCAAAATCCATAAACACATCCTTGTCGTCATCAAAAATATCATTTAACACATGCAATATCTACATCAACAAACATATCTAGCTCTATTACTACTAAAACCAAAAATTACTTTAAGCGAATCAAAAAAATTTAACTGACTTTAATCTTGTCCTACTTAAGAATTCAAAACATGGACCAAAAAGAATTACGACTGACATCAACTATAATTGGAAGTACTTAAGGAGCAGACACATTTTTAACGTGTTCCTCTTCATCATCACCTATCGCAGAATTATCGATACTACACATTTTCTTTGACTTAAATTTGAAGATACGGATAAATTGAAGGGAAGAAATTTGAATACGAAGTTATTTTCTACTTTACTTCATGATAACCATAAATAAATGTTCTGGTACACTCTTACTCTACCCATAATCAAACTGTCGATATACACTAAGGTGCTTCACAACGCATAAACTTGCTAGAATGACAAGCTCCTCTACGAGCCTCACCTAGACTTATAAACAAAATTGCTAGAATGACAAACTCTTCTATGAGTCTCACCTAGACTTATAAACTAAATAAGCAAAACGAATTACATCATAACTGACTTCAAATAATCTCAAGTGACGATGCCAAAACTGCTAAAGCGACAAACTTACCACGATTCTCGTATAGACTGACATAACGCTGAGCGACCAACCCTTCCTGAGTTTCGTCTAGACTAACATAACGCTACGCGATGAACCACAACAAGCCTCGCTTAGATCTAACTCAACTCAACATACTACGTTGCAACGCGGATATACATAAAAATTGCTACTAAAAACAAATCAAATCAAACCAAAACGTGCTCATGCACAAGAGCAATCTTCAAACTATATTTCAACAGTAAAAACTCGTGTACCATTAATCGAACAACTAATATAACTAATAAGACTGAAAGATGAACCTACTATCGATTAAATACATCCAGAATCAAATAAACTTGTAATATCCATATCAAACAACTTTAACATTTTATCTAGAAACAGGAATTTCGCTACTCAATTTCTTCTTTCTCTACTTCGAAATCCACTTTATAGCTTGAAGGATCTATCAAACAACCGGGTTTATCTGTTTCTTTGGCCAACAACCTCGCTAAAATTCTCCTTTTATCTGAAACTGGTCTTGAATTTTCAATGCCTCTAATGTTCAATTCATATTCTAGCTCATTTTTAAGTAAATGAACGATGCTATAAGTTTCTGCCATAATTAAATATCTGAATTTCTCTAAGGTATCCCAACTATATAATTTTTGAAGATGAAATCACAAACAAATGGATGTCCTAACTATATAAAGAACCCACTATAAACTGTAACAAACTGTAACAAAAATGAAACTAAAAAAATGACATTACTAGAATCAATGCAAACCTCAGTCTGTGAATATAAGTGTGATGAAAATAACTACAAACTATTCCAGCCTCTAAGTGAAATTATTCCGGCCTCTAAATGAAATTATTCGAGCCTCTAAATGAAATTATTCCAGCCTCTAAATGAAATTACTCCAGCTTCTAAGTGAAACTATTCGAGCCCCACGTTGGGCGCCAGTGTACTATAAAATAATTTTTGTTACTTTATATTTCTTTATCCTCGTGACTATCAGCTATAAATCAAACCTCCCAATTTTCTAAACCTTAATCTGATATCACGGGGTCGAGAATTTCTTCTTTTTCTTTTAAGCCCAAGGTAATGTCGGATGGAAAATGGCTTGAGACAAAGAAAAACTCATAAGATATAAACGGCTAGTCGAGTGTTAGCTCTGGGTAGATCATGAGCTTGGGTCATGGGTGAATAAAAGACTAAAAATATATTTAATGAGCGCCACCGTATTTTTTAATACAATAATCAACAAAATTTAACTGTGCTTGTATAAGGGGAATGCGGAAACCTTATCTGAACACCACTAACATAGCCATAAAACTTGAATTTCACTCTTTCGGACACACTTACCAAGACCTCAACCACCAGATGTCATACAGATGTTTCAGCTTTACCTGTGAACAAACAAAAGCACAACATGGACACCATTTGTGTCCTCAAAAACATTTGCCAAAAATAGAATAATAGAATTTAGGCATCTAAAATATACTGAGGGAATTCATTTTCATTACACACACTTTTTATTTAAGGAGGATTTGCACTTTTTTAAATGTTGAATAATAAAACGTCTTTCAAAAACAAAAGGGATTCTATTAAGATAAATTTCTGATTATATACATGTGACTGCAATATTTAAGTTTGTATCATTGTCATAATTTTTCATAATAATTCTAGTGAAGTTTAACATTCAAAATCAAGATCTATGAGTAGATCATATCTATAAAATTTGATTAGACAAACATATAATTTATTAACTGTTCATAACACATAAGTTCCTTTTTAATCATTGAAGTACTTCCTTGATTATTACAACAAAAATTGATTATCTAAGAGCAGACATTGTAAAATGCAAATATTCTAATTTAATTGTAATCTACAAAAAACACGCGAATTTCCTACACCAACGAAAGTGCCTTTACAAGATCTGAAAGTCTTTAAACATAATGTAAAATTAACCAAGACAGCATATGGCGTCTAGATTAGAAAACAGAATCTACAATATTTTTTGTCTGACATAAGTTGTCATTCTGAATTTCTTAAAATACATTGTTTGAATACGTGTGCAAACAAACTGACAAGCAAGATTCTTTTTCGTTAATGTTACTAACTTCTAAAAAAAACTACTTTATATTTTCGTTACTCAAATAATCAACGTTGGATAATTCATAATAATTTACTATAATTTCAAAGCTATCGAAAGTTATAAACACTCACGTGCATTAAAATGTGCTGCAGTTGCCAGACCTTGACGTCAGCTGTTGAACATTTCCATCGTAATATCTGTGTGTGACATTAGTCATCGGTTTGAAATACCGAGATCCCATGTAGAATGAACGTTTACTTTACTGCGTATTAAATTGAATAAAACGAAACCATAAATCCTTGCTTTAAATTACTGCTATAGAAATTTGTTTTAGTTTATTATCGAAAATGTTGTTGAAGATATGTCCTTAAGATATTGCACTAAGATGAAAAATATTAGTATAATTTATTGTATTAATATATACCAACTGTCTCAAATGATGTCCAAAAGGGGTTCCATATTCTCAGGCCTGTCGGGATCAACTAAACTACTCGGTGCGAGGCTTATCGGAAATGATGCTCACGCAACCGTTGTTAGGCTCGACCTCCAGACACCAAGAATTTTCAATGCTCTACTTTTTCCTAACTTTGTTAGAAGCCATGTGTTTCGACAGGGCCATTTTGGCTTTACCTCGTCTGCAAAAGCGGCTTGCACTCTCGGACGTTGAGAATAAAGTGCCGACTAACAACTTGACAGCGCTTGGCAACAAACTTTAGAGTATAGATATACAAGAATCCATGCGTTATTATGAATATTATATATTAATTTTTATTGGATGATAATTCACAAATTAAATACTTTAAAATCTTGCTGTTTTATTTTTATTGAACTAAATGTAACTAGGAAAAAAAATACGTTACAACAAAGAAACTTAATACACAAAATTAACTGCATCAACTGTACAAAATTGTATATAGCCCAAAAATCACAAACCTTAAATCAAAGAAAAATCCAACATAAAAATGACATATAACTTAAAATTATCATGTACGGACTAACTCAACACGTACTTAATGAAGATCATCAAGCAAATTTATAAAAATACAAGTATTTTACAAATAGAACCAAGCTATTTAAAAATATTGCTTTTGGTAAAGTTTTACATTTATAAAAAGTTAGAAATTCTAAATAAGAAGAATGACACTTATAATGTATAACATAATAACCATTAAATTTAAATAGAAAAAGTAACATTTAGAATCTTGTAAATGCATACTTTAATTTGGTTAACCTAATCCTCAATAACCATTGAATACAGACATTGATGATATCCACATTCGATATAATAAAATATTAATTACCTTTAGTACTCAAAACTAAACTTACAAAAATAAACATTCACAAATTAACATTCACATACACACCCACCCTCATACACAGGCTAACACCTACGCAATATACTATATATAAAATTTTTAAATATAGTAACCACAGTTCAAAATCATATCAGTTTTTGAAGTTATCCTAAAAATATACATTAAATTTTCCATATATTATAGAAACCAATATTATACGCAAATTATTATTATATTACTTTTAATTTATACATATAACTTAAATATACAGATAAGAAAATCACACACGACAAAATATTACTAATTGTAAGTATATTTAGTAGTTGCATATAAGTTTAATAGCGTTTAAAACAAGTTGTGGCCTGTGATCAAGCTTAAAGATATAAGCGAAAATTTAGACCATAAAAAATAGATTTCTTTTAATGCCAACAATTGACCTCATACCCATAAGCAAAGAATGTATACAAGCATATACGTAATAAGGTCATTAACTCTTCAATATATATATATATAAATCTTATCTTCAGATTTCGACCAATGATTTAATTATAAATAGGATTTGTTAACAAGTTTAACGGTCACAGAATAAAAACCACTCTTTGTTTTTAATTAAGCATTTGAAATAGTTTATTTCTTCATCAGGATTCTAACAGGTATAAGAAACAACTAACAAATGGTATGATTACATTATCATACTTACATGAACGGAGTTATTGTGGGTATGTACTAAGTTTACACATTGAAGTTAAAAACTAAAAACTACATTACATTTAAACGGTCCGACTGAACGCTTATGGTCAGAAGTATACTCATCAACAGCTGCTTATAGACTATCGTATAAAAGCCATATAGACTGTCGGTAATAATTAAACTAAAAAGCATATGTTCTGATAATACAGATTTAGCAGCTCGTGAATTTATTGGTAAGTTGATGTGATTTTTGAAAACTGAGGGCATACGAATAAATATTGTATAGATTGTTTACATCAGTTTTGTCATTCATGAAATTTGGGTCGCTAGTGAAGTGTACCATTTCCAAAAATAATCTGCTCTTATAATTTCTTTGTTTCCAAAATTTTTACATATTGATAACCTATGTTATGTTTTTTATTAACCGCGTGATGAAATAAAGCACATGCATTTTTTTGGCTATAGCATCACTTTGTGTTGAGTGATCCTAGATTTCAACCATTGTGAAGTTTGCCCTACATAAGCACCTTCGCATTCTTTGCATGGAATGGAGTATACAAAGTTCGATTGTTGTAGCAAAGGAATTTTGTTTTTTATTTTTGTAAATAATCTATTAATCGTTTTATAACTATATTTTGCAATTATGACATCATCAGTTCTTAATATACTGATTAATCTATGTGTTATCTCGCCAATAGACGAAAATTTGAAAAAAGTGATTTCCTGCTGAGGCTTTTCTACAGCTCTTCATGAACGTTAAAATTCAATGCGCACATTAAGGGGTTTGACAAATATTCCTTGAATACTGCTAGTTTAAAATGAATTCGAAAATTATTTCCAATTTTTTTTCTCTATTGTAACAATAACTTCATGTGTTGATTTCTGCAATGTAGCGTTCTTACTAATACGTTCTTGAAAGCTTCTATATAGAGTGTACTAGGCGTTTATCATATAAAGAATGCGGGATTTAAATAAAAATTGTGACTTGTTTTTCACTGCTGTACTATTTATTAACTATATACCTAATGTACTCTTACAAAATCGAAATACTGTTGTAAACCGATTTCAAAGATGTTTTAGGAGTTACCAAACCCTCCACAGTCTGCGCAAAGGCATATTATATCCTGGTGACTTACAACTGTTTTCTTGACTCCTTGATGGTATGTTCATTGCCTACATTCTCAAAAAGTTAAGAGGAGTAATTTATGCTGTCAGACTTGCACAACGATTTGATGATTTGCATTTAAATGTACTATTGTGAATATATACTTTTATGTGTGCCTTTATGTTTCAGTATGTTTTATTAGTACTGAGCTCGGTCTGCATCAATATAATAAGTAATAAGGTTTGCGTTAATATCGAGTAAATAGTTAAGATTTTAACGATATTTAATATATGTATGTTTATATTGGTGTGAAAATATGATTAATTAGTTATTTGCAATGCTAATACATTTTGTAATTAATTACAGTGGTTAAATGTCACTTAGTTTTGTTATCCTAAATTATGCGGCAATACATAAGGGATGTATAATGTGGTAGTTTTTTTTTATTTACAGAACACGTTCAGTTTGTTTGGTACTTTAGATATAACTAATATTTAAAATTAGTACGTGAGGAGTAAAGAATGTAGATGTTTGTCATAAACCAGTAATTTAATATTGTTTTGCCAATTAAATTTATTATTTTACATGTGCTTTGTGTTTAATTATTATTTCAAATACAGATGTTCTAAGAAAAATCTGAATTAGTTCGTCAGTACTGCCAATTTGTTATTTAGACCCCCCCACCAGCATCTCCGACTATGTTTAGCGCGGCATTCGTTTTCTTTTCCTTTCTCTCTCTTCCTTTGTTACACATAATTCGGGCTAGCATTTTGCTATTGATTTCGTTCTTTTCTTACCAGCCCGCATGTCTTACGTGTAACAAATATTTAGCGCCCACCCTAGAGCCTCACGTTGGGTAATTATTCACAATAGTAAATTTAATGGATATTATTTGCCCATTAACATATAGATACTGTAGCCTCATATTAAGCAAAAACTAAATTGATCTCAATTTAATTATTAGGAATTGAATGGGCAATTTATTCTATTGGCGTTCTGTTTTGTCAGTACTTAACTTTGTTTTAAATACAGTCAGTCGTTTTGGAATATTATCAGATTCTGTCAAGTGTGTATTATGAAACAAATAATCAATTATCATTTGAAACTATGTCTAAAATAAAACGCAACATACATCATAGGATATTTTGTTTACGAATTTTGTTCGATTAGCGTATATAGGACATGAGGGTTGCGAAATCAGTACTTCCATGACGGTTCCATCACAATAAATATGCCAATTCAAAGAAAAATGCCGGTTACACCTCCATAATTTTCTGAGCTCTATACCCTTTACCAACTTCTAACTACCTGTTTCATCATTCGTGTCTTAGTCAATCTGCAGTAAATCTTCTGGGTTTTGTTTATTATTTCTTTCATACCCAACGGGGAACATTTTTCGACTGACTAGACCTTATTGGGAAGTGTAGCACCCCACCTCCCCCTTTTTCCCGTACGACCCTTGTTAGGAGTGTGTTTCGATATGTTATAGAATCAATAACAGAACGCTAATTTTGAACATATTCTAAGAACTTATTCTAAGAACGTCATTATTACCTTATTTAACACATAATATAGATTCAAACCAAACAAAAATTAAATTGTCTACATTTTAATTGTAATCAAATGTTGAATACAGTCTTTTTCAGCAAATATCGACATATTATTCTTCCATATTTAAACACTTTCGCATACAATTTTCACGTTGAGTCACTAAAGAAAGCTCTTACGAATCATTTACTGCTTTTATGTAAATCGCTCATAATTCAACAATTTCGGAATACTACTCCGTCTTTCTGTTTTTATAATTGAGTCTGATATCACAGTCAAAGATATATTACAGCACACTGGAATTTTGAAATCTCAAAATTCTAACACCAATTTATATTCATAGAATTATAAATTAATCATTAATGGATACAATTTCGTCTCATACTAATAAAATCAGCTTAGAGCTTATTAACCTTTCATATACATTGCATGTTGGCTTATAATGATATTGCCTAATGGTTGTGGACGTAGCAATTAGGTATAAATTGTGCATAACGCAACACCCCCGTGTGAGTGAGAGGAATATAGTTTTAGTACTTACTTCTTATTGCATTCTTGCTTTGAATAGTTATTTCCATTTATGGAATGAATTTACCTATTTAGCTATTTAATATTACAGAACCAAGATTAATGTAAGATATTTTGAAAGCGATTTCGTTACAAGTCTTGCCTTTTACTCTACCGAGGATAAATAAAACAGATACACAAATTCACACGGAAAAATAATTTAATTAGAAACAGAGAACGAGACTATCAACAGAGAAAACATCTTCCAGTTGACAGGAGTAGTAAATATGTAGCTGTTTAGCTTCTAAACTTAATGTTTACAAGATGCACGTGCTTTGCCACTGTAGTTATAATTTACAATTGCCCGTTACGAATCAGCTGTAACCAAAAAGAAGCTTAAGAAAAATCCGTTTTTGTAAAGAGAACTGAAAGGCATTTTAACAACGATAAAGATTTTCGTTTTGATATGGAGATACCATAGATTGGGGCGCGAGTTCAGGTTGTACATTGATGTTAGAAACAGACCTGGCAAGTCTAGTACAATACTTTCTAAGGAAAATCGTGATAGCTTACTTGTTCATAAGCATATTTTAAACAGTTTTCGATGAATTCACTAATTGAATCGATGTGTACACTAGCTTTGAAATATTGGTAAGGTGCTACGACATTGACGAAACTGTCAAAGACGTTGTCAGTTCTTCATACCAGGTAAGTTATTAGTTCATCTTATTAACTGTAATACGTTAGTATTTATCAACTTACCTTGTGTAATTAACAATATATTTATTTATTTAATACTAGGTTTAAAGCCATAATTTTCAGCGTTGCTTTCTGTCTGTAACTGACATAAGTCAAAAACTTGACAATGCCAGATATGAGTGACAAAAATGCTAGACGTAATTGAAAGTTAGGTTAATGTATGTTTGTGTACACTATTCAAATTTCTAATTTTTCAATTATCTTCTTCGGTCTCCGTGGCGTAATTGAAAAACGCATGGTCTGTGAAAGTCCAAGATGCAGGTTTGAGTCCTCTCCAAGACCTAATATTTTCCATCTTTCAATTTGTAGTTCGATTTGAAATAATCATTTGGGCTTTGCATAAAAATCTAAGTTATTATTTCATCTTATTAACTATTTCAACTTCAATAATGAATTCTTTCTACAAACATTCAGCTGTCCAATGGGCTCAGATTTAAGTCCCGTACTGGCGGAAATTGTCATGGATGGTTTATTAGACGAAGTCATCCCTAAACTAAACTTTACAATGCCATTCATTAAAAAATTTGCAGATGACATCATAACATCGGTACCCATAAACGAAATTGACGAAACTGTTCGAATTTTTAATAGTTACGATGATAATAATAAATTTACGGTAGAAGTGGGAAAGGATATATCGGTATCATTTCTAGACACTCTATTGATACGAAACAATGACAACACTGTAACCTTAGACTGGTATCAGAAGCCTACTAACTCGGGTAGATACCTGAATTACCTTTCATACCATCTTTATAAGATAAAAATAAATTTTATTTTAGGCTTAAAAAGCAGAATAAAAAGAATATGTCATCCAACATTATTTCAAAAGAATTTAGACAAATTATTTATGATCCTAAAGAACAACTACCCGCCAAAATTAATAAAGTATCTTTTATATAACCACGAAGCTCCCTTGAACAAATATCTTTCTAATGTACACTCAAACAACTATGTTGATCACGTTGTAGATATTCAGAAATACGGAACAGTTCCATATATTGAAAATTTAACCCCAAAATTAGAAAATGTAATTAAAAAATACTACATAAAAATTGGAAATAAGAGCGTTTGGACTTTCAATGCCCTTTTTCAAAGACAGCTTCACTTTTGTTAATACGTACAACAACTTTCAACTTCCTCATAACCACATTTATATCTCACTTGATGTTACATCTTTATTCACAAACATTCCCAAAGAACTCGTCATACAAATCATAACAAATAAATGGAATAAAATCGAACCTAACTGCAAACTATCAAAGATAATATTTTTTAGTACTATCAACCTTATTTTCAACAATACATATTTTGTATTCCAAAAAAATTTCTATCTACAACTTTTTGGTACTCCAATGGGCTCACCCTTATCACCAATTCTAGCCCAGATAGTAATGGACCTTCTATTAGACAGTGTCATCCCTAACCTTCCGTTCCAAATGGTTTTGCTAGTAAAGTACGTTGATGACATTATATGCTCAGTACCATACGGCCAAGTACAATCAACTCTTCAACACTTCAACAACTTTAATGAACATTTAAAATTCACCACAGAAAAAGAACAAAATAAAACAATTCCTTTTTTGGACACAAATGTCATTCGAACCGATAAAGATCTTCTAATTTTTGACTATTACAAAAAACCAACAAATTCTGGTAAGTATATCAACTACTCTTCCAATTATTCCAATAAACATAAAATCAACTCTATATTAGCACTAAAACAACGCATAACAAAAATTAGCCATCCAATATTCATTAATAAAAATATCCAAGAATTAAAGAAAGTTTTCATTAATAATGGATACCCAATACAATTAGTAAATTAACTGCTAAACACCAACACATACAATACCAAAAAAATGCAGATACTATATACAAAAAATTACCCTATATACAAAACTTAACACCACTACTCGTTCGAACACTAAGAAGACCCAATACAGTCATCACATACTACTACAACAAATCCATAAAAAACATTTTTACACATCTCAAAGACAAGACTGAAACCATTATGTGCAACAACACAATATACAAGATTCGTTGCAGTTGCAATTATTTCTACATTGGACAATCAAGTCAATGGCTCCGAGACAGATTAACTCAACACCGCAGTGACACAAAACTTGGAAAAAATAACTGCGTTCTTTCCAGACATGCACATACCACAAAACACAAATTGGCATTCGATGAAACACAAATTTTAGAAATAGAACAGGACTACTACAAACGTTTATTCTTAGAATCATTTTATATACGAAAAGAACTAAACTGCATTAATAATAAACAAGACCAAAAAAATTTAGGCATCATTTACTCCCAACTTTATAAGCACTAGAAAGTTTTTTAAGACAATCCATCTTACTACAACAACCTATATTTTTAAATTTATTTAATGTTCCCATAGTTATACTACCGTTCCACTATGTTCATGATGTATGTCATCCTGTCAACTCATATGTCATAATTTATTTCTAATTTAAATATTTCTATGTAAGTAATTTAACAACATTGTAATCTATTTTATTTAAAAAAAACATATTTTCAGACTTACGATTAAGGTCAGAAACCCGACCGAAACGTCAAGTGATTAGACGTATTTAAAGACGATTGTTTTTATTTGACCTAAAATATCCTAAAACCAAAAAACCCTATTATATATATATATATATATATATATATATATATATATATATATTATTCTACCCTGCGTTGGGTTCCACCTATATTATGTGTCCACTTTCCCTTTTACTATTATTAAATCTCGCTACTTGTCAGTTACTCACTCTTTATTTTATAAATTTTTAAAATGTGCACACCTAATGCACGCCCCGTACTTGCAACGTTTGGTTGGTTCTTTAATTAATTATTTATTGCAATGCCTCGACTATTTAAGCTCTTAATCTCAGGGTGTTCAACTACTTATAGTGGGTTCCGTTATAAGTAGATGTGCAACGTCCAACCAAAGTGCACTCTTTTGTTTTACTACTAAAATTGATACTCTACTTTTGTATATGCCAAAATTTCTAATAAGATCAAAGTTGCTTTGTGCCAAATTAAATTACTACCAAAATTTATGCCTATTTTTGACGTATTAAAGATATATTTCAACACTCACCTGGTCTATACTCCGTTGATGCCTTTCTGACTGCTGGCTCAAAATCCTTATCGCCGTATGCGTCTTCACACTGATGTCCTTGAATTTTCGTGCCGCTTCCAGGTGTCCTTGAATTTTTACTGCTCCCCAATACCTGAAATGATTAACCCAAATTTAGAATTTAGAAAAATCAGTGCTACAACTTCCCCTGTGCTAATCTCCGCTTCGAATCCTTGTTTTCTCTATAAATCCGTCCGCTTCTCCGTATCTAATCCCAATCTACTCGTTCCTGTATCTTTTTGCTCGATGCTCCTGCTACCTTTAAACCGCTCTCCAATATCCAACTTCTTTCCTATGTATAACCACTCTCGATGTCCTTCTAACTTTAAACCGCACTCCAATATCCAACTTCTTTCTATGTATATTCACTCTCGATGTCCTTCTACCTTTAAACCGCTCTCCAATATCCAACTTCTTTTCTATGTATAACCACTCTCGATGTCCTGCTACCTTTTAAACCGCTCTCCAATACCACTTCAAATCTATATAACCACTCTCGATGACCTGCTACCTTTAAACCACTCTCCAAATCCAATAATTTACCGTCGCACAATCACTACTATTCACTTTATACTTTCGATGCTTGTTTCTTTACCACTTTATTCAATTGAAACTCCTTTTAAAACAACTACTTTTATTTACTTTTTAAATATTTTGATACAAATTAGCACAGTTAGTAAAACACGTCTTTTTACAAAATTGGTTCGAAAATAATCTGCCTTGTTTACTCTCTAAGGCGACCATGTTAACTCTCTTCTAGCTTACTACATCTTAAAGTTCATAACAAATAGCTAAGTTCGTGTCGCACATACCAAAGTTCGTGTCCTTTATACAATTTCATAATCACATTAAATTCTAATATATGTCCTAAATCTTTACATTCCACCAATCACATTTTACGTTGTTATAACTAATAATTTTGAGTTTACAAATATTGTCTAAAAGTTGATTCTACATAAAATGAAACCAAAATAATTTACACTTGACCCTGGATGCATGTTGATAGTAAACATTCACAGACGCATCCGGCTTTTGGACGGCAAATGTACTTTCAAAGGCCTTTTAAAATTCAAACTCGGTATAAACCCTTGAGCACTGCACCTTGTATTAAACAACCCTTATAACTCTTAGTAGCTCCCTTAGACATTATATTGGCCCCACTGATTTTGAATGAAATTGGAAATTGCGTCGGCTTTACTCTTTCCTGGTGTGCATAATTTCTAGTTTTATTTAAAATCAAACCCCCTCTTACCTTTCTACACAAACCCCTTTTCGGCTTCCTACATATTTTAATTATTCAACCCCCATTTTTAATTCTCAACCTGTCTGTCTAACTATGCTACATACTAACCTACCTTATAAACTAAAACAAAACTAAACTTTCCGTCGCATGAACTATATAACAACTATTCTACTAAACCCTCTTCCTGTACAACCTTATATGGGTATAGATTTTCCAAGTGAAAACGCCCACGATATTCCCCTGTCATAGTAGCTAATTCAAATGTATTTCCTTCCGCAAAAATACGCGTGATCTTGTACGGCCCTTCATAAGGAAACAACAACTTCGCGCAAATGTTCCTGTCGCGGTTCGAAACTCTTAACCTTTTCACAACCACCATATCTCCTATTTCAAAAGTCGTCCTTTTTTTGATCCTGCTACACCTTCGCTCGATATCCCTACGCTGCATCCTTTCGATCCTACGTCTAACACTGCCCAACAACTCTGTGATGTCTTGTACCTCGACTTCTTCCCTCCATGGCCTAGCTGGTATAATCCTCCGAATCAATGTTATCGGACACGTTTTGTAACTGAACTCGGTACACAATTCATGAAATTTTCAATCTGCGGCAGATATCTAACCCATCTATTATGGTGCTCTTGCGTTGCTAACCGTAGATATTTTATTACCTCCCGTATATATCGTTCGCATGGATTTGCTTTCGGATGCCGTATACTGCTAAATGACACCTTAATGTGCGCTCGATTTAACCCGTTCCTAAATCTTTGGTTGTTAAAATAAGTTGCGTTGTCTACCAAAATCCTTTCCATTCTCCTACCTGGCTTCCAAATTCTTTAATCGACTGTAAAGCATGCACCGTGTTGCTTCGCCTTGCCGGAAATAATTCAACAAATTTTGAAAAACGTCCACCATTACTAATATGTGCCGATACCCCTGTTCACTCGTAATCAGGTTGCTTAAGTAATCAATAGCTACCAATTCCAATGGTCCGCCCACGCTCACACTCATCGGTACGTTCTGCAACACCACGTTCTTGTCTTTCCCTAAGATACAAATTTTGCAACGATTAATCCTTTCTTTAACCACCGTGATATCGGTCCGTGCATAAAACGCCTCCCTGAATACCAAAAATGTTTTTCTTATGCCTATATGTCCAAAATTTAAATGAATTTCATCTATAATTTCCATAGCCGCGTCTCTGGATACCACTACTAGCTCTGCCTCACCTATCCTTTTTACTACGAACTGCCCTACGATGGTAAATCCACGGAACTCCTCCACATTCTCGCTTGTTAATCTCTCGCGGATCGAGCTCACCTCACTGTGCCTTTGCGTTTCCATAAGCTTGGCGTTTGTCCACCGACCAACATCCCTGAACTCCTGCAAAGCAACTAAACAATCCTTCACGTCTTTATTCTCTTCCACCTGCAGTCTGCTTAGAAAATTCGCCGTCACATTCTCCTTGCCTGGTTTGTGCTTGATTTCAAAATCGTATTCCTGTAATACTAATGCCCATCTGTACAACCTGCTGTTTAGAAACTCCTTTTTCTTCATAAATGTTACCACCGTGTTGTCGGATTCTATCAAAAATTTGTTACCTAGCAGATAAAAACGCAACTTTTTCACTGCATATACTATCGCCAACATTTCCTTCTCTGCCGTCGCATATCTGGTTTCGCAGTCTTTTAATACCCTCGAAATGAATACAATTGGTACCTCAGCTCCATCCTGGATCTGCACCAACTCAGCCCCTATCGCATATTTCGACGCATCCGTTCTTAAAATAAATTCGTCTTTGAAATTTGGATATTTTAATGACAACTCTTTATAAAATGCACTTTTAAATCCTGGAACGCCTTCTCTCGATCAGCAGTCCATTTCCATCTTTCATTTTCTTCAATAAACTCACCAACGGCACACACAACTCGGAATATCGCGGTATAAATCGTTTATAATAATTTAGAACCCTAAAACCCTCGTAATCCTCTCACGTTCTTTGGTTGAGCAATATTTTCAACTCGTCCAACCTTTTATTACAAATTTTCATCCCATTCTCACTGATTTCAAACCCTAAATATGTAACTTTGTTCTTGAACAACTCGCATTTCTCCACGTTCAACTTCAAACCCCTTCGTCCAGCCTCTGGATCACCTTTTCTAAATGCTCCAGGTGTTCTTGTTCGTTCCTTGAAAAATCAACAAATCATCCACATAGTGCGAACAGAAACATTCATACTCGTTAAACAGCTTCTGCATGGCCCTTACAAGTGCTGCTGAAGAACTACTTAACCCAAACGGAACTACAGAAAACATGTAAATCTCCTTCAATACTAAACCCTGTAAACTTCTTACTGTCTTCATGCAACGGAATTAACCAAAATGAATTTTTAAATCTAATTTACTGAAAAACTTCATCTCGTACACTTTGTACAACAAATTATCCAACCCTGCGGTTGTTCATACTACGGTTTCGTAATCGAATTCAACTTCCTCGCATCCAAACAAATCCTTATATCTCTTTTATTGGGTTTAGGAACAATAACTACCGGGTTCACATATTGAGTTTTCGCTGGTTCTACTATTCCATCTCGTAACATCTTGTTAATCTCGGCTTTAACCCTATTTCTAATAGCAAACGGAATTGGATACACCTTTGTATTAAACCCGTTGTCTTCCGTGACCTCTAACTTATGCATATATCGCCTCGCCAATCTTGGCTCTTCATTAAATAACCCTACATATTTATTAAATAATTCTTCTAGCTTCGCCTTTATCTCAATACTCACTTTTCCAATCTGTTCATCCTTAATTAATCTCACAAACATATTACATAGTCGTACTTTAACCTGTCTATAATCACTTGTCCTATCCATTCCTAATCCCGACTTATCTATATTATCTCCATTCCTATATTCCTCACTAACCGTAGACACCATCCATAACTTATCTTTATCAAAAATTCGAATCGACCTATCCTTACCATCTATATTCAATCCAAAATCCTCTATAAAGTCCATTCCTAATATGAAATCTATATGCAACTCCTTTGTAATTAAAAATTCTGCCTCTCCTGCATTTTTATCCCCTACAAATATTGGTACACGGATGACTTTATAAATCGTAGTTAACTTTTTATTCATTGCCGACCATAAACTAACCGCATTAATCGCTTCTATTCTTCCTTTTAAAAAATCAGCATGTTTTATCACCACCCTCTCATCTACCAGCGACAACTGTGAACCACTATCAACTAAAGCAACATATAAACACTCACTTAAACTAATATTAATGAACAAAAGGTTATTTTTAATCAAATTATAATTATTTAATAATAAGTCTTTTAAACTATAAACCACGTCGACCTTTAATCCTATACATTCGTTCTTCCAAAATTTTGCGGTTTTTTTTTCTGAGGGTGCCTCGTGTATCTGCACCACTTCAATTTGATCCGTGTCCTGAGTCCTTGCGCTGGTCGTTATGTGGTGGACATTCGCGTCCCTGTCCGTCCGGCTATATCCGTTCTGTGTACCGCCCCCTGTATTTCGACCGTCATCCGCGTTGTCGTCGCGCTGGTACCTGTTTTGTCTTTGTAAGTCGTTCTCCCGGTGTTCCCTATTGTAGTATGGTCTCCTGTTTCCGTCGTGTCCCCAGTGATTTCGGTGTCCGTGGTTAAAATAGTCCTGTCGGTAGCTGGGTCGATGTTCGTGATGGAAATTTTCCTGTCTATGATTGGGTCGCTGTTCGTGGTACGTATGTCGTCGGTTGTCTTCCCTATAACCCCGGTTTTGATCCCAATGACTAGTCCGTGTTTTTGCCTCCAGTGCCGTTGCCAAATCGAAATTTCTCATGACGCCTAAAAATTCCCGCAGTGTTTTAACATTATGGACCACAACCATCTTTGTCACTTCCGGCTCCATGTGGCCCGCAAGTAGTAGTACAATGTCGTCCTCGCCCAACTTTGGTGTCAAGTGCTGTGCCTGGTTGAATTTGTCGATTGCGTATTCTTCGCGAGTCCCGTGTGTCCGACTGTAGTGTCCCGTAATCAAATTTGTACGTATGTCCGTCTGGTGCGTGTTGCTCCAGAACTGTTCCATAAATAGTCGTCGAAATTCCGCGTAGGTGTCGTACTGTCGGCGTATGATGTTGTGCCACTTTTCCGCGTTCCCTGTCAATGTCGCCCCTACTATCTGTAACTTAGTCCTTTCATTTTCCGATTCGACGATCTCGTCCAGTCTGTCTAGAAATCCCATCGGCTGTTCTGTCCTTCGTCCTTCAAATTTAGGTAGCGCGTCCTGGTTCAATTTGATGTGCTGTCCGTAGTCCAGTCCAACGCGCCGTCGTTCTAGGTCGTCCAATTTTTCATGTATTTGTCTTACGTCATGTCCTACCCGGTTTTCTACTACAGTGACTTTGTCGTCCAGTTGTGTCTTAATGTTCAAATTTTCGTTCTGTATCGTCTCTAAGGTTTGTCCTAAATTTCTGTAGTTTGTCAAATGTCTTTTATCGCATGTTTGAATTTCGGAATGTAACGTCGTAAAACCACTGACTATTGTCTCCTCAACTGTCTCTACGCGTGTCTTGATTTCGGTCCGTAGGTCCGTTTTTGTCGCGTTCAAGTCTCCCTGAATCTGTACCCGCGTGTTTTCTAATTTGTCATCTATTCTGTCAATCTTTTCGTGTATCTCAGTCCTTATGTCGTCCTTTACGTTTTGCATTTGCGTGAGTAGATAGTCCTGTGTATAATTCAGTTTAGCCGTCAGTTCCGCGTGTGCCGTCCTAAACTCGTTTCTCAGTTCGGTGTGTGAATCTTCAATTTGGTTTGTTAAAGTCGTTTGTAAAGTCGTTATTTTATTAGTTAGATGCGTATTTGCCTCTTTTGTTCAATCTGTGACGTTTCAAAACCGTCCGCGACTCTTTCTGTTCCGTACGTAAATCTGCCATTTGGTTCGTTAAATTTGTCTGTGAAGTTTCAAATTTGTTCGTTAAATTTGTTAAGTCCGTCTTCAGTTCCGTGTTTGAAGTTTCAAATTTGTTTGTTAGTTCCGTCTGTGAAGTTTTAAAATCGTCTTTTAGACTCATCAGTATTCGTATAAGATCTAAGCTTCCAGCGGTTTCTGCCACCCTAACCTCCGGCGCCGTCGCCTGGTACACGTCCCTGTCTAACACCTCCGGGTCTGTCTGCCTCACCTCCATCTCCTGGATGTCTCCCCCTGCGTCTAACTCTATGTCTTGCGTCCTACTTTCATCGTTTTGTGTCGTGATTTCTGCTTCAATTCCGTATATCAGTCCCGATCTCGTAATCCGTTTCATGGCTGGGTCCGTCATCTCTGCAGCCTGTCTTTGAACTCGTATGCCTGAAAATATCTAACTACGGGCCCCACCTAATCTCAGGCTCCCGTGTCCTACTACTATTTCTGTCTAATTTCAACTCAATCTAGCCTTTTTTCAGCCCCGCGTTGGGTTTGCCACATATATTCTACCCTTACTTTGGGCTTCAACCTATATTATGTGTCCACTTTCCCTTTTACTATTATTAAATCTCGCTACTTGTCAGTTACTCACTCTTTATTTTATAAATTTTTAAAATGTGCACACCTAATGCACGCCCCGTACTTGCAACGTTTGGTTGGTTCTTTAATTAATTATTTATTGCAATGCCTCGACTATTTAAGCTCTTAATCTCAGGGTGTTCAACTACTTATAGTGGGTTCCGTTATAAGTAGATGTGCAACGTCCAACCAAAGTGCACTCTTCTGTTTTACTACTACAATTGATACTCTACTTTTGTATATGCCAAAATTTCTAATAAGATCAAAGTTGCTTTGTGCCAAATTAAATTACTACCAAAATTGTATGCCTATTTTTGACGTATTAGAGATATATTTCAACACTCACCTGGTCTATACTCCGTTGATGCCTTTCTGACTGCTGGCTCAAAATCCTTATCGCCGTATGCGTCTTCACACTGATGTCCTTGAATTTTCGTGCCGCTTCCAGGTGTCCTTGAATTTTTACTGCTCCCCAATACATGAAATGATTAACCCAAATTTAGAATTTAGAAAAATCAGTGCTACAACTTCCCCTGTGCTAATCTCCGCTTCGAATCCTTGTTTTCTCTATAAATTCGTCCGCTTCTCCGTATCTAATCCCAATCTACTCGTTCCTGTATCTTTTTGCTCGATGCTCCTGCTACCTTTAAACCGCTCTCCAATATCCAACTTCTTTCTTATGTATAACCACTCTCGATGTCCTTCTAACTTTAAACCGCACTCCAATATCCAACTTCTTTCTATGTATATCCACTCTCGATGTCCTTCTACCTTTAAACCGCTCTCCAATATCCAACTTCTTTTCTATGTATAACCACTCTCGATATCCTGCTACCTTTTAAACCGCTCTCCAATACCACTTCAAATCTATATAACCACTCTCGATGACCTGCTACCTTTAAACCACTCTCCAAATCCAATAATTTACCGTCGCACAATCACTACTATTCACTTTATACTTTCGATGCTTGTTTCTTTACCACTTTATTCAATTGAAACTCCTTTTAAAACAACTACTTTTATTTACTTTTTAAATATTTTGATACAAATTAGCACAGTTAGTAAAACACGTCTTTTACAAAATTGGTTCGAAAATAATCTGCCTTGTTTACTCTCTAAGGCGACCATGTTAACTCTCTTCTAGCTTACTACATCTTAAAGTTCATAACAAATAGCTAAGTTCGTGTCGCACATACCAAAGTTCGTGTCCTTTATACAATTTCATAATCACATTAAATTCTAATATATGTCCTAAATCTTTACATTCCACCAATCACATTTCACGTTGTTATAACTAATAATTTTGAGTTTACAAATATTGTCCAAAAGTTGATTCTACATAAAATGAAACCAAAATAATTTACACTTGACCCTGGATGCATGTTGATAGTAAACATTCACAGACGCATCCGGCTTTTGGACGGCAAATGTACTTTCAAAGGCCTTTTAAAATTCAAACTCGGTATAAACCCTTGAGCACTGCACATCTTACTACGCCACTTAGTCATTTTAAAATTACCTTTTGGCACTTAATTTCAACTACTATATTTGAATGGTATTTTAGTATACATAAAATACGGCAAACATACATTTTTAAGTTTATGTGATCAAATATGTGGATTATTTTTGTTTGGCATATACTACCTTGTACTAAACAACCCTTATAACTCTTAGTAGCTCCCTTAGACATTATAATATATATATATATATATATATATATTGTTGTGGATTGAAAGGGGTAAATAGGTATATACAACAAAAATTTCAACAACCATGTATATAAAAAAAAGCAAATTATTTAGGCGCAAAATTAATTTAATTCATTTAGTGAAAACGGACGAGTATTAGGGTATTGTTATATGTAATAATTGGAATGTTAAGATTACATGAGGGAAGAGAGCTTTAAAGCAAATAGAAGTTCAAGGGTACGCATAATTAAACATAAATTATTTTAATCAAACGCATATGAGCATAAGGAAGCGTGCGTGCGTAAGAAAATCAATAATTCTCATGGCAAGTGTGTTCGTTTTAAAAGCCAACGTCAGTTTTATCAGATACGTAGAAGTAGCAAATCGAGGAATTGTTATTTTCAAACGGTCAATAATTAGCAGAAACACCTGCTTGCTAAAGGATACCTTCACAGAATTTTTACATAGGTTAAGATAAGGTTTCATAAAAATTGTTTTCAACCGTCAGTTGGTATAAACAACCAGGGTAACAAATATCTTAAGGAGAGAGTGAAATGAACGATTGGTAATATACAACAGATAGAAAGACAAATATAAAAGCGTTGGGATTTAAAGTCACGTAAGACAAACACGTGGAGTTGAGGTAAGACGTCGACGATATCGATTTTCTGTAACTCAAGTGGGGTTTGAAACGAGACAACAAACATGTATAGGACTGAGATGCATAGCGCTTAGGAGGAGTTTGGTGACGACACAAAACTCTGTCATTGGTTGAAAGCCAACAGTGTTAAAAACAAACGCACACGCGAAGGTTGAAAGCGAATTCGAGGTATACAGCACGTAGGACGGGAGAAATTTTACGAATTTAGAGACGGTAACGATCAAAATTTTTAGAAATCGTTTAGAAAATAAGCTTTTCACGCGAAACCGGTTCCACTGGGGGGGTTTGAAAGAATATAAATATCCAAGCGGAGTTATTAAGCTTCCTTTTCTCTTTCACTTCGATCAAGTGTTAAATACTGATTCAGACTACGATAATAATAAAGCTTCTTGTGAGTATTTTGTGTATGTGTAGTAATGTTATCGTAAATATAGTAGTTGAAAGTATAAAACAGTAGTAGCGGACCTATAATTATCAGCGTGATGTACGAGTTAGTGAGTATTAAATAAAAAGGTCCGGCTACTACAACCAAAATTATTAAATGGATGCATGATATATGGGGGTAAGCAGAACTAATAATCAAGTTTATATGTATGATATATGGAATGGTACTGTGGGACGAGGCGCATAGTTTGCAGAGATATCAGATGGTAGAGGCCTGTGGATCCGCTGAGCAGCAAGTAAATGAAAACAACGCCGAGGGGTTTTCTGGTAATCATCTCCGACGGGAAATAAGACTGAAGAATTCTTCAGGTAATTTATTTGAAATTTCTGTTGTTTTATAAACATTTGTGGAATTTTGGTGTTGTGTGCTTGACTTTTGGTGGCATATTCATGGTTTTAGAGACTTATTTTAAAAGATACATGTACTGGACAATTTACTGATGTTGAATATTGAAAAAGGGGTGTATTTAGAATATATCAAAATTTTATTCAGGATATAAATTGAGTTGTAAAGGGTAAACGGGTCTGTAAATTTGTTTTAATTTAATGCAAGGTTTTAAAAAGCATATACAAACAAAACTGGGTTATAATGAACTCACAATACTCCAGTGTTAATCAAATTTGTTTAAAATCATTATAAAAATCAAGGACTTTGAAACATACAATATTGAGCTGATAATTATTGTAGCTAACTGTTTGGAAACATGTGTAAATATATTTTATCTGTTAATAGGTGTAAATAAAAGGTTGTATGATTGTCGTACTATTTTGGTAATTTTATTTAATGGTGTGTGAGTGGGAAACAGGTATGAATGTATTAATATAATGAGGAAAAGTTATAAGAGGCCGATTGCCGAGCTAGCCAGGGAAGCAGAAGAAATTCGAAGGCGGCCTTAACAAAAAGGGGAAGGAAATTTTTTGTTATTTCTTTTTGAAAATTTTATGTTGGCCCAAGGAGGGGCACGAATTTAAATAGATTTCCACAGCAATATATATATATATATATATATATATATTATCGTGTATATTATAGGTTAAGAGGGATAGATAGGTCAAAAAATAAGTTTGTAACGACCGTGTGTATAGAAAATAGGAATAATTTATTTACGCGCCAAATTAAGTAGTTTTGATATTAAAATAAGCGAATAGTAGCATACATTTGTAGTAATAAATCGGAATGTTAAATTTGCATAAGTGTAGAAGCTTTGTAGTACGTGAAAACTCAAGGAGGATACGAATAAAATCAGCTATAATATTTTGAAGGATGTAAATCAAGCACATCAAATAATAAAGAGAGCTTTTGGGTATAAAATCAATAATGTAAACCCATATTTTCCATTTAACTAAACAAAGCGTTCGTTAAATATAAATCCTAAGAAATTCTATAGGTAAACAACATGGAAAGTACGATTTCAAACGGACAATCGATTCAGAAAAGACCTGACAGATAAATAAACAAGTTCAAGGAACCTGAATGTACGTTGGAATTTAATTCTGTAGAAATGTTAGTTAACGGTCGATGCGAAGGCTACGAAAACAACCGGTGGTTTAAAAGCAAGTTGAGACGGGAAATCGATAGCATAGGCGAGACGAGGAAAACAAATAGAGACGTTGGATAAAACGCTTGTTTAAAGTACGCGACAAAATTTAGAGGTCAAGGCTGAGTTCTAGGGGGTGAGAGAAAATTTCAAGAAGAGCGCGACCGTTGTATTTTGTTGACCAGTGTTTCGGACTAAAGCGGCGATGGAGTGAGAATTCTAAGTTTTACAAAGTTCGTTGGACAAAATTTTCAGAATCGGTTACGGTAGGGGAGCTTTTCGTTTGAAATAGTACAGGAGGTGTAGATTGACCATTATAAATACACGGGAAGACGTAGTAGGGCTCTCTTACTTTGCTTATTTCTTTGACTTCGCTTAGCTCTCTTACTATACTGAGCTCCTATTTGACTTACTTCTACGGTAACATCCAAGTGTAAAATTTTATAAAACGGTGTTAGTGCAGTCCGTCGAAAGTTAATTAAAAGTGTGAAAAGCACGAGTGGGTGCTATTTTGTAAACGGTGCTGTAGCTACAGACAAAGAACGAACGAGGGATGTTACTAAGGTAAGCGTGCTGGGACATTTTTGGAACGAGGATGCTGGGTGTTTGGTAGATGAGGAAGGCGATTAACTTGGTTTTGACAATTATATGGGTAGAAACATTGAAAGCGTCTGCAGAGACTTGGATAGCGATTGGAAATGAGTTGGATCTACATATAGCAGAGAGGTGTATGGAAGCAACGACGAGGTTTTGTTGGACAACATTTGCAGATGGGACGATGAAAAAAGCTTACTCCAGGTAACGAAATTAATTTCAATTATTATTGCTTGAATATTTTGTGCTGTTATTTTGTGCTAGAGTGATTTGACACATTGGGTGTGTATTTTATGAACATAAAAGCTAATTTGAAGAGTATATAAAAAGGACAATTTGTAGTTATTATTTAAAGGTGTAAATAAAAGATATAAAAATTCGATGTAAAGAGTAAACTTTAAGGTTGTTGAAAACAAAGATGCAATTTATTTATGCATTTAGAGTAACAAGGTTTATACTGAGCCAGAGTAAATTTCAAGTTAGGGTTTCAAGATAGGCCCATCTACTTATATAAACAAAAGCTGCTGAAATAAATTTAGATCATGAATTTTAAAAGGATTTTATGATTAAGATTGTAATATTTTATGAAGCTGTATATCCGGATTTGTAAATATTGAGCTGGAAATATAAAAATTTTGATTTGTATGAATAAAAGCTTGTATGTTTCGTTGATTTATTTGAGTGGTAATTTTATTTGGTAGTATCAGTGAGAAAGAGCGAACTTAGTATCTATGAAGAAGCAGATTTTAGAGCTAGCCGTGGTATGCTGAAATTTTAGGGGCATAATCCCGAGTACACTGCAATTTTATGACAGCCCAACGCTGGGGCTTGATTGATCTTTAGGAAAATTCACAGCAATATATATATATATATATATATATATATATATATATGAATTGTTTTATTGCGGGTTTTAGGTCTGCTGGTAAGTAGGTATATAAACTCTTTCTTTAACTGCCTAAATTTTCGGATTTATTTTTGAATCCTTGATCACAGGCTTTCTATAATTATATAAAAATGAATGGGCTAAACTACACATAGAATCTGTATAAACTTACAAAATTGAGATTAATAAAATGATTGCATCTAAATTAAAATGTAGTCGTAAAAGTAGTTTGCATTTGGCTAAGGTGTAAAATTAAAAATTTGTATATTCTATTGAAGTATTTAAAATGTCTATTTTGAAGTTTTTATAAAAACAGTATGACACAATTTGTTTATTTATCTGCATGAGCAAGTGTATGAATGCATGGAAGCGTATGCGTGTGAACGATTAGGCATGAAATGGAGGTAGTGTTTAAATTTTATTTGTATGTATACCCATAAAACGCATATTTATACACAACAAAATTTTACGTGTATACACATATATACATATATAAATACACATAAACATATACAAATACATACATACAATCGCACATAAATATACAAAAAAAAATATACGTATACACATTCACACATAAATATACATCTATATATCTATACATACATACATAAATACATATATACATACACATACATATACATACATATATATTATAATGTCTAAGGGAGCTACTAAGAGTTATAAGGGTTGTTTAATACAAGGTAGTATATGCCAAACAAAAATAATCCACATATTTGATCACATAAACTTAAAAATGTATGTTTGCCGTATTTTATGTATACTAAAATACCATTCAAAAATAGTAGTTGAAATTAAGTGCCAAAAGGCAATTTTAAAATGACTGAATGACGTAGTAAGATGTGCAGTGCTCAAGGGTTTATGCCGAGTTTGAATTTTAAAAGCCTTTGAAAGTACATTTGCCGTCCAAAAGCCGGATGCGTCTGTGAATGTTTACTATCAACATGCATCCAGGGTCAAGTGTAATTTATTTTGGTTTCATTTTATGTAGAATCAACTTTTGGACAATATTTGTAAACTCAAAATTATTAGTTATAACAACGTCAAATGTGATTGGTGGAATGTAAAGATTTGGGACATATATTAGAATTTAATGTGATTATGAAATTGTATAAAAGACATGAACTTTGGTATGTGCGACACGAACGTAGTTATTTGTTATGAACTTTAAGATGTTGTAGGCTAGAAGAGAGTTAACGTGGTCGCCTTAGAGAGTAAACAAGGGAGATTATTTTCGAACCAATTTTGTAAAAAGACGTGTTTTCATAACTGTGCTAATTTGTATCCAGATATTTAAAAAGAAAATAAAAGTAGTTGTTTTAAAAGGAGTTTCAATTGAATAAAGTGGTAAAGAAACAAGCATCGGAAGTATAAAGTGAATAGTAGTGATTGTGCGACGGTAAATTATTGGATTTGGAGAGTGGTTTAAAGGTAGCAGGTCATCGAGAGTGGTTATATAGATTTGAAGTGATATTGGAGAGCGGTTTAAAAGGTAGCAGGACATCGAGAGTGGTTATACATAGAAAAGAAGTTGGATATTGGAGAGCGGTTTAAAGGTAGAAGGACATCGAGGTGGATATACATAGAAAGAAGTTGGATATTGGAGTGCGGTTTAAAGGTAGAAGGACATCGAGAGTGGTTATACATAGAAAAGAAGTTGGATATTGGAGAGCGGTTTAAAGGTAGCAGGAGCATCGAGCAAAAGATACAGGAACGAGTAGATTGGGATTAGATACGGAGAAGCGGACGGATTTATAGAAAACAAGGATTCGAAGCGGAGATTAGCACAGGGGAAGTTGAAGCACTGATTTTGCTAAATTCTAAATTTGGGGGGCAGTTAAAATTCAAGGACACCTGGAGGCGGCACGGAAATTCAAGAACATCAGTGTGAAGACGCATACGGCGATAAGGATTTTGAGCCAGCAGTCAGAAAGGCATCAACGGAGTATAGACCAGGTGAGTGTTGAAATATATCTTTAATACGTCAAAAATAGTCACACAATTTTGGTAGTAATTTAATTTGGCACAAAGCAACTTTGATCTTATTAGAAATTTTGGCATATACAAAAGTAGAGTATCAATTTTAGTAGTAAAACAAAAGAGTGCATTTTGGTTGGACTTAGCACATCTACTTATAACGGAACCCACTATAAGTAGTTGAACACCCTGAGATTAAGAGCTTAAATAGTCGAGGCATTGCAATAAATAGTTAATAAAAGAACCAACCAAACGTTGCAAGTACGGGGCGTGCATTAGGTGTGCACATTTTAAAAATTTATAAAATAAAGAGTGAGTAACTGACAAGTAGCGAAATTTAATAATAGTAAAAGGGAAAGTGGACACATAATATAGGTTTAAGCCCAAAGTAGAGGGTAGAATATAGGTGGCAAACCCAACGCGGGGCTGAAAAAAGGCTAGATTGAGTTGAAATTAGACAGAAATAGTAATAGGATACGGGAGCCTGAGATTAGGTGGGGCCTGTAGTTAGATATTTTCAGGCATACGAGTTAAAAGACAGGCTGCAGAGATGACGGACCCAGCAATGGAACGGATTACGAGATCGGGACTGATATACGGAATTGAAGCAGAAATCACGACACTAAACGATGAAATTAGGACGCAAGACATAGAGTTAGACGCAGGGGGAGACATCCAGGAGACGGAGGCAAGGCAGACAGACCCGGAGGTGACAGACATGGACACGGACCAGCCGACGGCACCAGAGGTAAGGGTAGCAAAAACCGACGGAACCCAGGACATTATGAGATTCCTAATGGGTATGCAAGACAAAATTGAATCTTTACGTACGGAACAAAAAGAGTCGCGGACGGTTTTTGAAACGTCACAGATTGAACAAAAAGAGGCAATTACGCATCTAACTAATAAAATAACGACTTTACAAACGACTTTAACAAACCAAATTGAAGATTCATACACCGAACTGAGAAACGAGTTTAGGACGGCACACGCGGAACTGACGGCTAAACTGAATTATACACAGGACTATCTACTCACGCAAATGCAAAACGTAAAGGACGACATAAGGACTGAGATACACGAAAAGATTGACAGAATAGATGACAAATTAGAAAACACGCGGGTACAGATTCAGGGAGACTTGAACGCGACAAAAACGGATCTACGGACCGAAATCAAGACACGCGTAGAGACAGTTGAGGAGACAATGGTCAGTGGTTTTACGACGTTACATTCCGAAATTCAAACATGCGATAAAAGACATTTGACAAACTACAGAAATTTAGGACAAACCTTAGAGACGATACAGAACGAAAATTTGAACACTAAGACACAACTGGACGACAAAGTCACTGTAGTAGAAAACCGGGTAGGACATGACGTAAGACAAATACATGAAAAATTGGACGACCTAGAACGACGGCGCATTGGACTGGACTACGGACAGCACATTAAATTGAACCGGGACGCGTTACCTAAATTTGAAGGACGGAGGACAGAACAGCCGATGGGATTTCTAGACAGACTGGACGAGATCGTCGAATCGGAAAACGAAAGGACTAAGTTACAGATAGTAGGGGCGACGTTGACAGGGAACGCGGAAAAGTGGCACAACATCATACGCCGACAGTACGACACATACGCGGAATTTCGACGACTATTTATGGAACAGTTCTGGAGCAACACGCACCAGACGGACATACGTACAAATTTGATTACGGGACACTACAGTCGGACACACGGGACTCGCGAAGAATACGCAATCGACAAATTCAACCAGGCACAGCACTTGACACCAAAGTTGGGCGAGGACGACATTGTACTACTACTTGCGGGCCACATGGAGCCGGAAGTGACAAAGATGGTTGTGGTCCATAATGTTTAAACACTGCGGGAATTTTTAGGCGTCATGAGAAACTTCGATTTGGCAACGGCACTGGAGGCAAAAACACGGACTAGTTATTGGGATCAAAACCGGGGTTATAGGGATGACAACCGACGACATACGTACCACGAACAGCGACCCAACCATAGACAGGACAATTTCCATCACGAACATCGACCCAGCTATAGACAGGACTATTTTAACCACGGACACCGAAATCACTGGGGACACGACGGAAACAGGAGACCATACTACAATAGGGAACACCGGGAGAGCGACTTACAAAGACAAAACAGGTACCAGCGCGACGACAACGCGGATGACGGTCGAAATACAGGGGCGGTACACAGAACGGATATAGCCGGACGGACAGGGACGCGAATGTCCACCACATAACGACCAGCGCAAGGACTCAGGACACGGATCAAATTGAAGTGGTGCAGATACACGAGGCACCCTCAGAAAAAAAACGCAAAATTTTGGAAGAACGAATGTATAGGATTAAAGGTCGACGTGGTTTATAGTTTAAAAGACTTATTGTTAAATAATTATAATTTGAATAAAAATAACCTTTTGTTCATTAATATTAGTTTAAGTGAGTGTTTATATGTTGCTTTAGTTGATAGTGGTTCACAGTTGTCGCTGGTAGATGAGAGGGTGGTGATAAAACATGCTGATTTTTAAAAGGAAGAATAGAAGCGATTAATGGGGTTAATTTATGGTCGGCAATGAATAAAAGTTAACTACGATTTATAAAGTCATCCGTGTACCAATATTTGTAGGGATAAAAATGCAGGAGAGGCAGAATTTTTAATTACAAAGGGGTTGCATATAGATTTCATATTAGGAATGGACTTTATAGAGGATTTTGGATTGAATATAGATGGTAAGGATAGGTCGATTCGAATTTTGATAAAGATAAGTTATGGATGGTGTCTACGGTTAGTGAGGAATATAGGAATGGAGATAATATAGATAAGTCGGGATTAGGAATGGATAGGACAAGTGATTATAGACAGGTTAAAGTACGATTATGTAATATGTTTGTGAGATTAATTAAGGATGAACAGATTGGAAAAGTGAGTATTGAGATAAAGGCGAAGCTAGAAGAATTATTTAATAAATATGTAGGGTTATTTAATGAAGAGCCAAGATTGGCGAGGCGATATATGCATAAGTTAGAGGTCACGGAAGACAACGGGTTTAATACAAAGGTGTATCCAATTCCGTTTGCTATTAGAAATAGGGTTAAAGCCGAGATTAACAAGATGTTACGAGATGGAATAATAGAACCAGCGAAAACTCAATATGTGAACCCGGTAGTTATTGTTCCTAAACCCAATAAAAGGGATATAAGGATTTGTTTGGATGCGAGGAAGTTGAATTCGATTACGAAACCGCAGTATGAACAACCGCAGGGGTTGGATAACTTGTTGTACAAAGTGTACGAGATGAAGTTTTCAGTAAATTAGATTTAAAAATTCATTTTGGTTAATTCCGTTGCATGAAGACAGTAAGAAGTTTCCAGGGTTTAGTATTGAAGGAGAGATTTACATGTTTTCTGTAGTTCCGTTTGGGTTAAGTAGTTCTTCCGCAGCACTTGTAAGGGCCATGCAGAAGCTGTTTAACGAGTATGAATGTTTCTGTTCGCACTATGTGGATGATTTGTTGATTTTTTCAAGGACCGAGCAAGAACACCTGGAGCATTTAGAAAAGGTGATCCAGAGGCTAGACGAAGGGGGTTTGAAGTTGAACGTGGAGAAATGCGAGTTGTTCAAGAACAAAGTTACATATTTAGGGTTTGAAATCAGTGAGAATGGGATGAAAATTTGTAATAAAAGGTTGGACGAGTTGAAAAATATTGCTCAACCAAAGAATGTGAAAGGATTGCGAGGATTTTTACGGGTTCTAAATTATTATAAACGGTTTATACCGCGATATTCTGAGTTGTGTGTGCCGTTGGTGAGTTTATTGAAGAAAAATGAAAGATGGAAATGGACCGCTGATCGAGAGAAGGCGTTCCAGGATTTAAAAAGTGCATTTTATAAAGAGTTGTCATTAAAATATCCAAATTTCAAAGACGAATTTATTTTAAGAACGGATGCGTAGAAATATGCGATAGGGGCTGAGTTGGTGCAGATCCAGGATGGAGCTGAGGTACCAATTGTATTTATTTCAAGGGTATTAAAAGACTGCGAAACCAGATATGCGACGGCAGAGAAGGAAATGTTGGCGATAGTATATGCAGTGAAAAGTTGCGTTTTTATCTGCTAGGTAACAAATTTTAATAGAATCCGACAACACGGTGGTAACATTTATGAAGAAAAAGGAGTTTCTAAACAGCAGGTTGTACAGATGGGCGTTAGTATTACAGGAATACGATTTTGAAATCAAGCACAAACCAGGCAAGGAGAATGTGACGGCGGATTTTCTAAGCAGACCGCAGGTGGAAGAGAATAAAGACGTGAAGGATTGTTTAGTCGCTTTGCAGGAGTTCAGGGATGTTGGTCGGTGGACAAATGCCAAGCTTATGGAAACGCAAAGGCACAGTGAGGTGAGCTCGATCCGCGAGAGATTAACAAGCGAAAATGTGGAGGAGTACCGTGGATTTACCATCGTAGGGCAGTTCGTAGTAAAAGGATAGGTGAGGCAGAGCTGGTAGTGGTATCCAGAGACGCGGCTGTGGAAATTATAGATGAAATTCATTTAAATTTTGGACATATAGGCATAAGAAAACATTTTGGTATTCAGGAGGCGTTTTATGCACGGAACGATATCACGGTGGTTAAAGAAAGGATTAATCGTTGCAAAATTTGTATCTTAGGGAAAGACAAGAACGTGGTGTTGCAGAATGTACCGATGAGTGTGAGCGTGAGCGGACCATTGGAATTGGTAGCTATTGATTACTTAAGCAACCTGATTACGAGTGAACAGGGGTATCGGCACATATTAGTAATGGTGGACGTTTTTTCAAAATTTGTTAAATTATTTCCGGCAAGGCGAAGCAACACGGTGCATGCTTTACAGTCGATTAAAGAATTTGGAAGCCAGGTAGGGAGAATGGAAAGGATTTTGGTAGACAACGCAACTTATTTTAACAACCAAAGATTTAGGAACGGGTTAAATCGAGCGCACATTAAGGTGTCATTTAGCAGTATACGGCATCCGAAAGCAAATCCATGCGAACGATATATACGGGAGGTAATAAAATATCTACGGTTAGCAACGCAAGAGCACCATAATAGATGGGTTAGATTCTGCCGCAGATTGAAAATTTCATGAATTGTGTACCGAGTTCAGTTACAAAAACGTGTCCGGTAACTTGATTCGGAGGATTATACCAGCTAGGCCATGGAGGGAAGAATGAGGTCAAGACATCACAGAGTTGTTGGGGGTTAGACGTAGGATCGAAAGGATGCAGCGTAGGGATATCGAGCGAAGTGTAGCAGGATCAAAAAGGACGACTTTTGAAATAGGAGATATGGTGGTTGTGAAAAGGTTAAGAGTTTCAACCGCGACAGGAACATTTGCGCGAAGTTGTTTTTCCTTATGAAGGGCCGTACAAGATTACGCGTATTTTGCGGAAAAATACATTTGAATTAGCTACTATGACAGGGGAATATCGTGGGCGTTTTCATTTGGAAAATCTATACCCATATAAGGTTGTACAGGAAGAGGGTTTAGTAGAATAGTTGTTATATAGTTCATGCGACGGAAAGTTTAGTTTTGTTTAGTTTATAAGGTAGGTTAGTATGTAGCATAGTTAGACAGACATGTTGAAATTAAAAAAGGGTTGAATAATTAAATATGTAGGAATCAAAGGGGTTTGTGTAGAAAAGAGAGGGGTTTGATTTTAAATAAAACTAGAAATTATGCACACCAGGAAAGAGTAAACCGACGCAATTTCCAAATTTCATTAAAATCAGTGGGGCCAATTAATGTCTAAGGGAGCTACTAAGAGTTTAAGGGTTGTTTAATACAAGGTAGTATATGCCAAACAAAATAATCCATATTTGATCACATAAACTTAAAATGTATGTTTGCCGTATTTTATGTATACTAAAATACCATTCAAAATAGTAGTTGAAATTAAGTGCCAAAAGGAATTTTAAAATGACTAATGACGTAGTAAGATGTCAGTGCTCAAGGGTTTATGCCGAGTTTGAATTTTAAAAGCCTTTGAAAGTACATTTGCCGTCCAAAACCGGATGCGTCTTGAAGTTTACTATCAACAGCATCCAGGGTCAAGTGTAATTTATTTTGGTTTCATTTTATTAGAATCAACTTTTGGACAATATTTGTAAACTCAAAATTATTAGTTATAACAACGTCAAATGTGATTGGTGAATGTAAAGATTTAGGACATATATTAGAATTTAATGTGATTATGAAATTGTATAAAAGACATGAACTTTGGTATGTGCGACACGAACGTAGTTATTTGTTATGAACTTTAAGATGTAGTAGGCTAGAAGAAGTTAACGTGGTCGCCTTAGAGAGTAAACAAGGGAGATTATTTTCGAACCAATTTTGTAAAAAGACGTGTTTTCATAACTGTGCTAATTTGTATCCGATATTTAAAAAGAAAATAAAAGTAGTTGTTTTAAAGGAGTTTCAATTGAATAAAGTGGTAAAGAAACAAGCATCGAAGTATAAAGTGAATAGTAGTGATTGTGCGACGGTAAATTATTGGATTTGGAGAGTGGTTTAAAGGTAGCAGGTCATCGAGAGTGGTTATATAGATTTGAAGTGATATTGGAGAGCGGTTTAAAAGGTAGCAGGACATCGAGAGTGGTTATACATAGAAAAGAAGTTGGATATTGGAGAGCGGTTTAAAGGTAGAAGGACATCGAGAGTGGATATACATAGAAAGAAGTTGGATATTGGAGTGCGGTTTAAAGGTAGAAGGACATCGAGAGTGGTTATACATAGAAAAGAAGTTGGATATTGGAGAGCGGTTTAAAGGTAGCAGGAGCATCGAGCAAAAAGATACAGGAACGAGTAGATTGGGATTAGATACGGAGAAGCGGACGGATTTATAGAGAAAACAAGGATTCGAAGCGGAGATTAGCACAGGGGAAGTTGAAGCACTGATTTTGCTAAATTCTAAATTTGGGTTAATCTTTTCAGGTATTGGGGAGCAGTTAAAATTCAAGGGCACCTGGAGGCGGCACGGAAATTCAAGAACATCAGTGTGAAGACGCATACGGCGATAAGGATTTTGAGCCAGCAGTCAGAAAGGCATCAACGGAGTATAGACCAGGTGAGTGTTGAAATATATCTTTAATACGTCAAAAATAGTCACACAATTTTGGTAGTAATTTAATTTGGCACAAAGCAACTTCGATCTTATTAGAAATTTTGGCATATACAAAAGTAGAGTATCAATTTTAGTAGTAAAACAAAGAGTGCATTTTGGTTGGACTTAGCACATCTACTTATAACGGAACCCACTATAAGTAGTTGAACACCCTGAGATTAAGAGCTTAAATAGTCGAGGCATTGCAATAAATAGTTAATAAAAGAACCAACCAAACGTTGCAAGTACGGGGCGTGCATTAGGTGTGCACATTTTAAAAATTTATAAAATAAAGAGTGAGTAACTGACAAGTAGCGAGATTTAATAATAGTAAAAGGGAAAGTGGACACATAATATAGGTTTAAGCCCAAAGTAGAGGGTAGAATAATATATATATATATATATATATATATATATACATATATACACATATATATATATATATATATATATATTGTTATGTATAGGGAGCTACCAAGAGTTCTAAGGGTTGTTTAGTACAAGGTAGTATATGCCAAGCAAAATAATACACATATTTGATCACATAAACTTAAAAATGTATGTTTGCCATATTTTTCATATACTAAAACACCATTCAAAATGGTAGTTGAAATTAAGTTCCAAAAGGTAATATTGAAATGACTAAATGACGTAGTAAGATGTACAGTGCTCAAGGGTTTATGCCGAGTTTCAATTTTAAAGGCCTTTGAAAGTACATTTCCCGTCCAAAAACCGGATGCGTCTATGGACGTTTACTATCAACCACGCATCCAGGTTCAAGTGTAATTTATTTTGGTTTTGCATTTTAAATAGAATCAACTTTTGGACAATACAGCCGGACGGACAGGGACGCGAACGTCCACCACATAACGACCAGCGCAAGGACTCAGGACACGGATCAAATTGAAGTGGTGCAGATACACGAGGCACCCTCAGAAAAAAAAACGCAAAATTTTGGAAGAACGAATGTATAGGATTAAAGGTCGACGTGGTTTATAGTTTAAAAGACTTATTGTTAAATAATTATAATTTGAATAAAAATAACCTTTTGTTCATTAATATTAGTTTAAGTGAGTGTTTATATGTTGCTTTAGTTGATAGTGGTTCACAGTTGTCGCTGGTAGATGAGAGGGTGGTGATAAAACATGCTGATTTTTTAAAAGGAAGAATAGAAGCGATTAATGGGGTTAATTTATGGTCGGCTATGAATAAAAAGTTAACTACGATTTATAAAGTCATCCGTGTACCAATATTTGTAGGGGATAAAAATGCAGGAGAGGCAGAATTTTTAATTACAAAGGGGTTGCATATAGATTTCATATTAGGAATGGACTTTATAGAGGATTTTGGATTGAATATAGATGGTAAGGATAGGTCGATTCAATTTTGATAAAGATAAGTTATGGATGGTGTCTACGGTTAGTGAGGAATATAGGAATGGAGATAATATAGATAAGTCGGGATTAGGAATGGATAGGACAAGTGATTATAGACAGGTTAAAGTACGATTATGTAATATGTTTGTGAGATTAATTAAGGATGAACAGATTGGAAAAGTGAGTATTGAGATAAAGGCGAAGCTAGAAGAATTATTTAATAAATATGTAGGGTTATTTAATGAAGAGCCAAGATTGGCGAGGCGATATATGCATAAGTTAGAGGTCACGGAAGACAACGGGTTTAATACAAAGGTGTATCCAATTCCGTTTGCTATTAGAAATAGGGTTAAAGCCGAGATTAACAAGATGTTACGAGATGGAATAGTAGAACCAGCGAAAACTCAATATGTGAACCCGGTAGTTATTGTTCCTAAACCCAATAAAAGGGATATAAGGATTTGTTTGGATGCGAGGAAGTTGAATTCGATTACGAAACCGTAGTATGAACAACCGCAGGGGTTGGATAACTTGTTGTACAAAGTGTACGAGATGAAGTTTTTCAGTAAATTAGATTCAAAAAATTCATTTTGGTTAATTCCGTTGCATGAAGACAGTAAGAAGTTTACAGGGTTTAGTATTGAAGGAGAGATTTACATGTTTTCTGTAGTTCCGTTTGGGTTAAGTAGTTCTTCCGCAGAACTTGTAAGGGCCATGCAGAAGCTGTTTAACGAGTATGAATGTTTCTGTTCGCACTATGTGGATGATTTGTTGATTTTTTCAAGGACCGAGCAAGAACACCTGGAGCATTTAGAAAAGGTGATCCAGAGGCTGGACGAAGGGGGTTTGAAGTTGAACGTGGAGAAATGCGAGTTGTTCAAGAACAAAGTTACATATTTAGGGTTTGAAATCAGTGAGAATGGGATGAAAATTTGTAATAAAAGGTTGGACGAGTTGAAAAATATTGCTCAACCAAAGAATGTGAAAGGATTGCGAGGATTTTTAGGGGTTCTAAATTATTATAAACGGTTTATACCGCGATATTCTGAGTTGTGTGTGCCGTTGGTGAGTTTATTGAAGAAAAATGAAAGATGGAAATGGACCGCTGATCGAGAGAAGGCGTTCCAGGATTTAAAAAGTGCATTTTATAAAGAGTTGTCATTAAAATATCCAAATTTCAAAGACGAATTTATTTTAAGAACAGTTAAGAAAAGTTGCGTTTTTATCTGCTAGGTAACAAATTTTTAATAGAATCCGACAACACGGTGGTAACATTTATGAAGAAAAAGGAGTTTCTAAACAGCAGGTTGTACAGATGGGCGTTAGTATTACAGGAATACGATTTCGAAATCAAGCACAAACCAGGAAGGGAGAATGTGACGGCAGATTTTCTAAGCAGACCGCAGGTGGAAGCGAATAAAGACATGAAGGATCGTTTAGTAGCTGTGCAGGAGTTCAGGGATGTTGGTCGGTGGACAAATGCCAAGCTTATGGAGACGCAGAGGCATAGTGAGGTGAGCTCGATCCGCGAGAGATTAACAAGCGAAAATGTGGAGGAGTACCGGGGATTTACCATCGTAGGGCAGTTTGTGGTCAAAAGGATAGGTGATGCAGAGCTGGTAGTGGTATCCAGAGAAGCGGCTGTGGAAATTATAGATGAAATTCATTTAAATTTTATGCACGGAACGATATCACGATGGTAAAAGAAAGGATTAATCGTTGTAGAATTTGTATCTTAGGGAAAGACAAGAACGTGGTGTTGCAGAATGTACCGATGAGTGTGAACGTGAGCGGACCGTTGGAATTGGTGGCTATTGATTACTTAAGCAACCTGATTACGAGTGAACAGGGATATCGGCACATATTAGTAATGGTGGACGTTTTTTCAAAATTTGTTAAATTATTTCCGGCAAGGCGAAGTAACACGGTGCATGCGTTACAGTCGATTAAAGAATTTGGAAGCCAGGTAGGGAGAATGGAAAGGATTTTGGTAGACAACGCAACTTATTTTAACAACCAAAGATTTAGGAACGAGTTAAATCGAGCGCACATTAAGGTGTCATTTAGCAGTATACGGCATCCGAAAGCGAATCCATGCGAACGATATATACGGGAGGTAATAAAATATCTACGGTTAGCGACGCAAGAGCACCATAATAGATGGGTTAGATATCTGCCGCAGATAGAAAATTTCATGAATTGTGTACCGAGTTCAGTTACGAAAACGTGTCCGGTAACGTTGATTCGAAGGATTATACCAGCCAGGCCATGGAGGGAAGACATTGAAGTGCAGGACATCACAGAGTTGTTGGGTAGTGTTAGACGTAGGATCGAAAGGATGCAGCGTAGGGATATCGAGCGAAGATGTAGCAGGATCAAAAAAAGGACGACTTTTGAAATAGGGGATTTAGTGGTTGTAAAAAGGTTAAGAGTTTCAAACCGCGACAGGAACATTTGCGCGAAAATGTTATTTCCTTATGAAGGGCCGTACAAGATCACGCGTATTTTTGCGGAAGGAAATACATTTGAATTAGCTACTATAACAGGGGAATATCGTGGGCGTTTTCATTTGGAAAATCTATACCCATATAAAGTTGTACAGGAAGAGGGTTTAGTAGAATAGTTGTTATATAGTTCATGCGACGGAAAGTTTAGTTTTGTTTAGTTTATAGTTAGGTTAGTATGTAGCATAGTTAGACAGACATGTTGATAAAGAAAAAGAGGGGTTGAATAATTACAATATGTAGGAATACAAGAGGGGGTTTGTGTAGAAATACGAGAGGGGGTTTGATTTTAAATAAAACTAGAAATTATGCACACCAGGAAAGGGTAAAACCGACGGAATTTCAAATTTCATTTAAAATCAGTGGGGCCAATGTTATGTATAGGGAGCTACCAAGAGTTCTAAGGGTTGTTTAGTACAAGGTAGTATATGCCAAGCAAAATAATACACATATTTGATCACATAAACTTAAAAATGTATGTTTGCCATATTTTTCATATACTAAAACACCATTCAAAATGGTAGTTGAAATTAAGTGCCAAAAGGTAATATTGAAATGACTAAATGACGTAGTAAGATGTACAGTGCTCAAGGGTTTATGCCGAGTTTCAATTTTAAAGGCCTTTGAAAGTACATTTCCCGTCCAAAAACCGGATGCGTCTATGGACGTTTACTATCAACCACGCATCCAGGTTCAAGTGTAATTTATTTTGGTTTTGCATTTTAAATAGAATCAACTTTTGGACAATATTTGTAAACTCAAAATTATTAGTTATAACAATGTCAAATATGATTGGTGAACTGTAAATATTTAGGACAAATACTAGAATTTTATGTAATTAAGGAAAGTGTAAAAGGACATGAACTATGGTATGTGCGACACAAACGAAATGTTAGGATGTTATTGGACGATTTAGTTATGTACTTTAAAGTGTAGTAGGCAAGAAAGTTAAAATGGTCGCCTTGGAAAGCAAACAACGGAGATCATTTCGAAATTCTTTGTAAAAAGACGTGTTTTCAAACTGTGCTAATTTGTATACGATTTAAAAGAAGTTAATAAAAGTATTTGATTTTAAAGAGTTTGATTTAGTAAAGAAGGATAAAGAAGTAACAGCGACGAAAGTAATAAGTGTAAGAGTAGTGATAGTGCGACGGTGAAACGACGAAAAGTATATAGATTTGGAACGGCATTGGGAAAGGTAGCAGGCAATTGAGTGGTTATACAAGGGAAAGAAGTTGGATTTGGACAGCGATTATAGATTTGTAGCAGGACACCGAGAGGAAATATTTATAGGAAAGAAGTTGGATTTGGATAGCGATATTAGGTAGCAGGACATCGAGAGGAAATATTTATAGGAAAGAAGTGAGATTTGGATAGCGATTTATAGAAAGGTAGCAGGACATCGAGAGGAATTATATAAAGGAAAGAAGTTGGATTTGGATAGCGATTTATAGATTTGTAGCGGGGCATAGAGCAATTTGAATTAGGACGACGAGTAGAATTGGATTAGATACGAAGAAGCGGACGAATTATTTGAAGACACGAGGAGCGGAATTTTGAGAGCAGCAATTGGTAGTGGAGAATTAAAGCAGAAATTAGCACAGGGGAAGTTACAGCACAGGGTATTCAAAATTCTAAATTCGGGTTAATTATTTCAGGTATTGGGGAGCAGCTAAATTTAAGAACAACACCTGGAGGCGGTATCGATCATTCAACCAGATAGGACATCAGTGTAAAGACGCATACGGCGATAAGGATTTTGAGCCAGCAGTTAGAGCGGCCACGATACGAAGTATAAACCAGGTGAGTGCTGAGATATCTTAAAACGTCAGAAATAGTCATATAATTTTGGTAGTAATTTAATTTGGCACAAAGCGACTTTGATCGTAGTAAAATTTTGGCATACACAAAAGTAGAGTAAAATTTTGTACTAAAACAAAAGAGTGTGCACGTTGGTTGGACTTTGCACATCTACTTATAACAGAACTCACTATAAGTAGTTTGAACACCCTGAGATTTAAGAGCTTAAATAGTCGAGGCATTGAAATAAATAATTAATTAAAGAACCAACCAAACGTTGCAAGTCCGGGGCGTGCATTAGGTGTGCACATTGCATAAAAAAGGCGCGACAAAAAAGGGGTAAAATCAAATAAAATTTTATAGAATAAAGAGTGAGTGATTACATAGTAAAGTAGTAAAGTAAAAGATTTAAGATATATATATATATATATATATATATATATATATATACATATACACATATACCTACATATTCACACATATATACACATACATACACAGACACATTCATACATACATACATATATACACACATACATACATATACATGTAAATAAATATACACTAAGAAATATAGACATATAGACATACATTCATATAATATAACACGTACATACGCACAGATATACATATACACATATACACATATACACATACATACACACATATACATATACACACACATACATATATATATATACATATATACATATATACACACATATACACATATATATATACATACATACACACATGCACATACATACACATACATACATACACATATACACACATACACATATACACACATATAATGTACATACACATATATGCACAATATAAAAACAATTTATCTAATATATAATTTAAGTTTTAAAGTTAAGTAGGTAAGTATAAATTGAACCACTAATGTCTGTTTTTTTGTTCATAGTGTTGTTATTTTTGTATATGTAATACATCTCTAAAAATAACCTTTTTTGTTTATTTGTTTCCATTTCTAAAATTTTTGGATTCTGAAGATCTATTTTGTGATTTAAAGTAAATGAATGATTTGATAAAGCACAAGAATTTGGTTTAATTTTGATGTCACTCTTATGTTGAGTGATTCGTTGCTTTAAAGTTTGGGACGTTTGTCCTATATATAAGCTGTCGCATTCTAAACAATTAATTTGGTAAACAACATTTCTTTGTTGAATTGTTGATGTTTTATCTTTTAATTTTGTAAATAGGTTTCCTACAGTTAGTACATTTTTTGTCGCAAATTTAAAATTATATTTTTTAAATATCTGAATTAATTTTTGGGTTAATAAATTTATATGTGGTAGTGTTTTGTATACTTTTAAATTTTCTTGGTTTGTATTATCATCATTTGTGTTGCGATTATAGAAAGCCTGTGATCAAGGATTCAAAAATAAATCCGAAAATTTAGGCAGTTAAAGAAAGAGTTTATATACCTACTTACCAGCAGACCTAAAACCCGCAATAAAAACAATTCATATGATTATAGCAAGGTCGTTACTATAAAGTTTTATATATATATATATATATATATATATATATATATATATATATATATATATATATATATATATATATATATATATATATTTGTGGATTTATAGGTTATAATGGATGTTAGATAAGTCAGATATTATTTATGGCAGGGTACCTCATGAATGTACAAGTCAATTAAAATTTAAGACGTTTTCAAAGCGACAGTATAGGAATTTACAAGTTACAATAAACTTTAGAGTTTATTTTGAGTTGTATCATAACTGTAAATATTAATTACAAATATTAGGTAGGAAATGTAGTTCGGTAAAGTGTAATGTAATGACTTGTATCTTATAGAAGTAGCAGGTAGGTTTATTATTCCGAAAGTTTTCAGATTCAGTATATAGTGAAAATTAATAATTTAAGAGGGTGAATTGTTTAATTGCATAAGGTAACTGATACTCAAAGTGTACATATTCTTTGTATACATAATTTAGCATAGTGTAGTATACAACGTTAACGTTGGCTAACCTTGCAAAGCTATAGCATAAGATAGGAAAGTGCTGTCGATAAACAAGTTATAACGGCCGAAGGTTCGAAGGAGGATCGTGCAAGCAAACAAAACATTTTTAGTAAAAGTTGAACGTTGAAAATATGTACGCGGGATTAATTTACAAGCTTGAATATTGTATCAAGGATTTCTAATTAAAGGATCATTATAAACAAACAACAAGCCTATTTTAGGTAGGGCGCGAAGGTTGAATACGAATATGAATCGATATTAGATAGAGAGGCCGTGTTTTAGCATGTATTATAATGAGACAAAATTTAGGTGTCCGTAGACTTTGAAGCGAATAGGGGAGACAAGGAAAAATAGAAGGGAGATGCAGCGTGTTAGGTTTAAAGTGTGGTGTGTTTGACTTCTACAAGGACTAATAATAATGGACATATGAGAAACGGAGATAGTTGGTTAGTCTCTACTTATAGAAAGGGGATAGACGATATTCAACAGAGGGTAGATGTTGTTTAGATATCATCGTACTTGTAAACAGGGAATATAAAGGAAAAGAGATATAAAATACGGGTTAGACAAGGATACAATAAACTGGTAACAGACCTAGAAAATATAGGAAGGGTACAATATAGAAGACAAAACATTTTCGTATGTAAGTTAAACCGAGGTGACCGTATATACGCGTATCGGAAAGGCGTGTTTTAGATGCGTGTGCTTGTCTCAGTTGACGAGAGACTTCAACGAATTCGATAGCCGTTGTAAATTTTAATTAGATTTTCCAAGTAAAGCGTTTATTTTGTGTTCAAAATTCTTAGATTTTCTAGACGGTTGGCATACGACTGCCAATTTTCCAAAGAATTGCTGAAGGCTCACGCTGGGATTTTTAGAATCGACGACAGTTGTAATTGTGTTAACCGTTGTACAAATTTACGAAAAAAGCTCGTTGGTGGTGGTGGTGTGTTTTAGGAAGTGAAGCTAGTCGGGGGGGCATTTTGGTCTGTATAAACCACCGGGAGGCGGTGAGAAGCTCTCTTATAATTTTCATCCAAGTTTCGAACAATATTAGTAAATGAGTTGAGCGGCAAGTGAGTTTGATATTTTAATTGAAATCAATTAAACATGCACAAGTTGAGAAAATATGCAAGTAATTGGTTGTCTTTAGGGCTTGTAAAAGTTTAAAGTGTTTTAATAAGTTTCCCTTCAAAAGGTTTAAATTGATTTACAAAAACTAAATTAATTTTTAAGATATTAAGAAAAATATGTATAATTGGTTGTCTTTAGCGCTTATAAAAGTTTAAAGTGTTTTATTGTTTCCCTTTAAAAGGTTTAAATTGATTTACAAAAACTAAATTGATTTTTAAGGTATTGAAAAAAGTATGTATAATTGGTTGTCTATAGAGCTATTTAGAGTTGATTCTATTTTGAAAATTCATTAAGTTTCTTAAAATTATCCTACAGAAAAGAATTAAAAAAATGTTTTAAGTAGTTTCCAAAGTTTTGGAGTGATTCTTAAAATAAGCCAATAGTTTCCATATTGCTGTAAATTTTAGACCACGTTATAACATTTCTATAAATACATTAGCTAAAAATTTGTATGGAGTGTTTTTGTTAAGGTAAGGGGTACTCGGGAAATTCCGGGTTAAAGCGTATATCTCGGGTGACCAAAAAGGACTGAAAGATCGAGTTAAAATTAGATAAACAAAAAATTTAAAGGTACGAGATTTTAACAGGGTGTAACTTTGTAAGGGATAGTCCGATTTTAAAAATTCAAACAGGGTTAGATTGTCCAGAAAAATCTAAATCAGGCTAAAGTGGTTAGTCGATGAAAACTCTAACCTAGGCTAGATATGAATCGGGTGAAAATGAATCTAAATATGGCTAGTCGAAGAAAACTCTAATCTAGGTTAGATATGGATCGGGTGGATCGGGAGAATCGGTGGATCGGGAGGATCGGGTGGAGGAGGATCGGTGTCTCAAGTAAAGGAGTGAGGGGGAGTGATGAAAAGTGAGGAGTGTAGAGGAGTGAGGAATATCTAAGATGAGAAGTCAGGAGTGAGGAGTGAGGATGAGTGAGAATGAGTGAGGAGGAGTGAGGAGGATTTAGGAGGAGCAGGATCGGTGGATCGGGTGAAGGAGGATCGGAGGATCGGGAGGAGCAGGATCGGTGGATCAAGAGGATCGGTGGTTCAGTCCCAGGATGCCCACTATACTCTACTGTTATTGATTTTCCATTTCAAACCGACTGCAGAGCCATTGTAACGGTTGTTTGGAGTACTTTTAGTAAAGTAATCAACAGCATTCGTTTCTAGAATTGTTTTGAATAGTTTCATATTCACACCCAAGACCCTCCAGGGTTTAGAACTACAATATTAACTATTTCTTTCAATTAAAATATTTCTGAAAATCAATTTACGAGATTCTTACATTTCGTAACCCGTTACTTTGGGTAACACTTTCATTAATCTAATCTAGATTTACCAGAGCAAAGTCAATTTCATAACTTATTGCCACTACTATTTCCATAATAGGTTTTATGTTTTGTCAGTTCAATATTTTTACTAGGTAGTGAAGGTTTTTAGGACAAATGCAGTTTCGATCGCAAACTCTTTGCCTGTTTTGGGTTTTGGTCAAATTTTCAATAATCACCTAGGACTGTCAAAAAACTGTCATTGAATTCAAATATTAGAAAATAGTAAAATAGAAAATTAGAACTATCAGCATTTAAATTGATCAAATGCAGCTCCAAGATGTAAAATTTCGTTTCAGTTTGATTTTAATCGTTACAGTTCAAAAATTTGTGCTTTTAGCTGCGACTTCAAAGCCAAAGAAGGCATTTTCATCATTAAATTAAATTACAAAGTTCCGCTTACATCACCCTGTGTTATTCACTTAATTGGCGTGTGAACCAATTATTGGTATCTTAGAACGCCACTCCTTTATGTACACATCATAAATAGCTGTATTTTAAGTATCTTGTTCGTCGTCATTTTAAAACTATTTAATGACATCTTGAAGATTGTAATTGCACAACTAATAATAATCGTTGGATTCGCGCTGTTAAGTGTGAAAATAATGTAATGGAAAAATGAGGAGGATTTAGTGAAACATGCTGCTATTAAAGTTGCTCACACTGTAATTGCCGTTGATTTTAAAAACTTATAACATGACATCGGCAGTATCAAACGGGATATTCGTTTGAGCTGTAAATGATAATTTAGGTTGCAATTTATGTACTTTTTATTTTAGGAGGAACTCTTAGTACTTAAGGCAATATTGCGAACGCATGTATAAAACCTTATCATAAATCCAATTTTATTTGGCAGAAACCCTAGAACACAACTAACAGTGTAATAATGTAACACAAGTAGTTGTTCTACAGTCCTGTTCTTTTCTTTCGCGAATAAAAGCAGCTCTTAAGAAACCTCTTGAACCCTGCACTCTGAAGACGCTGCATTGTAATGTGATGTAAAGCATAAGTGGCGTGTACGCTGAAGTGCTGTGTGCCTACTCATGCTATAGAGGAAAAGATGTGCAAGCTCAGCGTTAATTGTAAATTTGTAGATGGGAATCCTTTGTTTTTCGTTACTTTGCTTTAGGTACTTCAGATGCGGTTGCTATGGTAATAGACTCCAATGCCATACACTTTAGTTTCAAAAGCTTTTTTGAGGGACTCTAGAGACGAAACTGTAAGCAATAATTGCTGCTGTATTAAAGTCTAGAAAAAGCTTACTAATGGAAAGGTTATCAGAAAATGACAATAAAAAGTGTATACTAGTTTCCTTTATGTACGTTTGAAAATCTCGATAATTCTCGAACAAATTGTTGTTGAAACATTTTAGATGTAAGTATTATCTTAGTTATAGTTTTTCGTCTTCGATACCTATTATTCGCTATCGTATCCTAGGTACCGGTTTTCAGCAAATAATTAAATATTTTCTGCCCTTTGCCTGTTTGTATGCAAGTATTTTAGACATGGATGTGTGTTGATGTTATCGCCAAATGTATTTGAAGTGGTTCATCTAATTGACATTATAAATGGAACAGACGACTGTCTGCAGAAAGATGGCAATCCACTTAATCACCTAAAAAAAAGTGAAAAAAGCATTTTTATATATTCATAAGCGTATATTGTATTTAGATCAAATATACAGTCTTATATATTTTGTTATGGTTTCATCTTAGTCACATGCGACTTTTATATCAAATAAATTAATTGAAAATTTTAGATTTCTGTGGGTCCTCCTAGGTATAGATATATCTTTAAAGACTTTTGTGTTAGGTCCTTCAACTTGCCTTTATTTATGGCTATTTTAAAGTAAAACTCACCTTAAAATTTTCTTCAAAAAATATTGAGAAACGTTTCCTTATATTAATAGAGATTCCTCGAGATCTGAGCCAATTAACCGTTTTCTTGTATATATCAGTTTTCGGTTTTTTATTTCTTTCCCAATTTCTGAAGTTTCATTCGTGTTACTTGAAGATTTTTTTTGAGACACTTCCATATAATCATCAGAAAGTTAAAGTCTTTAAAGTGAGACCAAAGAATTAATCCATTACATTAAAAGAAGCGATTTAACCAATCTCTTATGCCCCCCCTGCCACCTAATCAGATATAAAAGTATTTTTTCTTACTCTACCTACTGTGTACGTTCAAATTCTAAACCAATGGCTGTCCCTTATAAAATAAAATACTTGTCGGTAGTCGCGGTAAGGATAACAATTTTTCAAGTCGAGCGTTCCAAGTCGGTTTTTTTTTATTTCAACAAATCCTCCGTAATTTTTTTTTCTTGCGTTTTGCCACTTTTCTTATATTTTCGCTATAATTTATACCTTTTGAGCGGCATCTGAAGTATTAGAAATATATGCCTGCAATAAGTCACGTCCATTATAAGAATCTTTTTTAAAAGCCTTGAACTATAAATTGAATTCAGAAAAAAAATCGTTTATAAGTAGTAAAACTTTCAGGATTGTGAACTTCTCTTTATACTTTTTAATTCATCAATGGAAGTGTAAAATATAATGACAAAAATTGAATCTTGGTATTGCCTTCCTTCCCGTAATGACTTGTATCTTGGTATTATCTTTACGAGTTATACCACTTTTGTTTACCTTTCCATCGCTTTTATTTTTCCTTCGTTTATGTTTTTTTGTTGTTTATCAGTTACACCACATTTTTAATTTGTATAGAGATGTATCAACTCTCTTAATCGAAATACCCAAGGATGTTTTAAATATCGATCTTATTTAATTTGCAATATGATAAGTATGTTACATGCCGTCCCTGCATGTAAATATTTTTGCTCGTACTTAATTAAATTTCATATTCATTACTGTATTCCCGGTCATTTCAAAATTTTCATTAACGATTTCGACTGCTTTCTAAACAGGAGACAAGGGCTTATTCATAACCCTCTCGGTTTTATTAGAACATGTAATTATAACTTAAAGTATTACAATCTATTTTATTTTTGACATAGCATTTAAATGTGGTATTGGGGTTGTTAGAACATTTGTTATCAGAAATATTATATGTGGCGATTCGATTATCGATTTTTAGTTCGCTCTGAGTTTTCTAATGTTGTGCGGGTTATATCACGGATGATTCTTTTATGAAACAGTTGTTTGTGTAAATTTAGAGATATTTTACTCCTTTAAAATATAATTTTACGGAATGTTCTTAGTGAAACAGCGACGTATGATTGTAAAATCATGGGACTATTCGATCCGTTAGCTGACGGCACCCTTACAGATGTTATTGGTATTCCAAATTTAAGTAGATTCATTTTTATTGTTTACAATTCAGAACTATTATACATTTAAGTAAATAATTCGAATATCTAGAAGTAAATACTTAGCACATTTTGATTAGACATAAGTAAATTTGTGTAATAATATTTTCTTATCTTCATCAATAATTGCCGGTACACAAGTGCTGTAAAAATGTGCAAGGGTCTGCAAATTTAGAAATCAGTGGCTTATTTAGCTAATAAATTTATAACACAAGTATCTGAAGATTTGTTTATACGAAGTTGTTCCTTTGAGAGATGGGATTTTTCCAACAACTAAATTATCTACTGCATTTGGTGCTAAGTTACTTTCAACTAATTCAACCCATCACTATGTAAAATGTACCGAGTAGAATAATCCAGTATCATCGAGTTAATATAGGTGCCGTACGTCATGCTCAGCTGTAGGGATAGCTACTTCTTCTGTGCGTCGCTAAGATGACTTCCCGAGGGAAGTATTAGGTCTTGATTTCAGGTTACTCACCGTACAACTGCAGGTGTTGAGATTGGACTTGCTTCATTCGGATCATCACAGCGTGCTTATGAAGATGACTGTTACTGTTTAGGTATTTATTTAGAGATTAAGTTTTACATTGACAGACCATAAAAAATTAAAGTACGCTATTATTTAAGTGAAACTTTTTATCTTGATAATTTTTTACAGCTACAGCGAAATGCATTTCGACCTGTAGGTGCTTCTTTCTCCTATTGCTGTAGATTACTGTTACATTTTTTTGCTTTTACTAATCAAGAGTTGCTTGTGGAGAATATGTAAGTATGGGGTATTTCTGACTATTCTGATATCAAAGATTTAATATTGGATTAAACAAGTGATTGAAAACATGATACTATATAATTTTTTAATTACTGTTTTATGTAAATATTAGAATGGAGAGCAATGACTGAAAACGATTCACTATGTATTTTTAATATCTTTTTTATAAATATTATGATTGAAAGTAACAATTGGTTTAGGGTAAGACAGAGACGTATAAATTATTTATACTTACATTTTTATACTGTGTAAATCCTTCGGGATATGGTTTGGACAAAAGTTGTTTTTTACACAAGTTGGGTTTCTTTTTGTATCATGCTGATTTCTTAAGGCTTTGAAAATAAATGTTCTCTCTTGAGGTTTCTTCTTTCTTTCTATGCGACCCACCCCACTCTACGATTTTCTAGAGAGCACTGTCTCCTTTAGATTCCTTTTCTCTGTTGCAGTAGTTGGTGCGGGCGACTTTCTTTGCTAACTTCACTTTTCTTTTTTGTCTGCATTGGATACCGTAACAAGTATCTTATAAACTTCCTCGAACTAATTTTTGCCCATACTTTTTTTCTTAGTTTCTTCGCCACCCAAGCAGTTTGAACACCAAAGCCTCATTCACAATACTTATTTAATTCGTTCTTTTTCTAACTTGTGCTTATTTTTGTATAGCGTTTTATTAAGCATGAAGATTTAAAGGTCCTTCAATAATTCTTCTAAATGTTTTTTTTTACAATAAAAGTGAGATTATTTCTTGCTTTTTGCCTTTTCATTCTCCTCTGTGTTAGTTTTGTACTTTCTTTTTCTATTTATTTTGACCTTTCCTTTAGGTCTAGTTCTTCAAATTAGTATTATAAACATGGTCACGACTCTTAACTAGAAAAGGAGTCGCATATCAACGGCAGGTTGTATGCGGTTATTCAGTAACTATCTATTAATAATCGGATGTCGAAGTACTTATGTTCACTTTTTGAATATTCACTCCTAATTAAATTCCGTCTTTATATAATCAAATTCTAAATAAATCATCTTTTCTTGAATTTCGATTACATTCTAGGAGGCGTGAGTCATCCCACGATGTAACAATCAACTACAATTTTGCGTGTTCTTATGTTTAATGGCCCACCAGTTTAAAATTCATTGCGATCATAAAACTTTGTTCTTTTATTAATGAATAAAAATTATAGTTGTCTTCCCTCTCCCTATAATCATCCTACGACCTTCTGTAATAATACAGTCATTAAAACCTTTTACCTTATCTGTTTTATAGTTTTTCTCGATGTTATCGCAAATTGACATGCATTTATTCACGCTAGATAATAGCTTGTTAATCTGAATATGGATTCTAGATCCATCCCGAAAGTGGCTTGTTTGAAAGTAAAACCACTTTGCATTGGAAGCTTGCAATTGTACTATAACGTTTTAAATTAAATAACGTTTATTGAATTTTACTTTTGTTAGTTTTAGGGCGGTATGTAAAGCACAAATGATGATTTCCAATCGAACTAGTAATTGAAAGATGTAAAATATAAGTCCCAGACAGGATTCAAACCTGCATCTTCAGCTTTCGCGGCTGATGTATTTACCAGTTACACTACCGGGTCTGGTGATGACGATTGGAAAATTTTACAAATCTAAATTCTGTACGTAACCAAACAGCAACGTCAGTCCGGAAAGCTGCAAATGCAGGTTCAAATCCTGTCTGGGACCTTATATTTTTCTTCTTTCAATTACTAACTCGATTTGAAATGATTATTTGAGCTTTGCATAAAAGTGTAAGTTATTTCATCTTAATAGCTATAATACCTTAGTATTTATCAACTTGTCTTGTACAATTAATTACTTAATATGTGTATTAAATGTTGGCTTACAGCCGTAAATTTGAGCGTTGCTTCCTATCTATATCTGACATAAGTCAAAGACTTTACACTGTCAGATATGATTGACAAAAATGCCAAATGTAATTGAAAGTTAGACATGTATGGTGACATACACGATTTAGGTTTGTATTCATCACCAGTGCCAGTAGTGTAATTGGTAAATACGCCAGCTTGGAAAGCTGAAAATGCAGGTTCAAATCCTATATAGGACCTTATATTTTCCTTCTCTCAATTGCTAGCTGGATTTGAAATGATCACTTGGGCTTTGCATAAAATTATTATAGTATTTCCTAGTACGCAAGTTTTTTGATAATTAATCAAATTTTCTAATGCATACAAGTTAAAAATAAGTTTTATTGCATATATATAGACTGAAAAGAGCGTAAACATGAGCTAATTTAATAATGCATAAAGATTTATCAACTTTAAGAGTACTAAATAACTCCAATGTCAAGTTATCTTTGTTAAAGATACCATTTAAAGTAAGTTCTAGTCAGCAAAAATATAGAAACATCCCTTAAATATAAACCCCGCTTTTCTAACTTGTAAATTCATAATGCATTTATTCTTTTTAGAAATATTGAAAACGTTATAACATATTTGCGAGTTTCTAATGCCAAGCAGTTTACTTGCAAAGAAACTATTTATCGGGATGGTCGTAGAATCCGTTATATTTACTTTAACAAGCTAATTATCTTACGTGAATGAATGCACTTCAATTCGTGGAGCGCGATAACACCGGAAATGACTATAAACCAGATAAGATAACAAGTGGCTATACATTATTACTGAAGCTCATAAGTAGAGCGATACCCAACTATTAGTTGCAACCATTAGTAAGAAATAGTAAAGTTTTATAATTGCAATAAATTTTAAACTGGCAGGCCATTAAAGATAAGAACACACGAAATTGCGGCTAGTTGTTGCATGATGGGATTACTCACTTCTGCTAAAATGTAATCATAACGTTCGAGATCGATGACGTATTTAGAATTTTACTATATAAACCCGCAGATTAATAAAATTGGACATTAAAGATTTAAACATAATTCATTTGACATTCGATTATTGATAGATAGTTGCTGAATAGCTTTCTATGGAGCGCAGCGACGATATATTTATTGCTCCAATATAAACGATAATTGAACTTGGTGCAGCGTCACCTGCTACTTTAATTTATTAAAATAAAAATACTTCCAAAGTTGATTAAGTATACTACATCCTATGAAGATTAATTATAATGGAATTCTAAATAATAGAATCGGCAATTTTTTGATGCAGTTAATTATAAATGGAATAGATCTCTAGTTGACAATTATAATCAAAGACATATTGTATGGAGATATGAATACCAGCAAAAATTTGACGTTTCAAAGAGCAAGTATAACTTTGCTTTAAACCCTTACATAGACAATTTGTGTATTATTAAGTAGATTAGGCCAGTATACGTTTTTGCTTATTGAAAATTGCATGTGAGATGATAATTTTCTTAGTTATTTTGAGAATAACCTCTTGAGGTGATTTTGACCCTTACAAAAAATTCCTCAAGGTTGCTGAGCGACTACACTGAAGCGGAATAATAGAAGAATATTTAACATATCTATAAAAATTTCAAAAGAAAATTTTGGGACTTACATATTAACAAGGATTAGGAAAAGATTATATTAATGTATAATTAGTGATGAAATGTTTCTTTCTGAACGTAAGTTGCAAATTGCATTTATAAACTTTTTTTTATATGTGTGTGTAAGTAAATTTTTTAGATAATCTGTGTAGAAGAAAGATATTTTTGAATGTATTGAGGATTGTTCATAAAAAATATTTCTTATAATTATACTTGTAATGTTGAGATTCCTTTGTTCCATTTCATTTTTGTAAAGTCCACAGCATATTTATCGCATGTTAAGGTGAGAATTCACTACAATGGAAACAAACATCCCTAGCATTATTTCTTGGCTTCCAAACATAAGGACTCACATTTTCATAGCAAATTTCTTGACTCCCAACGTTTAGACAACCTATTTCGTAATATTCATCGCATAATGATTTGGCTACCAACGTCAGGGTGACTGCACCCTAAAATCCATAGCAATGTAATATATAATATATATATATATATATATATATATATATATATAGAAATTAATAAGATGAAATAATAACTTAGACTTTTTAAGTAAAGCCCAAATGATCATTTCAAATCGAGCTAGTAATTAAAAGAAGGAAAATATAAGGCCTTGGACAGGATTTGAACCTGCATCTCAGTTTTGCCGGAACTGTGCGTTATCCAATTACGCTACCGAGGCCGATGGCTATAATTGGAAAATTTACAAATCTAAATCGTGTACAAGTACCATATATAAACCTAACTTTCAATTACGTTTAGCATTTTTGTCAATCAATCTGAAATTGTCAAGTTTCTGACTTATGTCAGATATAGACAGGAAGCACCGCTCAAAATCACGGCTATAAGCCAAGTATTAATATATAAATATTATAATTAGTTTTTTACACAAGGTAAGTTGATAAATACTTACGTATTGAAATTAATAAGATGAAATAATAACTTAGACTTTTAAGTAAAGCCCAAATGATCATTTGGGCTTTATTAAAAAGTCTAAGTATCATCTTATTAATCAATACGTATTTTATCAATTAATATATATATATATATATATATATATATAAAGAACGCCATTTTAGTTAATGAATGCTAAATACCAACCCTGAGTGATTGATTATAAAGCAGCTAACTTTTATTGAAAACGTTTGGTGTTGAAAATGCGCTTTATGTAGGTGAAATTGAGGAACATTTTGTGCACATTCATTTATGTATTTGACGTTAAAGGTTAATAATAAGTATGAAGAAACAGAACTTTTATCAAAAATGCGCTTTACTTTGGAAATATTGTGTAATATCGTATGCGTAGTTTTCATTCATTCAACATCGAAAGCTATCAATCGGATAAAGGCATTTATTTAAGTTGCAAATTGGGTTAATGTAGAACAAGTCACGCAAATATTAAATTCAAAACCGCAGCCTATTATTATAAACGTACTACTTTCAACTGGTTACGTAAGCTAGCAAATGTTTGCCATATAGAACAACACTTGCAAATGAAAAGAGTGTTATGAAATCAAATTTGTTATTTGCGGTAGGTGATTACGACTTAGTAGAAACTAAATGTGATTGTATTATACATATGATAATGACGTCGAACTACCTGCAGTTAAAGCATTCAATGAATAGAATATTTGAATATTACAAGCAAAGAAATTTAAAATTTTATACTTTTAATAAAAAAATAGCGCTTATCATAGTCTCATCTCCAACGTAATTAATGATTTTAAATACCTCCTGATTCCATTTTACATTGACGTTAAAATCACAGTGTGCAAGATAATCTATATTTTTTTAAATATCTATTTACAATATTAGTTTTCAAAGTGCATCTTCTATTTTTTATTAATTATCTTCAGGGTAGCTCTTGTACAGAAGAATGTTCAATCTTTATTATATGTTACAAAATAATCATACTTCATGAAATAATTGCATTTATTAACATCTATGTTTAAACTTACTCAAACGTATAAATTTCATGTCATAAACTAATTTACAGTATCAATTCTGTTTTAAATCTTATATGACGAATGAAAAAATCGTGAATTAGTAAATGAAACATAATTTACCCAGGTGATGTAATATTTCCGTGAATTCTACGGTTTTAATGGTCTAATCAGCGTCAAGCTATGATATATGTATATTGTAAAATGTGCGGTTATCCTTGTCGAATGCACGAGGTTAAAGGTTGGTTATCACTTTATCTCATTGTTACACGAAAACCTATAAACAGTTCTTATCGTTTTTATTGCTGTTTAATGTCCACGCGAGTTCCATGAACCGGCAGTTATTTATTTATTAGTTATGACGTATTTTCTTTATTAATCACGAACGTTCTAGAATTTAGCGCAAGTGTTATTTTGAAATGTATATTTTATTTTTGATATTTTACACACACGGAAAAATTATTAAAATACGTGTTTGTTGATTTGTATAACAATAAAGTACAGATTTCAGTATAACTACATAATTAATTAACGCTTCAGTTGCTTTCTTAACAATTTTGCTAATGCAAAAAGATTTGCATTTAATAATTGTATTAAAAATTATTGCTTACACGGTATATTAAACGTATTCTAACGCATATTTTACACACAGAAAATTGATTTACTATTTTAGTTTATGAGGGATTGGTTGATAAATGCAATAGCTTTTATATTTTATCTCTTAATAATGAAAACTCGTTTTACGGTATCTCTCAACGATTTATTTGCACAAGGTTTAAAATATTATATTCGTTTTAATATTTTAAATGATATTTTTACGCACGAAAGATATTACATAATTGAATAAAGCTTCATTACATGCTCAATGATTGTATATGCAATGAATGGTTTTGTATTTATTTAATACTTTTACAACGAAGTTAAATGTTTTCTATATACGAATATATCCTTTGTTTTAAATGCCCATTAATTTAAATGGCTTTATATTTTATATTTGAATGAATCTTGTTTGTATTAAGAAGGTTTTATTTACACACACTGAAAAATTTGCCTTATTAACGCGAATGAATTTAATGGCTTAGTACGTTTTATATAAGCTGATTTTCATGAATATTCGGAAATTTCAATTTTTTTTCGGTTTCCTTATATTTGGGTGGGTTTTATTTATAGAATTTGGGTTTCCATGACCTCTTGTGACCTCTTTATCACATCATTTTATGTTTTGTATGTATGTGTGTGCGTGTTTGTTTGTGTGTGTATGTATAGAGGGTGATCCATAACTTCATGGAAATGTTTTAACTTATGATGGGTCATAGATTGATATTTACGCAAAGAAATTAATTTTTAAAAACTAAAATTGAACCGTATATTTTCAGAGTACGTATAAATATAGAACGACCCACCACGTGCTCTAATTGTAAGTCTTTGGTAGACGATATCCGGTACAATGTTTGTGGTGTACAAACCCACAAATTGATGTGTTATTATTAGCGGTGTCAATAACACCAACAGACGGTTCAAAAATGTTTATTTATTACTTATTAGTAAAGTGCATTTCTTGAGTTTATACAAACAATAGATGTTCTACTTTACAGGTAGCGAGATTGTAAAACACTACTTTCAAAGGCGAAATATTTAATGTTTTCTACGATATTAAAACTGAAGGAAAATAAAATTAGGTAGGATAAAGCTGGAACTGAATCGACATTAAACAACTAATTTTTACACAAATTGTTCAGAAAATTTGATATTTCTGATAAAATTTCTTAAAGAAATATTGAATATTTCCAAGTGTTTAGTCGTTGCCAAGCAACAACAAATCATTGTAAAAAAATATTCATGAAAGTACTGTACAGAAATAATATGTGTATACATATGAACTTCAAAAATAACTGAGAACATGCTTTCATCTACTTAAACAATCTTAACACATTATATAAATATAACAAAGAACCAACTTCAGAATGTATTTGATTCTGAAGTAAGTGGTTTGCGATATTTTCTGGTATTTTATAATTAGTACAATTATAGAATTTGTATTGTTACTTTCAAAAATACTAACAATCATATTTCAATGTATCAATTTTGACAATTCAATATCTTGATAGGAACGTTTCCATTGTTACGCAAAAATTTTTACTAAGAATTTGACAGCACCATTTATTTATAAATAAAATTAATCAGGTTTTTAAAATTAGTATTTCAATTTCTGTCGTTTTTTTAACGATTTGCGAAAAAATAGTATGTATACCATCTAGGAAAAGCAACATTCCCGGACTCCGTGTTGCTTGTCTCGGCTTGCGCCTCGACAAACAATCTTCACGTCGTCCGGGAATGTTGAGCTTTTCCCACTGGGTATACAATATACTATTACCGTATACCAACAAACGCTTACTGTCATTTGATTCTATTAAGTTTTTGGATGCCGTTATCGGGTATTTTTAGCATTGACATCAAAATGAACCGCAAATACCAATTGTGTTTTACTACCTTGTAAAGTTACGTTTTACAAGCTCGTTATCTCTAAAGTAGAACACCGATTGTTTGTATCGAAACTCAATAAATGTTGTTTACTAACGGGTAACAAATAAAAATTATTTGAAGCGTCTCGTCGGTGTCATTAGCATTACTTGTAATAAAACACATCGATTCGTGGGTTTGTAAACTTTAATCCGCAAATCATACCTTAAATTTTTGCAATAAGCCTGTCACACATAATAATAATTTTACCGGAGGTTAGCCACCAAGGAATTACAATTATAGTTTTTAAAAAATATCTTTTTTGCGTAAATATCAATCTATGGCCCAGTCTTAGTTATCAGTGAAATTCTCCTATGAGGTTGTGAATCACCTTGGACAGTTAGTTTGGGTTCTTGAAACATAAATCAGATAAGTCAATCTACTTATTATTCTTTGTATCATTCTATTTCTAACTAACTATTACATAAGTCAACTCGGATATTATATTCTACATTTAAATTCCAATGCTCCACTCGAAGATGCTACATTGGCCAAGAAACGAGTTTTTTCTTTACTTGGAAATTTTGAATTTTACCTAACTCTTACCGTTCCAAGCAAGATAGGGTTCTTTAAGGTGCGTGACAACACACACACACACACAAACACATACACCACACACACACACACGAACGCACGCACGCACGCACGCACACACACCCACACCCACACACGCACACGCACACACACACACGCACACCACACACAGCACACGCACACGCACGCACACGCACCCACACACGCACACACACACACAGCACACACTCCCCACATACAAACAAACGCACCACGTACGCGCGTACGCACACACATGCACGCACATGCACGCGCACGCACACGACACGCACACACACACACACAGACACACACACACACACACACACAGACACGCACGCACGCACGACACGCACCACGCACGCACGCACGCACACGCACGCACGCATTTGCGCGCACGCACGACACGCACGCGCACGCGCAGAGCACACACACACACACGACCACACCACCACACACACACACACACACACACACACACACACACACGAGAACTACATTTTAATTCTCATCCGTACGAGGCGTATTTTTGTGAAAAATGCTCTCCTAACATTTTTCAAGCAGACCGTGTAGGTATTCGAACCCTCGCCGTATAATATGGCTACAATCTTATTTTCCTAATGCCACAACCTTAAATTTGTTTAGAATCAAAGACAATTTGTGAAACCCAAAACAAGATCGATTGGACTACTGTGTGTTTGATCCACTCTCTATAATGTAGTACGAGAAGCAAGTTCAAGAACACAAAATAAAGCGAGTAACTCGTTGTAAAAACAGTAAACGAAAAATGCTTGTACATTTAAATTTTATGACTAAAAAGTATCTATATCGGTTTGACAGTTGCGTAAGCAAACGAGTATAGATTAGTGATTGTGATCATCTAAGAGACGGCGTTACTAAGGGTATCGTTATTAATAAAGCTTACTACCTGTGAAAGATGATCGATATTTTTTATATACAGGCAAGCTATGTGAATAAAATATATAATAACAATGTCAAAGTTGTAAATAATATTCAATAATTCATTGAACTGCGTCTCAGGTTATGGAAGCACTCCTAAACAAGACTTGAAAACGTTTACAGAATATATACTACGATACGTACCATTGTGTGCATTTCACATACATTTCCACATATATACGATATTTATGCAAATAAGAGCGTTAGCTACGATAAGAAAGGAAAGAATAATCTTGTTCACTCCGTATAAAAATAAATGGTTATGAAGCCAAAGACCTGCCAGTCCGTTTTTAATTTTATGGAAAAAGTCTCGCCATTAGTAAAACACATAAAATGCAGAACAACTGTGCAAACGTGCAGTTCATTAAACTGGGTATTTGCGACGCTGCTTTGTGAAAAATATCGCGCCATACTTTTTGTATACTTTGTCGAGCAAAACAACTTTGCTATTCCATTGACCTAAGTGCATTGCAATTTATTCGTCAACAGGACCGGTTCAAGGTTGTTGCAAGCTACGGTCATAAACCAGCAGCGATGATTGATGAAAACAACTGCTCTTCGAAAACGGGAAATAATTATTTCGTGATTTACTGTATGTTAATGTCGAATCTAATTTAAGAGAACGAAGGCGTATACATTCCACGATAGTTGCTGCTTGACGGTAAAGAAAGCATTTTGTTTCGTAGGTATAAGATGCTTTATGTTGTCCTTGCACCTACATTAGTTAAATCAAATCAAATCTATTGTTTTTTCTTTTCGAAGAATAAGCTAGATATAAATATACAAACTTAACATTTTTCAAGCAGAAAAATTTCGTACAACTGCATAGGGATCCATTATAAACGTGCATGGTTCAATAATAATCTGTTTTAAATGGTTAGGATTATTGTAGGAGTAGAATTGTAATATACTACACTGGTCTAATAAATTTGTCCCAATACAGGATGATCCAAAAGTCAGTTTACCGAGAGATACTGAATATACACTTACTCGGTAAACTGACTTTTAGATTACACGGTATATACTTACAAATTATACTCTATCCCACGCGATTTACTGGCAAAATCGTTTAAAATGACGGTGATGATGGGCAGATTCGATCTTACAGCAAGTCGGAATTCTTTAGAAGGCTGGTTAAAAAGCAAATTAAAAACATGTAATATCTCGACAATGACAATTTAGTAATATACAGGGTGCCCACAATCTATCTCCGTATATGGGTAACTTTTTTAATATAGAAGATACAATGTTGGTTAAATTAGCAAAGTTGAAAAGAAATATACGAGTAGTATGATGCTTCTTTTGAAAACTCACCTAGATGCTCAACTTTTTTAGATATTTGAAAAAAAGACGAAATTTGTCATTTTTTTCAAACATTAATAACTTTTTAACAGTTTAACCTATAGAGAAAATAAAAACTGCTTGTAAGGTAACTTTTTACGTAGAATTCAATAGCGTATATGACAATTTTAATTGGAAATGGGTTTTCAAGCTACAAACATAACCTCATTTTTTTTAAATTGAAACCATAGTTCAATATGACCCAAATGGAAAGGTTTTTTTCTTCTGATTACCCTAATGTAAGGGTTGATATACTTATTTTCAGTAATTGTTTTTATAATAAATAAAATACGATTCATTTATTTGCTGACATCCAGGAGTCCATGGATACATATTTTAAATATACAAAAAACAACTGCCGTTTGTCAGATATTATTAGTTAAAGTATGTATTTGCTTTCGGTTGCAAATTTTGTGTAGAAGACTTTTAAATTTATTTGATTATAATAGAGAATGTATACAAAGGACGAAAAAAATGACATGCTCTTTTGTTACTATACCTGTAACAGAAATTGTGATGCTGCTGGTGATATGTATTATGAAAGATATTTGGAAAGAAGGCAGCCAGGTAAGAGATTGTTTTCTAAATTAGAAAACACTTTTAAAAGGTTTGGTGCTTTTACAAAACCCAGTACTGATAAAAGAAAATTCAAAACTGATGAAAAACGTGTGTTAGCCTGATTATGCAAATAAAAGAATAGTTTAATATTATTTCAATATCACAAAAGTTATACGCAACAACTAATTTTGAATAAATTGTCTTTGTAACTTAAATGGATGTTATGACTAAGTTTTATCATTACAGTGGTACTATATCTGGTTGAACCGAGAAACATTGCAATTCAGTTGATGAATCGATGTGAATTGGTGTAGCTCCGACTCCCAACAGGTGGGGTTGGGCCTGTCTGAGCGCAGAATCGTCGTAATAACTGTCTTTGTAAATTTTGATATCTATGTCAGTTTTCGAGTTGGAGGCCTTGGTATAAAATCTACAATTTTCAAAGGTGGAAAAATTAGTACGTCAAGGCTATTAGTCATACCTTTTCAAATTACACTAATTAACTAGAGTATTGGAAAGTTTTAGAACATTTTACTAGTTTTTTCGCAGTGAGAACATTTGCCCTAAAGGTATAGCAATCTAATTACCTGGTTCAAGATCGCATTTAATTACGCGCGTCACTTACATTCTTGAGATTACATGTCAGTGAAACGAATGGACTTGAATATTTTTATATAAAGTAAATGCGGACTCCCTCTAATTAAATGGACTCGTCCGCGCAGACGGGTGCATAGAAATAGTAATAACTATAAATATTGTATAAATATTTTTTTAAAATTGCTGTATTATCGAGTTAAATCTAAATAAAAATGCCGAGGTGGTTTCCTGTTAGGTTTTTGAATATTAAAACGCTATGCGGGTTTTTGTTGGAGCTAATTTTAAAATACATGATAATTGATTTCGATCCCCCAGAAAATTCTATACTAATTTGATCGGTTACACGATGGGTTTATCTCAAAAGACAGAGCGATGCTGTTTAGAAATAGATTAAAGATGAACCCCATATGGTTTGTAAAAGGTTGATCTGTAAATCAGTAAAGGTCGTTCGATTTGAAAAAAATTCCGAACGATTTAAGAACCTGAGAAAAATACAATAATAATTGATATCTTACATAACAGAGTTATATTAAAAATACCGGTAAGAGTAATTTTTTATAAAAATTCTAAATGGTGTTGGTGATTAAATACAAACAGGTAAAACCTACTATAAAACAATTATAAGCGTCACTTTTCCAGTCAAGACTTGCATATAACACCAATTAACATAATAAGGAGCTGCCCACGCTCGAACGTTAGCATAAAAGGCGTTGGAGCCATGTTCCAGAGCAATAGTTGTCAAAGTTTCGTCGGTTGATCAAAATTACAAGTTAAAGATGGATTTTTCTTGTGTTGACGTTACAAGTGATGTAAGAGTGCCATTAGGTATCGACAAACTGGTAGGTAATACCACCTATGCGCTAAGTGAATTTACATCAAATTTTGAACCCAACAGAAGTTGGTTTTGATTTATATGGTGGTCTGCAACCAGTCGTACAAATTATCTGCAATAGTAGAATGTTCCAAAATTATGCTATAAAAATAAACTACTTTAAATGGAGAGAGTTTTGTAATTTTCAATTGGAATTTAGAATCATGCAATTTACCCAAGAAACAGCAAACGTAAGATTGAATGGTTTTTCTGGCGGAGACGTTTTAAAATTACAACTTCAGCGCGACATATTGACTGAAATGCGTAACTGTAGAAACATCTAATAGAAGTTTATGGGTGGCGAATAAATTCCAAGAACAAAATTTATATAATATGAAAATTACGAAAAATCGGAATGTTATTGTGCTACCTGAGTGCGAGTGCACCAAGCTATTAAATTTGAAAAAATTAATCTATTATAAAATGGAGAAGTTGGATAATTAATACTCTTGTGTATACCAAACCTAGATAGTTTAAGAATATTCAAAAATTATGATTTTGAGTTATAAAAATTTATGTTTTGTATATAAGCGCCACATTTAATTTTAATAGAGATGAGTACAACTGCGTGTTTCAAGCATACTTTTTAGTTTAAAATTTTTTTGTTTAACTTTGATGATATTACATAAACCAAGATTCGGCTACTGCTTCCGAGTAACGGACGCACTGTATTTTTTATTGTATACTAACAATACCCTTATATATAAATAAAACTAAAACGTTTGAAACCATATTTATATTTCAATTCCAATACTTAACAAGTACACTACACATAGAAATATATTTTTATTCATTAAAACTAATACACACACAAAAGTCACTTTTTCCTCCTTTTAATTGGCAAATGTGTAGTATACATATCCAAATTTTGTACACGATCTTCGTTTGATCTGAGTTTCGTATAGAGTGTAGTTTTTGGAACATTGTAAATTTCGGATGCTTCTGAATCAGTAATTCATCCTTTGTTCATTTCGTCAAGGACTTTATTTAAATTCTCTTTAGTATACGATTTAAGTTGTCTCTTTCTTTTTCTGTCAGAAAATTCTGAATTGAAGTCTATGTTCTGATCTTTCGCATCAACATTATCATGTGCAGGTTTATCTTGCACAATTTTAGTATTTGCAAGAGATTCATTCAAATGTTGGCTGGTTGAATTGTTTGATAAACTTTTCTCCATCTCCTTGATAACTTGTTTTAAAATTTTCATATTATCTAAAGATATAATTCTTTCTCCGGTCCATTTCGATTACGATATTTACTTATCAAAATGCAGATGCAGACTATTTCAACTATTTTACAATTTTGAGAAATATGTATAAATATTTAACCCCATCTAACTTTGTTGTCGTTCTATTTTATTATTTCTTTTTGTCGAAGTTTGCGGTTAATACGTCTTAGAAAGTTGTATGGGAATTTTTTTCAAAATGGGCAGTATGACTGACGGCAATTTTTAATTCCGGTAAATACAATTAAACATTACTACCATTATAGAAAACAAAGATTCACTTCCAAACTATTTACAAAACTGACCTCGTATGAATAAATATTCCTAGGTTAGTAAACAACGTTAATAGGTTTATAAGTGTGTTTAACACATGATATACAAATTATTTAAGCTAATTGATCATTGAATCTAGTCAAGTATTCGATTTCGTTATTTAAAACAAATTAAATTTTAATCTATAATTAACCGCGCTCGTAAAATGAGAAACTAATGGTTAATTTTAATACTGCTAAGTATATACTTTCGCTACGTGATTCATTTAGAAAATATCCCAGCCTGCCATTTCCAAAAATATGACGTAAAGTTATTAAAAATTAAATTGCTTTATTCGTAAGTATCCTGTAGACAAGTTTGGTATTCCCTTAGTAAAGGTTTAAAGTGTTTTACTAAGTTTTCTTTCAAAGGGTTTAAATTGATTTTTAAGGTATTGAGAAAAAAGGCAAGTAATTGGTTGTCTTTAGCGCTTTTTAGAGTCGATTTTATTTTGAAAAATCATTAGGTTTCTTAAAATTATCCTGCAGAAAAGAATTAAAAATGTTTTAAGTTGTTTTCAAAGTTTTGCTGTTATTCTTAGAATAATTGAATAATTTGCATATTGCTGTAAATTTTAGATCACGTTATAACATTTCTATAAATACGTTAGCTAAAAATTTGTATGGAGGGTTTGCCTTAAGGTGGGGGTAGTCAAGAAATTCCGCGTTAAAGTGTATATCTCGGGTGACCAAAAAGGATTTAAAGATCGAGTTAAAATTAAATAAACAAAAAATTTAAAGGTACGAGGCTTTAACAGTGTGTAACTTTGTAAGGGGTGGTCCGATTTAAAATCTATTTATAAATTCAGATTTTGCGTAAAATTCTAGACTAATTTTATGTATCGCATAACTAAAAAAGTAATAAGGACGGGCAGAAACCTCTGCTGGTAAAAAATTATAAAATGGGGCAGCTCCCTGGGAGATGATGCTATCTAAAAAGTTCCTAGAAATTCAGGTAGCTAAGAAAAATCTAATTTTAACTGATACCAAATAAGATAGATTTATCTCGAAAGATGAGCTATGAAGGCAGGAGGAAATGAGTGGGGAAATTTCTAAATTTAGTCTATACGTTTTATTAAGTTTCTTAAAATTATTCCGCAGAAACCTTTGTAAGGGTGGTTTGATTTTAACAGGGTTTGATTGCCCGGGAACTTATATATAAGGCTCTTACCTAGGTTAGATCGGTGACGCGGTGGCGCGGTGCATTCGGTGGATTCGGTGGATTCGGTGGATTGGGTGGATTCGGTGGATTGGGTGGATTCGATGGATTGGGTGGATTCGGTGGATTGGGTGGATTCGTTGGATTGGGTGGATTTAATGGATTGGGTGGATTCTATAGGTAGATTCCATAAGGTGGATGTGTCTTAAAACCATCCAATTCCTCTACTTTGGTCCCCCTAATTACTTTACAGCAAAATGCTGTTACAAAGTTTTTGGAAATAAAAAGTCGTTTTTAGCGCTGCTACCAGATATTGAATCAGTTCAGTCGTTTTCGAGTAAATAAAAAAAAAAATTAATAATACCGTTTATCTTGTTAGAATTGACTGCCATAACGGCTATAGTCAAAACCATTTAAGCTGACCTGTGACACCGCGGTACATTATTAGAAATGATAATGAAAACTGTATTGTCTTTGTCAGTATATGTAACTACTCCGTGCTAAAACAGGATGGATAGAAAAAAAGTACGTCTTTTAAAGATTAGTATGGCAGCATCAAAACATATGTGTGCTATACCTAATATTTATGTATTACTATAACATAAATAATTTTAGTTTCCTGTCACTTTTTGTTGTCTTTTCACATAGTTCTTGCTTTTTTGTTGTATTTACGTTTTTACATTTATCTCATATCGCAAATATAAACGTTTTTTTCAAAACTAAAAGGATTTCTTACACATTATAAAAGGTAAATACAGCCATCCAGAAGCAACACTATATACTATCACCTCTTTGCTTTTTAGTTGTGTTACAGGCGGAAAAGCTACTAAGTATTTATTTTTCATTAAAATTATAAAATGGGGGCGGCCTGTAAAACAAAAAGTAAAAGGGGGATCACCGCCACTAGCTAGCGGAAGGTCGTGGATCATATAGAGGGTTAAAATTTTGCAGAAAGGGTTAACTTAATATATAATATACTACAAAAAATTTGGCACTTACCTTTCATAAATATTGTGGCTTAATGACAATTACCAAGGGCGCCAGACAAGTCGAGAATGTCCAAATGTTCGTGCAAAACTTGAGGGACTTGTCATCCCAAGGAGGACAATTGTTTCTTTTAATTAATTCCTAACTTTTGACTACTTATGCAACTTTCATGATAAGAAAAATTAAAAAAAAACTATTGACTTAATCCACGGCAAACAAAAACTATTTAATTAACAGAGTAATAAACGTGAACCTCTTACATTCATTGATTTTAATTTAGAAATTTAATTGAATGGGTGAATATGGAATTATGATAATTTTGCGTACATAAGTAATTCACAAACACTTTATATGGAAGAAACTTATCTTATAAGTTTTACACTAAATTAATCCTACGGTTTATAGACAAAACGTCTTAACAAATAAATTAACTTAAAATTGGTCATGCTAACTTAACTATAAAAACTTACTTCTAAAAATCGTCAATTGGTTGATGACTTGCCTTCCAACGCAGAACAGCTCTTAAATTGGGGGAGAGAATCTCGCTTGTTGCTCTTGTTACTTGTAATTATTAAATAATTCAATGGCACACGAACCCGGCAGGATCTTGTTGATAATTTAACTTAACTTGTGCGTCACACGCATACAGGCTTTTTATTATTTACTTTATATCACTGATAAATCCGCGAACACACGGGCGCAACCCTCGCAAACTGGAAGAGTTAATTACTCCTTTCCAATTTCACCATCGTGATACTAAGTGCAATATCATATCTGTGATGCCGAAGAACGCTACCCGCGAATTACGTTTCTTCCTACCTTTCGACAACAGACAACCCCATTGGAATCTCCGTCTTTTGGCTAAAGCCTTGGGTTATATATTAATCCCTACTTTTGTTATTCAATGACTTAGCAGAACCTCCCAAAACAAGATTTCAGAAACCAAATCCAACCCCTTTCAAGATGAGGGTCACGGATGCAATTATTTTTCTAAGAGTTTAAATATTTTGTATCTTCTTGAAATTTTAATTACTGAATTGTGGACCATACCTATTGGCGACAGTCGTCTGCCATTAACAAAAGACCGGTTAACCCCCTTGAGCCGAAATGGATTTGAATACAATGGATGTCTCCAGACTACTTAAAATTACTTGCAATCTTTGAACAAATCAAATTGGGAAATAGTTTAGCTATTTGTAATGTTTCATTTTCTGTAACCCTTGTCAATCAAGGAAAATATTAAGAACATTAAGTTTTAGCACTGAAAATTGCTTTTTTTTGTTTACCTTAAAAGGTATTATGCCATTTATATTTATCAGATTCATCAATCTATAACCGACATAAGCTTTAAAAGGGTTTTGTATTCGGATTTGCAAGGTAGGACCACTAAATTATGATGACTGCCGCTGGAATTTATAATATTTAAGCTTTAAGCTATTTCTAAACCTGGTCTTTATTATACGGGATGCTAAGTAAAATATAAAAGTAATTTATTAGGGAATTTTTTTTATAAGTTATGCAAGTTATTGAAATTTAATTAATCAATTAATCTGTTTATAAGTTGACATTTCAAAATAATGTTACAGTTGTTCAAAATGCTTCAAACAAATATCTCAAGCCCCAAACACACCAGGTGATTCTGAACGTCATTGATTTCGATTGCCAGATAATTCTATACTAATTTGATAGGTTACACGATCTCAAAAGACAGAGCGATGCTGTTTAGAAATAGATTAAAGATGAACCCCATATGGTTTGTAAAAGGTTGATCTGTAAATCAGTAAAGAACGTTCGATTTGAAAAAATTCCGAACGATTTGAGAACCTGAGAAAAACACAATAATAATTGATATCATACATGACGGAGTTATATTAAAAATACCGGTAACAGTAATTTTTGATAAAAATTCTAAATGGTGTTGGTGGTTAAACACAAACAAATAAAACCCACTATAAAACAATTATAAGCGTCACTTTTCCAGTCAAGACTTGCATATAACACCATTTAACATAATAAGGAGCTGCCCACGCTCGACCGTTAGTATAAAAAGCGTTGGAGCCATGTTCCAGAGCAATAGTTGTCAAAATTTCGCCGAGTTGATCAAAATTACAAGTTAAAGATGGATTTTTCTTGTGTTGACGTTACAAGTGATGTAAGAGTGCCATTGGGTATCGACAAACTGGTAGGTAGACCACATATGCGCTAAGAGAATTTACATCAAATTTTCACAACCACAGCGTAGAAGTTGGTTTTGATTTATATTGTGATCTGCAACCAGTCGTACAAATTATCTGCTATAGTAGAATGTGCCAAAATTATGCTATAAAAATGAACTACTTTAAATGGAGAGAGTTTTGCAATTTTCAATTGGAATTTAGAATCATACAATTTACCCAAGAAACAGCAAACGTAAGATTGAATGGTTTTTCTGGCGGAGATGTTTTAAATTACAACTTCAGCGGGACATATTGACTGAAATACGTAACTGTAGAAACATCTAATAGAAGTGTATGGGTGGCGAATAAATTCCAAGAACAAAATTTATATAATATGGAAATTACGAAATATCGGAATGTTATTGTGCTACCTGAGTGCGAGTGCACCAAGCTATTAAATTTGAGAGAAATAATCTGTTATAAAATGGAGAAGTTAAATAATTATTACTCTTGTGTTTACCAAACCTAGATAGTTTAAGAATATTCAAAAATTATGGTTTTAAGTTATAAAAATTTATGTTTTGTATATAAGCGCCACATTTAATTTTAATAGAGATGAGTACAACTGCGTGTTTCAAACATACTTTTTAGTTTAAAATTTTTTTGTTCAACTTCGATGATATTACATAAACCAAGATTCGGCTACTGCTTCCGAGTAACAGAAGCACTGTATTTTTATTTTATCCTAACAATACCCTTATATATAAATAAAACTAAAACGTTTGAAAACATATTTATATTTAATTCAAACACTTAACAAGTACACCACACATCATAGAAATATATTTTGTTCAATAAAATTAATACACAAACACAAAAGTCACTTTTTTCTCCTTTTGATTGGCAAATGTGTAGTATACATATCCAAATTTTGTGAACGATTTTCGGTTGATCTGAGTTTCGTATAGTAGAGTGTAGTTTTGTAACGGGCATTTTTGTAGTTTAACATTTTACGCTTCTTTTCTGTTAAGGTACTTAAAAATACATCCTTTCTTTGGGATCGCTGTTTGTATAAAGAAAATACTTTCGAATAGTTCAGATTTGTATGCAATTTAACTCGTGTGTATTAATTTAAAAATAGATTATTTGAAGATTGATTTTCATTAATAAATTGCGAGGAACGAATTTTAAATGGGATTGTCCGTGGATTGCTTTCCGACTTGTCGGAAGTGATAAACCGCTGTAATTGGTTATTTGGATATGATTGCGGCATTCACGTTTTGGTTGTTCCTTATGTTATTGGCGAAGGAGATAAGAGTCGACAAGAGTTTATGGTAACAACTAGTTTATATAAACAGTTTGAGTTTGCTCTTCGTTCCTACAGATTAATTACGTTAAAAATATTGTTTTCCTTGTTGCTTTGAAAATAGTGAGTGTTCTGTTCTGTGTTCCGATATATTAAGTGCGTTGAAAAATACTGCTTCGTTCTGCTTTGAGAATAGTGAGAATTACTGCGGTATCAATTCTCGTATTGTTCATGTACAAGCACGCCGTGTTTTTTTAGTTGATTTTCTGTCGAAAGTAAAAGTAGGAGAGCTTGTTAAACTCGAGGCACGTGTGCTTTACGGAACATTTGACGGACGGTTTTATTGCTTACGCGTGGCTTACTAATTGTTTTTAGTTGTTTTTCTAGTGAGATAAATGTTTTAAGGAACATTTGACGGACTTGCTTTAGTGATACACGTGCTTTACCCGTTATGGTTTTTTTTAGTTGTTTTGTCTTTTGATATTTAAACTGTGTGTGTGTGTGCGATCTAGTTTCGCGGTCCTTTTCTTCTCAGAGTAGCGCATACTTTGGATTATTTAAATACAGTGATACTGTAGTTTCTAAATTTTCTAACAACAAAGAATCTAAAATAGATCATTACTTGCGCAAATTTTGTTATTTGCGAAATATAACAGATTACCGGCTTACAAAGGTATTGGTTGAAGTTTCTCACTGCTTTTTGGGATGTTTATGAAAATAATATACATTTGGTCCCAGTTGAAATTAAACTAGTGCTACAGAATATTTCGAAATTATTGTCTTAGGAAATAGAATTACCAAGAAATTTATCAAGGCAACATAGTTCCGACGCGTGATATTGTCTGCTGCTAACCCCAGTGAAATATGTAGGTGTGATTAGTGTAACGTGTGATAAGTTCCATCAACACCCTCACAGTCAAGGGTGAAGTGCTGCGTTAGTGCAGGACATCGTTGATTCCCACACCTCAGTTGCAAGGAAGCGTTGCTGAAGGACTGGTTATTACTTTAAATATCCGTTGCTTTACCATATCTTTGTCGTTCTGATACCTTTTACAATAGACTTGCATGCTATTTTAAAACATAGAAAAAAAAAGAAAGAAAGAAAAATCAATACTACTGAATTACTCATACCAATTGTGTCTTATCTATTTATCTTTTGTCAACATTTTGTCTGATTTATGTTTAATTGGTGTGTGAGGAAACGTTTCTGCTACTCCCCAATATTACCTCACTTGGTACTAAACATTTTCTGTATTGCTTTTACCGTTGTTAGATTATATAGATTATCCAAACAGTTTCTTTTTTACATTCTACAAAGTACTGAATAATTTATACTTTTCATTGCTGCTATACTTATTTTTTTTTTTTCAGGTTTGCTTAACTATTTTTCTTGCAGGTATTGTCACTAACTCCTTACCGCCGCATACATTATCTGTCAGTCTGCTTTCTACAACCCCCCCTAATCTCCGATTGAGCCCGGTCATACCGTGATATCTTTGTGTTACGTAACATAAATTTGGCGCCCAACGTGGCAGCCGCCAATTAACGTAACAGTTTTTGGAACATTGTAAATTTCGGATGCTTCTGAACCAGTAATTCATCCTTTGTTCATTTCGTCAAGGGCTTTATTTAAATTCTCTTTAGTATACGATTTAAATTGTCTCTTTCTTTTTCTGTCAGAAACTTCTGAATTAAAGTCTATGTTCTGATCTTTCGCATCAAGATTATCATGTGCAAGTTTATCTTGCACAATTTTAGTATTTGCAAGAGATTCATTCAAATGTTGGCTGGTTAAATTGTTTGATAAAATTTTCTCCATCTCCTTGATAACTTGTACTAAACTTTTCATAGCATCTAAAGATATAATTCTTTCTCCGGTCATTTTGATTACGATGTTTACTTATCAAAATGCAGATGCAGACTATTTCAACTATTTTACAATTTTGAGAAATATGTATAAATATTTACCCCTATCTAACTTTGTTGTCGTTGTTTTCTATTATTCCTTTTTGCCAAAGTTTGCGGTTAATACATCTTAGAAAGTTGTATGGGAATTTTTTTCAAAATGAGCAGTATGATTGACGACAATTTTTAATTTCGGTCAATAGAATTAAACATTACTACCATTATAGAAAAAATCGGTGACGGGGTGGCGCGGTGGATTCGATGGATTCGGTGGATTGGGTGGATTTGGTGGATTCGGTGGATTGGGTGGATTCGGTGGATTGGGTGGATTCGATAGATTGGGTGGATTTGCTGAATTGGGTAGATTCGATGGATTGGGTGGATTTTATAGGTGGATTCCATAAGGTGGATTTGTTCCAAAACCATCCAATTCCTCTACTTTAGTTCCCCTAATTACTTTACATTGCATTTACATTTTCAATGCTCGACCCGAAGGTGGCCAGGAGGCGAGTTTTTGTTGCCTGGAAATTTAGAATTTAACGAACCCTTGCCGTTCCAGGCAAGGTAGGGATCTTTAACGTTCGTGACAACTCTCACACTCGGGACCTCCATTTAACCTCTCATCCGAACAAGGGCGTAATTTTTGTGAAACATGTTCACCTACCATTTTTAAGCAGTCGGCCGTGTCGGGATTCGAACCCAGGACCTTGGGATCCGTAGTCTTACGCTTACTACATTGATCCACGGCGACGCCCCTAATTACTTTACAGCAAAATGCTAAGTTAGAAAGTTTTTAGAAATAAAAAGTTGTTTCTAGCGCTGCTACCCGATATTGAATCAGTTCAGTCGTTTTCGAGTAAATAAAAAAAAAATTTAATAATACCGTTTATCATGTTAGAATTGACTGCCATAACGACTATAGTCAAAACCATTTAAGCTAACCTATGACACCGCGGTACATTATTAAAAATGATAATGAAAACTGCATTGTCTTTGTCAGTATATGTAACTGCTCTGCGCTAAAACAGGATGGATAGAAAAAAAGTACGTCTTTTAAGATTAGTATGGCAGCATCAAAACGTATGTGTGCTATAACTAATATTTATGTATTACTATAACCTATAAATAATTTTAGTTTCCCGTCACTTTTTGTTGTCTTTTCACCTAGTTCTTGCTTTTTTGTTGTATTTACGTTTTTACATTTATCTCATATCGCAAATATAAACGTTTTTTTCAAAACTAAAAGGATTTCTTACACATTATAAAAGGTAAATACAGCCATCCAGAAGCAACACTATATACTATCACCTCTTTGCTTTTTAGTTGTGTTACAGGCGGAAAAGCTACTAAGTATTTATTTTTCATTAAAATTATAAAATGGGGGCGGCCTGTAAAACAAAAAGTAAAAGGGGGATCACCGCCACTAGCTAGCGGAAGGTCGTGGATCATATAGAGGGTTAAAATTTTGCAGAAAGGGTTAACTTAATATATAATATACTACAAAAAATTTGGCACTTATCTTTCATAAATATTGTGGCTTAATGACAATTACCAAGGGCGCCAGACAAGTCGAGAATGTCCAAATGTTCGTGCAAAACTTGAGGGACTTGTCATCCCAAGGAGGACAATTGTTTCTTTTAATTAATTCCTAACTTTTGACTACTTATGCAACTTTCATGATAAGAAAAATTAAAAAAAAACTATTGACTTAATCCACGGCAAACAAAAACTATTTAATTAACAGAGTAATAAACGTGAACCTCTTACATTCATTGATTTTAATTTAGAAATTTAATTGAATGGGTGAATATGGAATTATGATAATTTTGCGTACATAAGTAATTCACAAACACTTTATATGGAAGAAACTTATCTTATAAGTTTTACACTAAATTAATTCTACGGTTTATAGACAAAACGTCTTAACAAATAAATTAACTTAAAATTGGTCATGCTAACTTAACTATAAAAACTTACTTCTAAAAATCGTCAATTGGTTGATGACTTGCCTTCCAACGCAGAACAGCTCTTAAATTGGGGGAGAGAATCTCGCTTGTTGCTCTTGTTACTTGTAATTATTAAATAATTCAATGGCACACGAACCCGGCAGGATCTTGTTGATAATTTAACTTAACTTGTGCGTCACACGCATACAGGCTTTTTATTATTTACTTTATATCACTGATAAATCCGCGAACACACGGGCGCAACCCTCGCAAACTGGAAGAGTTAATTACTCCTTTCCAATTTCACCATCGTGATACTAAGTGCAATATCATATCTGTGATGCCGAAGAACGCTACCCGCGAATTACGTTTCTTCCTACCTTTCGACAACAGACAACCCCATTGGAATCTCCGTCTTTTGGCTAAAGCCTTAGGTTATATATTAATCCCTACTTTTGTTATTCAATGACTTAGCAGAACCTCCCAAAACAAGATTTCAGAAACCAAATCCAACCCCTTTCAAGATGAGGGTCACGGATGCTATTATTTTTCTAAGAGTTTAAATATTTTGTATCTTCTTGAAATTTTAATTACTGAATTGTGGACCATACCTATTGGCGACAGTCGTCTGCCATTAACAAAAGACCGGTTAACCCCCTTGAGCCGAAATGGATTTGAATACAATGGATGTCTCCAGACTACTTAAAATTACTTGCAATCTTTGAACAAATCAAATTGGGAAATAGTTTAGCTATTTGTAATGTTTCATTTTCTGTAACCCTTGTCAATCAAGGAAAATATTAAGAACATTAAGTTTTAGCACTGAAAATTGCTTTTTTTTGTTTACCTTAAAAGGTATTATGCCATTTATATTTATCAGATTCATCAATCTATAACCGACATAAGCTTTAAAAGGGTTTTGTATTCGGATTTGCAAGGTAGGACCACTAAATTATGATGACTGCCGCTGGAATTTATAATATTTAAGCTTTAAGCTATTTCTAAACCTGGTCTTTATTATACGGGATGCTAAGTAAAATATAAAAGTAATTTATTAGGGAATTTTTTTTATAAGTTATGCAAGTTATTGAAATTTAATTAATCAATTAATCTGTTTATAAGTTGACATTTCAAAATAATGTTACAGTTGTTCAAAATGCTTCGAAACAAATATCTCAAGCCCCAAACACACCAGGTGATTCTGAACGTCATTGATTATTTTGAAAGAGAGCGTGATAATGAAGGTGCTTCAGTTCCGTTTGGAAGTGTTATGCAGGTACAAAAATAAATACATTTAATCCTCCAAGTCAATTAATTATTTTTTTATCGAACCTCTGAAGCATGTGGTGATAGCCTTAGAACATCAACTAGGATTAAGAGAGGAGGCTCACAAGCTGTAAAAGAAAATTTTCCAATTCATTCGACGTGCAGGAAACCCAACCGAACAAAAAGCAAATCTTGCGATGTTGAAGATTTTATAAAAGATGTAGTTAAATATAAAATTTATGAGATGCACTAGAAAAGTAATATGAAAATTATTTGTAATTAGTAACTAATTTTTATATTTTTAGGACTTCATGTAACTGCAAAAACACTCCAAAAACAGCTTGTTACTGCTGGCATATATAATCTCAAATTAACTAGCTTAAGAAGACTTTTACCTACCATTAGATTTTTTTATAAAGTAGATGATAGAAGGCGAGGATTGTTCGAGAAACAACATATAGCTGTTGCACAAATAAAATTCTTAAGGGACTACCATTCCAATAAGGAAACGCAACTATATGAACCTGTTTTTCTTGACGAGAGTTGGCTCTTTAGTAGGGGATCTGCCAACAAGAATTGGCATGATAATTCTCACAATTCCTGAAAATAACTTGTCCATTTCCATATTATATATTATTAATATCTTCGTTTAAACACAATTCATCTAAATAAAATGTTGGTCTATTTCAGTTCCAAACTTCCCATTTACCTTAAATTTTTGGATTTAATTTTTATAAATGAAAAATGTATTTTATACTTATGTTAACGCCATTGTCAACTGCATGTCCAACAAACGATTTATTATAATTTGTAGAAATTAAAAGATCATTTATAAAAGCACTGGGACATACATACTCAGCAAGTATTTGTCATTTGTCACAATATAAACTTTATGCGCCATTTTGTATAAACAACTGTACTAATCCAGGATGCTAGAAATACGTTCTGATTGCATTGATGCATATGCTTTAACAAAATGCGTCATCGGTCAGCTTAACTGGTTTTGACTATATAACAGTATAAAGTATAAATAACAACAAACATTGAATTATTAATTAAAGATTATTTAATTAATGTTCAAATAACCCTTCATTTGCAGCTATGCGGTAGCCTAGTTGATCGTAGAACTCGTCTTACATTTGCTAGAGTGTATTGGGGTACTTCTTCGCAGGCCTAAATAATTGCTGTTTTTAAGTCGATTATCGTTGCAAAGGAATGTTTTTTGTCGTACAACTTGTTTTCTAAAGTACCCCATAGAAAGAAATCGCACGGGTCTGGTAAGCCAGCTAGCCAATGTACGGTACCACTGCATACACCAACGTCATTGAGCGCCGGATATGTGTCGTCAACATCATTTTGTTTTCGACCTTACTTAAGGTCGGTTTGACGCAGCTCTAACTTCTTTCCTATTCTGTGTTAATCTAAAAAGTTCTACATACCCTTCACAACCTAAATTTCTAATAATTTGAGTAATATAGCTTGGTCTAAGTCTTCTTATACTCTTCTATCATTTTCTTATCTACCTGGCTCTAGATATTAGCAACTTTATGGTAGTTAAAGAAATTCAACATGTTTACATGATTCCCACTGATAAGGAAATAATATATTACCTGATTATCCCCTCCAAAAAAAAAGGAAAAGTGTTAAATTATATGTTATGATAAGGCTTAGCAACAAATCGCTGCCAACATGCCAGACCGCTAACTAATTGTGAGTTATCTCATGGTGACATGTAGTTAACTGATTTTTATTTATTTATTTTTTCTTTTTGTTTTGTTTGCAAACTTACTTAAGGTCGGTTTGACGCAGCTGTAAATTCTATTCTATTCTGAGCTAGTCTAAAAACTCTATAATGGCTATATCATCTGCAAAACGTAACATGTGTATTTTATGTTCCTGAACACTAATACCTATCTTTTTTCTCTCTCTAGCTAAGTTTAAATCTTTTTCAATATAAACATTAAAAATCAAGGGAGATAGTATACAGCCCTGCCTAACACCATTTCTAATCTTAGCTTCTTTTTCTATTTCATCAAATCTAATTACTACGCTTTGGTTTTTATATAGACTGTAAATAGTTTTTCTATCCCTATGAGAGATTCCTATTTTTCCGTCGTGTTGGTACCATAATGCCTCTTCTAAATTAAAAATCGAAATTGGTCCGACTTTTTCTTGAAGTAATTGAAAGTAACGCTTGCCTTCAATAAAAAATGGACCAATTACTCTATGGCCTAATAAACCAGCCCAAACGTTAACGGTATTACGTTACTGAGATTTCGTCTTAACCGAAAGGTACAAATTTTCCGTACTCTAATATTTAAAATATTGCAGGTTGTGTAATCCACTGTTGAAAATGAACACTTCGTCTGTACATAAAATATGACTTAAAAGGTTTCTATCATAATTTATTAAATTAATCATTGTCTCACAAAACTGCATTCTTTTAAATTTATCCTCTTCGTAAAGTTCTTGCTGCCTACTGTATTTAAAAGATTTCAACGGTGGAGTTTGTTTCTTTAAAGTATTGTGCATGGTAGTATGTGGAACTCCTAAACTACGGCTAAGCTTTCGTACACAATTGTTTTTGTTTTCCATAACACTCGCTATTATTTGGAAATCTGGTTCAATATCCCGTAGAGGTCGTTTAACCTGACACTTAGGTTTATGTACACTTCCTGCTGTAGATGTAAAATTCTCCATAATACTTGTAATGGTTCTTAGATATGGAATTTGATGGACTGGACATAAAGTTGAGTATAAATCTTTGATATTCCTTATAGAATTTCCGGAATAGTACCATTTAACAAACATTACCTTTTCTTCAGCAGTATACCGATCCATTTTATAATCTTAAAGTAACCCTTGTGTTAAAGATGACTAACTTAGCAAAGAAGTTTTCTAAATAGTCACAGTAATGTTAAAGCCAAGACTAACCCGATAAATAATGTATGTTAAATGTTTTTAAATGTTTTTCTTTAATTTCCCGAAAATGACCGACGGATTTGCAATTTGATCGCAGCATTAGAAGGAGTTTTTTATTTCTACAAATTTTTTTCTTTATCATTTTGTGGTCAAATAATTAGGAGAGCCAATATTTGTAGAAGACTGATTTTACATAGGAATTCCCATGCTCGGAATACAAGTTGACACGGAAATTGACATTGGAAATCTGGGGTAAATTTTATGTCTTTGTCCTGTGTATATAGCTATTCCACCCTAGAGTAAGATGGTTAGAGAGAAGTACGTCGTTGAATATACTATAGAGCAATTTAAAGAGCTGTATCTAATACAAGAGTATAAGTACTACGCAGTCTACAAACTGTTAGTTAATCAGTAGGTTGCGCGAAAACTACGTCACTCTGCCTGCCAATTTTAAATTGTCGTTATAAATTCCATATAATCAATGATTAAGATTCGATTTTAAATTGAGAAATTTGTGTTAGTCAAGGATGTAGAAACATGTGTTTTATTATGTCTGTTTTATTTGCTGTTACAATTTGTCACTGATTTTCAGACTAATGTGTACTAATTAATTAATATTTGTATATGTGTAATATCAGTATAACTTCCTGTCATTAAATCTAGGTGTCGATAGATTATTAAATGTCGTAAAAATTTTGTTCGGCCAAGGAGATAAACTACTAAAATAAATTAACAATTATGTAAAAATTTAATTTCATAAATATTAATTCATATATACAATCTTGAGGGTGAACGTGCTTGGTATACCCTATTCACTTTAAATATGGGATGACGTCTTAATTCAAATAAATGCTGCGTTGTCATGGTTAAGTTATTTTATGTGTATTTCCTGATCAGAGTAACCATTTCTTGTGCGCGCGAATCCAAATGTTTAGGCCGTCTAAATGTCAAATACTTGAAACTTGCAATGTATAAAATGTTTTAGTACTGAAAAAAACTGTTTTATTTAGCAAATATAAAGCACAAACAATTTACTACAAAACTAAACAATGACAATAAAATGAGAAATGTCAAGGTAATAGAAGTAAAAAATGTTGCAACACCGAACAGAACTGCAAACTGCTACACACTAAATTCTAACATAATTAAACCTACGTTCTTAGTTACGTTCACATTTTACAATCGCTAGCACTTTATTACTGGTTATGACGTCATCCCATATTTAACGTGAATAGGGTATACATACACGCTTATTTGCCGTGTTGAATTTGTCTTTCCTATAACACTTCCTATCCCATTCTCTACCAATTTTTGAATTATTTAGAGAGGAATAGAAAAATCCCCCTTCTCCACTTTCATTGAGCTTTTCCGAATGACTTCTGCAATATTTTTGATTCATCTGAATATCGAATCGCAAAACACTAGTATTTAAATCATACCTTGGTAAAAACATGCACTAAAAGAATGGAGTTCACTTGAATATTATATTTAAAATGATGTATGTCTTGCAAATGTTATATCTGTCATCCAACAAAAAGATTATAACAACTCGAGATGTATATAGTAGTCATATTAATAACAATCCACAACAAAAACGCTAATAATTAATTGATAACAACACTGTAGGGGATATATATATATATATATATATATGTGTGATATATATATATATATATATGTGTGTGTGTGTATATATATATATATATATATATATATATATATATATATATATAAATTAATTGATTTTGTATGAATATTGCGATAATTTCGTTCGAAATAAGATAGTGGTTTGGTTTAAAACATTTATAACACTTAACGTTTCGGAAAATTTGTTTCCTTAATCATAAGCTACAAATAGATAGCATTAAATTACATATATATAAAGTTATAAATTACATACGTTAAGTGTTATAAATGTTTTAAACCAAACCACTATCTTATTTCGAACGAAATTATCCCAATATTCATACAAAATCAATTAATTTATAACAAATACGTTCGTTATTGAAAGCAAGATCAACTTTAAATTTAAAATGGGATTCTACAACCACATCAAACAAACATATGGTAGCAGTGCAGTTACATTACTAAAGGAATGGGCAAACACAACATCAAAATTGGCAAACCTTAAAAATAGATGCTTGTTTATGGAAAGATGCAGAAGAGAAGGAATCATCCCAAACCATATATCGCATCCAACTAATATAATACAAAATTTAATAGGCATAACACATGGAAAACTAAACAAAAAAATCGAAAATCTAAAAACCAAGTTACAAATCCAAATTCTTAATCTAGAATTAGAAGCAACACACACAAATATAAACTTTTTCAGCAATAGAATTAGACATATCGAAAATTCACTTCAAGCAACCCTACCTATTATCATTATAAATACTTTCAAATGCAGACAAAGGATATTTTATAACAAACACTTTGCACAAGTAAAAAAGGAAAATATCAAAAAATTCGATAACTTAAAACAGAGCCAATTTAATCACAAACAACTCTTCATAGATAACAGTAAATGGATAGTTAATCTTAGTAATAAAGATATTCCCACAGATATACTTAACATGTTATCACTAGGACCCAAATTCAATTTACATATAACAAACAAAAATATTCATGTAGGTAAACTTTTGGCTTGTATAGAATCAATTATTAACAATGACACTTTATCAGACCAACAAAAATCTTTACTACGTACAAAAATCACAAACTGCATCACTAATTTCATTAACAATCCAAACAACAACACATATCCAGACAAAGAAGAAAGAATATTTCAAAAAACCAAAAAATTTCTAAATGACAATCCAAATATTATCGTTACAAGAGCAGACAAAGGCGCAGTGACAGTTCTACTCAACAAACAATTTTATATTGAAAAATCTCATGAACTTCTAAACGACACAAACACCTATACAAAATCAAACAAAGATCCAACAACCTCTATTCAAAAAATCATAAACGAACATATTAAACTGCTATTTAATAAAAATGTGATCACTAAAGAAGAAAAAAACAATCTAATCAAAAATAACTCCACTTCGGGCAAATATTATGGACTACCTAAAATACATAAACCGACCCTAGCATTAAGACCAATTATATCATCAATCAATACACCAACTTACAATTTAGCAAAATGGATAGGAGATATTCTAAGTAAAGCGTTCCCTATTGAAGATGGTTTCAACGTAAAAGACACTTTTGAATTTGTTGATAAATTTAGGAACTTTCAAATACCAATCAATCACATACTAATCTCACTCGATGCATCCTCTTTATTCACCAATATACCCTTAAATCTAACAAAAGAAATTTTAAGTAAAAATTGGAATAAAATAAAAAAAGGCTGTAAATTAGATCAAACTATGTTCATAACCACAATAACATTAATTTTTAACAACACCTACTTTTCATTTGAAGACCAATACTACATTCAAAAATTTGGTACTCCGATGGGATCTCCTATATCCCCAATACTAGCACAAATAGTAATGGACCATCTTATCAAAGAAGTAATTCCAAATCTAACCTTTCAATTCCCATTCATAACTAAATACGTTGATGACATTCTTTGCTGCTGTCCCGAAAATAAAATTCAAGAAGTCCTTAATAAATTTAATCAGTTCCACTCAAAATTGCAATTTACACACGAAATAGAAGAAAACAAAAGTATCCCTTTTTTAGATTCAAAAGTCATAAGAGATGAAAATAATAAAATAAAAATAGATTGGTACAAGAAACCAACCAATTCCGGGAGATATATAAACTACTTTTCAAATCACTCATACCAACATAAAATCAATACAATCTTAGCAATAAAATACAGAATAATTAAAATAAGCGACCCCGAATTTCATCACAAAAATTTAATTGAACTAAAAAACATCTTCATAAACAATGGTTTCCCTAAAAATCTAATAAACAAAATAATATTTAACAACCAAATTCACCACAAAGAAGAAAGTACGGTAACACAAAAACAATACAGATCATTACCATATATCCAAAATTTATCAATTAATTTAAAAAAGATTTTAAAACAACCGAATATAGAAATTACTTTTAATTATAATAAATCAACCAAAGAACTTTTCACAAATTTAAAAGACAAAACAAAAAAACTGAAAATAAGCAATACTATATATAGAATCAAATGTTCATGTGGAGGACAATATGTAGGTCAATCAAAACAATACCTGGGTAACCAGCTAACACAACATAAAAGCGACGCCAAAATAGGAAAAACAACCTGCGCACTTTCGACACATATAAAAGAAACAATCACACTTTAGATCTACAAAATGTCGAAATTCTTGAAATAGAATCTAATTATTACAAACGATTATTTTTAGAATCCTACCACATTCAAAAAACAAATAACTGTTTAAATGAATAAACTGATATTAATAATTTAGAAGCAGTATACTTTGGACTTTATAATTTTAAAAAACAAATATAACATTTCTAATAACTAGACAACCAGATCACACATACAGTCTCATAGATTTCTTCACACAAAGTTTATATAAATAATAACATTTTCTCAACTAAGTGTTTTACACTAAACTAAATCAAACTAATAAATTACAGATACAACAACCCAAAAACAAACCAGTTTCCTATTACACACACACACACACACACACACACACACACCACAGACACAGACACACACACACACACACACACACACACACAACATACACACACACACACATACACACATAAAACACACACACACTCAATTATCCCAATATTCATACAAAATCAATTAATTTATAACAAATACGTTCGTTATTGAAAGCAAGATCAACTATATATATATATATATATATATATATATATATATATATATATATATATATATATTCAAGTCCTGCTGTAGCCGTTCTTTTAGTGGTTTTCAATTACTAGTTCGATTTGAAATGGTAATTCAACTTTAAATACAAAGTTGGGTTTCATTTCATCTTAATAACTATTAATATATATATATATATATATATATATATATATATATATATATATTAAAATGTCTAAGGAGCTACTAAGAGTTATAAGGGTTGGTTAGTACAAGGTAGTATATGCCAAACAAAATAATCCACATATTTGATCACATAAACCTAAAATATATGTTTGCCGTATTTTATGTATACTAAATACCATTCAAATATAGTAGTTGAAATTAAGTGCCAAAAGGCAATTTCAAAATGACTAAGTGGCGTAGTAAGATGTGAAATGCTCAAGGGTTTATACCGAGTTGAATTTTAAAAGCCTTTGAAAGTACATTTGCCGTCCAAAAGCCGGATGCGTCTATGAATGTTCACTATCAACATGCATCCAGGGTCAAGTATAATTTATTTTGGTTTCATTTTCTATAGCATCAACTTTTGGACAATATTTGTAAACTCAAAATTATTAGTTATAACAACGTAAAATGTGATTGGTTGAATGTAAAGATTTAGGACATATATTAGAATTTAATGTGATTATGAAACTGTATAAAAGACATGGACTATGGTATGTGCGACACGAACTTAGTTATTTGTTATGGACTTTAAGATGTAGTAGGCTAGCAGAGAGTTAACATGGTCGCCTTAGAGAGTAAACAAAGAGATTATTTTTCGAACCAATTTTGTAAAAGACGTGTTTTCAGAACTGTGCTAATTTTGTATTCAGATAATAAAAGTAATTGTTTTAAAGTGTGTTTAATTGAAAAGTGGTAAAAGATACAAGCATAGGAATTATAAAGGGAATAGTAGTGATTGTGCGACGGAAAATTAGTGGATTTGGAGGGTGGTTTAAAGGTAGCAGGTTATCGAGAGTGGTTATACAGAAAGAAGTTTGATATTGGAGTGTGGTTTAAAGTTAGAAGGTCATCGAGAGTGGTTATACAGATTAGAAGTTGGATATTGGAGTGTGGTTTAAGGTTAGAAGGAGCATCGAACAGAAAGATAAAGAAACGAGTAGATTGGAGATTAGATACGGAGAAGCGGACGGTTTTATAGAGGAAACAAGAATTCGAAGTGGATATTAGCACAAGGAAGTTGTAACACGGTATTTTCTAAATTCTAAATTTGGGTTAATCATTTCAGATATTGGGGAACAGTTAAAAGTCGAGGACACCTGGAAGCTGCACGGAAATTCAAGATCATCATTGTGAAGACGTATACGGTAATTAGGATTTTGTGCCAGCAGTCAGCGAGGCATCGACGGAGTATAGACCAGGTGAGTTTTAAAATCATATTCTTTAATACGTCAAAATTTAGTCATATAAAATTTGGTTGTAATTTAATTTGGCACATAGTAACTTTGATCTAATTAGAAATTTTGGCATATACTAAAGTAGAGTAGCAATTTTAGTAGTAAAACAAAAGGGTGCACGTTGGTTGGACTTAACACAACTACTTATAACGGAAACCCACTATAAGCAGTTGAATAACCTGAGATTAAGAGTTTTAAATAGTCGAGGCATTATATTAAATAGTTTATAAAAGAACCAACCAAACGGTGCAAGTACAAGGGGCGTGCATTAGGTGTGCACATTTTACAAAAGTATAAAATAAAGGGTATAATATAGGTGAAACACACAAGAAGTAGAGGGGTGGGGTATATAATAATATATATATATATATATATATATATATATATATATATATACATTGACAAAGGGCAATGTATCAGCCGATATTGACCTTGAATTTATGTAGACCACCTACTACTTTATACATTTTGTATGTAAAATATAATATTTAGATAACATCAAATTTTCTGTTAACTGTCATTGTTATTTTGAATGGTTCTTGCATTGTTGTTGTGGGTTTGTACGGTTTTCAATAAATTTATTATAACAATAATCAGTTTTTTTCAAAACTAAATGGATTGGTTAAACACGTTAAAAGATAAATAACATCCCATAATATCACAATACCTACTTAATAACAACTTTTTCATATTAGTTACTAAAAATGTTTTGCAACAAACACCTTAGGTCCCTAACCCAAAAGGTGATTTTAAACGACATAGCTTATTTTGAACGAGAGCGTTTATGCAGGTACAAAAAGGAATACATGAACAGCGAACTTCTGAAGCATGCGGTGTTAGACTTAGAACTTTAATAAAAATCAAAAAAGTGGACTCGAAAGCTAGAAATGAAAATCAACCACGTTTATCAGGCAAAAACGCAATCGAACAAAAAGCAAATTTGCGATTTCAATGACTTTATAAAAAATGCGTTGTTAAACGGAAAATCTAAAAGATGCACTCCAAACGTAAGTTTCACAATAAATACCTATTATAGGTTATATATTCATATAACTGTTAAAACACTTCAAGGGAGCTTGTTATATGGTCCGTTCACTTTAACTTTAGGATGACGTCACAACTGAATACAATGCCACATTGCCAAGGTCAGCTTAAATTATAATATATTTAATGAAAGATATAGAAATATTTTCATTGGCAAGAAGAATTGGTGGCAACACCGTTCAGAACTGCCAACCTTTATTATATTAAATGACAGTATCCTTCAATCGCAAATCTAGGTATTTATTTGCATACAGTTGTCAACACTTCATTACTTAATTTGACGTCATCATAAGTTAAATCGAATGGACTATAGCTGAAATATGTAATTTGCTCGTATCACTTGGCTTCATATACTTACCAAATGTTGTTTTAGATTTATTGTGTTACATACAGTAAATAAAGATGGTTTTATTGCCGATGCATCCTTTTGTGTTCTTCAATGTCACAAAATGAAGATTATTATATAGATATGAATACAGGATTGTTTATAAATGTTTTAAAAGCGACTAATACCAAATTTAGGCAATCGGAATGTAATCTAGATAACGCTTCAAATCATTCAAGATTAATTGCAAAGATTTTTAACGCTTTTTCAAACAAAAAGGAGCTAATTAATTATTTGCATCAACATAACCTTTTCTTTAACACATCTTTGTTAAAAAGAGAACTATTGGCATTAGCATAAGAAAATGCCCAATCATAAATATAATAACTTGATGAAATTGGAGCATACAGCGGCTATAAGATTATAAAGCTTCCTCCGAACTACTGTCAACTTAATCCATTCGAATTAATATAAGGTAATTGCAAAGACTGTTACAATAAAAATATAGACAGATTAGATAAAAATACAATGATGAACAAGCACGAGTAGTATGGTGGAAAATGGAAAAATACATTACAAATATTGACAAAAATGCATTCTCCATGCAGAAAAATTTATGATGAAATGATGGAAAATATAACGCGTTAGGGTAACTTTTCATTCCGAATGGACCTGCACCTTGAAGAAGTTCTAGATTACTAAAATGGTGGAATCGCTTGGGCGTTCCAGTGACCTAGAGAGCCAAACTACAGGTTCAACCAATTTTGTAGGATGTTTAGTGAGGAACCAGACTAAGGCAGGCCCGCGAAAGAGGGCAGCGACATTTTTGTATTTAGAGTGGCAGAGACCATAGGGGTTGGTATGGCATTCTAAGGAAAACTACTGCGATGTTGAAGGCAACGGGAAAACATCACATCACCTCCCAAGTACACAGCGTACTTAAATTGTTATTAAAGATGATGGCATTTTCTGAATTAAAAACTCCGGTGTTAAAATAGTCCCCCATTCTGATCTTCGGGAGGATACTACTTTGAGGAATGTGATCGGAAAGTATAGAGTCGTGAACACCTGCGACTCGGAGCGTGGAATGTCAGAAGTATGAAGCAAGTAGGTGAGCTAGAAAATCTGAAAATTGAAATGGATAGGTTAGTATTAGACATAGTAGGGATCAGCGAAGTTCGGTGGCAAGAAGCGGGGGATTTTGGAGCGGAGACTTTAGGGTAATTAATACAGCATCAGAGGAAGCAAATTTGGGCGTGGGGATAGTTATGCAAAAAAAGGTAGAACGACGTGTAGAAAACTACCTACAAAAAACGAAAAAGTACTTATGGTTAGATTATAATCTAAACCGGTAAATACAGTAATAATACAAGTATACATGCCACCTCTAGCTACAGTGAGGAAGAGGTAGAAGTGATCTACAAAAATATTGAAGACATACTTAGATATGTAAAAGGACATGAAAATTTCCGGGGGATTTTAATGTAGTGGTAGGTTGGGGTAGGAAAGGAGTGGTAGTAGGTTTATTTGGTTTAGGTACGGGAAATGACTGGGGAAATAATCTGGTAGAATTTTGCGACAATAACAAATTAACCATCACAAACATATTACTTCAATATCATGCTAGAAAACGATACACGTGGAAGATGCCAGAAGATATAGGAAGATATGAAATAGATTAAAACGGTTTAGGAATAAAGTAGAAGACTGTAGAAGCTGCCTAGAAGCATATATAGACACTGATCACAACATCGTAATTATGACGGCCGCCCTTAAATTTAAAAATTTGACAAAAAGGAACGGAAAAAGGCACTCTGACTTTGAGAAACTAAAAGATAAAGATATCCACGAAAGGTTTGAAAAAAAGTCAAATGAATTGATGAGAGATACCGGGAAAACTTCTTGTACTAAGGAAGTAGGAACAGAACGGAATAACATTAAATCCAGTTTAGACATGGCGGCCAGAGATATTGTGGGGTATACACAAAAAGAAAATAAGAAACCATGGATAACAAAGGATATCCTGAATCTAATCGAAGAAAGATGAAAATACAAAAGCAGACCAGACGAAGCTGGAAAATGGAAATACAAAGGCATAAAATGGGAAATTATTAGCAAATGCAGGAAAGCTAAAGAATAATGGATTGATGAAAAGTGCAAAAAGGTACAAACTAAGATGGAAATAGGAAAGACAGACAAAGCATACAAACTAATTAGAATGAATTTTAGGAATATAAAACCATATGCAGGAGAAGAACAAACAGCATGACTTGGGAAATCTTATACGTAGAGATTAGTTTAAATTAGCATTAAAGGGTCTGAAAAATGGTAAGACACCGGGAACAGATAAGGTGCGAGCAGAAACTCTAAAAGCCACTGGACAAGCAGTGACAAAATTCTTCTCCAAGTTGTAAACTATATGTATGAGACAGGCGAGATACCTAAAGATTTAAGACGTAACATCAAAGTCACTATACCAAAAAGAGAGGCTCGGTTAGATATGAAAATATTCGAACAATTAGTTTGAGAGCACACGTGTCAAAAATAATAACTAGAATTGTAGAAAAACGAATGGAAAAACGAGCTGAAGGAGTACTAGGAGAAGATCAATTTGGATTTAGGCGAAACAGCGGAACACTGGAAGGCTATTTTAGCAGTTAGTCTGATAATGGAGAAAACAATAGAAAAAGGGGAAAGCGTGTATATAGGTTTGTAGATTTGTAAAAAGCATTCGACAATGTAAAATGGAAAAAAATATTCGAAATACTCAAAAAGATTGGAATGAGTTTTAGGGATAGACGGATAGCACATAGCTTATACAAAGAGCAAACAGCGGTAATAGAATCAGACCAGGAACGTAGAGAAGTAAATATCAGAATAGGGGTGTGACATTAATTTTTAACTTGTACATCGAAGAGGCAATAAATACTGTCAAATTCAAGAAGAAATTTGGAATTGTTATGCAGAGACAAAAATTGAAATGCATAGATTTACAGATGATATAGCGCTACTAGCATTTAGCAAGGAAGAGTTAGATGTTCTTGATGAAATGGAAACAGTTCTAGCAGAGAGATACCAAGAAGCAAAAGTAGACCAAGACGTAAAATTTAAAACCTTAAAACCAAACCATTATAATTGGCGTGTATATAGAAAGAAAGCAACGTCTACATAACAAATGTGAGTATGCCATATGTTTTATACCAATAGATATTCTCAGTGATTTAAACAAAATAGTAATCTAGCTTATTTACCAAGTCTGTTAACAATGTGTGTGTGTTAGTGTGTGTGCGTGTGTGTGCGTGTGTGCGTGTGTGCGTGTGTGCGTGTGTGCGTATACACAAGTGTTTGTGTGTGCGTGTGTACGTGTGTGCGTGTGTGCGTGTGTGCGTGTGTGCGTGTGTGCGTGTGTGCGTGTGTGCGTGTGTGCGTGTGTGCGTGTGTGCGTGTGTGCGTGTGCGCGTGGGTGCGTGTGTGTGTGCGTGTGTACGTGTGTGCGTGTGTGCGCATGTTGCATGTGTGCGTGTGTGCGTATGTGCGTGTGTGCATGTGTGCGTGTGTGAGTGTGTGCGTGTGCGCGAGTGTGTGCGTGTTTGCGTGTATTGTACGTTTTTCCACTGAAACATAAATGTTAGGACGTTAGAACCACTGCGGTCTGCGCCGAGACTCCCGTCAATAGTTAAACAGTTTGTTTATGCGGCAGGAATACATCATGAAGAAGATGCGTCAGAAATATAAAAATGTATTCGGCCCTCTATTATAAAATAATTATTTACCTTTCCGACACAAGATTTTCATTTTTTAGCTTTCAGCGGCTTGGCGCTCCTTAGCCCTTGACGCTCTAGGCGGTCGCTTAGTTCGCCTATGTGGTTGCATCGACCCTGGTTACAAATTGCTTCCACATGCAGCATATTCGCCAGATTTGACTTTGTTACGTTTCTCGAGGCATCCACGTTGGGCGCCAAATTTATGCTACGTTGGCTCATAGCCGTGCGTAACACCAAGAACATCAAAGAAATGACCGGGTCAATCGGAGATTAGGGGGTTGTAGAAAGCGGACCAACATATAATGTACGCGGCTGTAAGGAGTTAGTAACAATACCTGCAATAAAAAATTAGAATAGCAAACCTGCAATAAAAAAAAAATTAGTCCAGCAAACCTGAAATAAAAAACTAGCATAGCATGCTGATCGAGCATAGATTGTTCAGTACTTTCTAGAATGTAAAAAGACTGTTTGGATAATCTATATAATATAACAACGGTAAAAGCAATACAAAAAATTTTTAGTACAAAGTGAGGTAATATTGGGGAGTAGCAGAAACGTTTCCTCACACACCAATTAAACATAAATCAGACAAAATTTTAACAAAAAAAATAAATAGGTAAGCACGATTGATATGAGTCATTCAGTATTGTTGATTCTTCTTTTTTTTTTCAAATAGCATGCAAGTCTATGGTAAAAGGTATCAGAACGACAAAGATATGGCAAAACAACGGATAGATATTTAAAGTAAGAATAAGTAGGAAATAGTTCAACTTACAAAAGGTCCTTCAGTAACGCTACCTTGCAATTAAAGTGTGGGATTCACGATGTCCGGCACTAACGCAGCACTTCACCCTTGACTGGGAGGGTGTTGATGGAACTTATCACACGTTACCCTAATCACACCTACGTATTTCACTGGTGTTAGCAGCAGACATTATCACGCGACGGAACTATGTAGCATTGATAAATTTCTTGTTAATTCTATTTCCTGAGACAATAATTTCGAAATATTTTGTAGCACTAGTTTAATTTCAACTGGGACCAAATGTATATTATTTTCATAAACATCCAAAAAGCAGTGAGAAACTTCACTAATACCTTTGTAAACCGGTAATCTGTTATATTTCGCAAATAACGAAATTTGCGCAAACAATGATCTGTTTTAGATTCTTTGGGGTTAGAAAATTTAGAAACTACAGTATCAACTGTATTTGGATAATCCCAAGTATGCACTACTCTGATAAAAAAAAAGGACCCGCGAAACTAGATCGCACACACCGTTTAAATATCAAAAGACGAAGCACCAACAAAAAAACCACAATGAGTAAAGCACGTGTATCACTAAAGTAAGTCCGTCAAATGTTCCGTAAAAACACACGTGCGTCGACCAAACACGGTTAATATACAACTTTTATTTCACAAGAAACACAACTAAAAAAACGTGCCGTGCTTGTTCATGAACAATTCGAAAATTGATACCGCATTAATTCTCACTATTGTCAAAGCAAAGAAGAAGCAGTATTTTTAACGTAATTAATATATAGGAACCTAGAACAAACTACAACTACTCCTCTGTTTATTCAACTCGTTCTATTACAACCTCTTATCGTCTATTATCTATCCACATAAGGAACAAAATCTATACGAACGGCAAGACAAGAACGATGCAGTCCACTCATTATAATACGATGCATTCGCCCAAGGAGTTAATAAATATAAAATATAGAAATAGTAGTTACAGAAAGGTATGTTAAGGAAATTAAACGGTTTCTGTAAAATATATTGCTGGTTTGCTCTATTTGATCTTGCCTAAAGTGTAAACGCTCCTTGTTCTCACACGCACTGTTCTGTAGTTGTTAGTTTAATATTTTTGGGAATTTAAACATCATATATCTGTTGTAAGACCACCAGCTCTAAACGATCCCAAATGTTTTTTGTTAAATAACCAACAAATTTGCGGAATCTAGCTATTTTGTAGCCTTTTCGTTAGACTACATTACATTTGGCAATCGATAACGAGTTTGTTGACGACGACCTACAGAATTAAACCTTACTTTTTCAACGGAGTCAAACAGTCTTCTATCGGATTATGTACGTTGATATGCTGTAATAATTTCCAATTATGCAGCTACACAAGTTGTGTAAAACTATACGTATAAGAAATATAAACACGGCCACCTGTATAGCCACGAAAATCAAGCAACTAATTTTTACTAGACACCTCTATTTAGAACAAGCAATGAAATAATTACTAGAGTGCATCTTTTGTAAACGTTACTTTATCCGTGTACAGAGTATTATTTTCTACGACTGTTTTGGAACGAGCCTATTTTAGGTGTGTTTTTGAAAGAGAAATCTACTACATTCTATACAGGTTTTTATTCCCGCACTCGTTGCTAGGCAAGTTGCTAAGCAACCAGTGAGGGAATGTTCAATTTGCACGGTTGCGCTTATATTTCTATTAATCAAGTAGCCCTGCACTTGCATCTTATTTCCAATGACGGCCGAGTGTTCAAAGGTGGGCTATGAAACAAATAATAAACCAAAAAATGTCAAATAAATAATTTCAGACTGTGAAAGCGTTTAAAGTATTTGCAAAGTCTTTAAAAAATGGTCAGTGATAGTGAAAGCGAACTAGAACCGACGCCTGCAAATATTGTGGAAACTGCAAATGCAACTACATTAAATTTATTACCGGAAAGTTCCAAAAAAAAATATGAGACTGCTTATAAATCGTTTATGGATTGGCGAAGAGATCAAAAGACAACATCTTATTCTGAAAATGTTTTAATTGCGTACTTTAATGAATTATCTAATAAGTATAAATCTCCAACTTTGTGGACGCATTATTCTATGTTGAGAACAAGTCTCAAACGGAAGTCAAGCGGTTATAAATCGAAAAAATCAAAAATTTTGACAACAGAGGAAATAAATAAATTTATTACTGAGGCCCCGGATCAACAGTTTCTTCTGACAAAAGTATGTAATATTAACTTAGGAGAATAATGCGTGTTTATAGCTATTTTTATATTGTTACAGACTGCATTAATTATGGGAATTATGGGTGCTTGCCGCAGACAGGAATTACATCAGATGAAGATTACTCATTTCACGGAATTGGATTCTGCGATATTAGTTACAGTTCCCGACACGAAAACAAAAATTATACGCAGCTTTACGATAACGAGTAATTTTTATGAAATCACAAAAAAATACTGGAATCTACGTCCATCAAATGTTTGCGATCCTAGTTTTTTCTTAAATTATCAGAAAGGAAAATGCACCACACAGAAAGTGGGTATCAATAAATTTGGTGCTATGGGAAAGCAAATTGCAACGTATTTAAAACTACCCAATCCGGAATTATATACTGGTCATTGCTTCCGGAGATCTTCCGCCACTATTCTTGTAGATGCTGGAGAAGATATAACATCTTTAAAAAGGCACGGTGGCTGGAAATCAACATCAGTCGCCGAAAACTATATAGCCGATTCTTTAACAAATAAGTTGAATGTAGGCAACATAATACAAAATTCAATTGATAGCACATCAAATGCTCCATCAACGTCCAAAGACAAGAATTTCCAACGTCAAGAAAATTTAGTTTTTGGGAAAACACCTTCTACAATGACGTTTAATATTGCAATGTAACCTTTAATATTGTTAATAATAATGAATCTAAAAACTAAACTTAAATCAATTTATTTACTTTTATTATGATAAATATGTACTTTTCTTTGAATTTATGTATATTCACAAACGATAATAAACTTATGATATTAATAAAATGTATACTCCTATACTTACCATGTATTTTATAATATTAACAAAAGAGGTATCACATTTAAAAAGTACGTACTACAGTCGTAGAAAAAGTATAGTGTACAACACGCATGGAATGCCCATTTCTCACTCGTATGATTTGCAGCACTCGCTTTCAGCTCGTGCTGCAATTTATCATACTCGTGAGAAATGCGCATCATTCCATGCTCGTTGTACAATATACTATTGTGGAAGTCTGGTGAGCTGGGTTGTTCTTGGAATCTAGTTAATGACCAATTTCAAATATTTATTATATGCCAGTAATTTCCTGATAACCATGGCCGTAACCTACGGAATCGTTTCAAACTGTTGGTGTTACAACTTTCATGAGTAATAAAATTTTAAAAGTAGTTAACTTGCAATTACACAACAATGGGTGGGGAATAAGGAGCGCCTACAATACCAACAAAAGTAATAGAGTAATAGAGTAATAGAGCAATGGAGCAGCCCAACAATATACGTACGCGGAGAAAGTAGGCAAAACACGATGAATGGATGCTCTGTTAAAAGCTACAGTATGTGCAAGAAAAAGGGACGTAGTTGCTCATAAAATCAAAGAAATTATGTATAAAATCAAAACTCTCTACATTCGGAATTACGATACCGCCGACATCCATTAATCTATTTGGTCTTAAGATGAAAATATCTCAGAGACAAAATTAAAAAAAAAAGGTGTAGAGGAACCCAAACATATTTAGGTTCGCTTAAAAAAATCAAAAAAATCTTCCAGACCCATCCAAGATAGTAGGAGTGCGACGATGTGTAGCGGTTCCGCACCCCTTTGCTTGCCATTCCCTACTATATAGAACTTAAAGCAAAACTTTTGGGTTCTAAGTTACTCAAAGAAAAAAAATAACGTCAACTCTAACGTTGACAAAATGTCGAGCTAGAGCTGTCTACTTTATCAAAGAAGAAGTGTGCCAACCTGGTAGCCTGTTCTCCATCTAAACCGAACGGTGGCGAGTGGGTCTAAGCTCTGCCGAATGGTGTATTGTAGATTTGAAAGTCCTGCAAACTTTTTGTTCTGTTATATTATTATTTTCTTTCTTTTGTTATTCCTGAATAATTCAAATTTGTCGGCCATTTATCCTACTCTCGTCATAATGAAACAATTAATTGCCTCTTAAGACCTGTAAAAACCGAAGGCATGGCAATATGAAAAAATGTTTACTACGTCCATTTTTCTCATACCGTATTAGTTTCTCAGCCATTTTAAGGGTATAAAGATAAATATCAATGACTTTTAAATAATGATATCAGTTCAATGATACTTATACCACTAGGAATGAATACTATTTTGAAATATTTAGATCCCTTTTAATAATATTTTTTAATAAGTGTTAATTAATTTGTATTGGGAACTTAACCATAAAACTGTTAAGTGCTTTGAGAAGTGATGGAATGTACTTAAATGTCGTGTTTATCTTACATCGTGCTTTCTCATCAACATATTTCTCATAAGGATATGGAATGGGTGTGCCAATTGGCAAGGAAATGTATATACCTAACGTACCGGTAAATGTAGGCTTTTTCTGTAATTTATTATAAGAATTGATAACCTGTTAGGTACTATTCATGGAGTTGAAGAACGTGAATTTTTATAATCAGGTGATTGCGTGGATGGTTTTTATAGCTGAGGACATTGAACGTCGAGGTTGTTGTGTAGTTTGCTCACATATCGTAAATCATACATTTTGAATACGCTTCCCGTAGCTTGCGTATCTTAAATGATCGTTTTGAATAAATAATTGTTGTATGTATGTGCCTGAAGCCCACATAATACTTCATGAAAACATTTCTCCGATTTCTTATTTATTGCTACGTTTGATTTAAAAATATTTTGTAAAATGTGCAATGGTTTATGAAACCGCCAGTGTTGTAAAATTGTCATTTGAATGGTTTGTATACTTGTGTGTATACTAGCGCAGAGGCACGTCCAGAATGCAAGCTGAAATTGAGCATTATTATCGCACCAAGAGCTATTTTTACTTGTTTAGGTTATAGTTCAGTCCAGCTTTCAACGAAATGCCTTCTCAAGCTAAATATATGACGAATGCCAGTGGCGTAGGTGTTCCTAAGATGTGCATGTGGGCGTTGGCGGGGAGGGGAGGTAGCACATAAACCAGTGATATTTTTCTTGATGGTTGGTAATGCTACCGTAAGTAGTATATTTGTAAGGAACCTAAACCATGCTGCATTGCAATAAGAAGTAGAAACGTAGAAAATTAATATATTTAACAAGTGCAGGTGAAGCATATAAATCAAATAATGTTTATCGTAAAATGAATTAATAAAACATCCTTCGTCTATATGGGTTTACTGCAAATGTTGCTACAATGCTAGAATCCCTTCCGGTGTCATAAGCTGTTTCGTTATCTATCTATCGAAATACATGATCTTGACCCATTGTACTTCCAAGGTACATTTATAAACGGGAACGCATGAAGAAGAGCACTCAGCACTATCAGCTCTTACAGGCCAACATGAGACCATCTCGAAAAGTAGTACAGTTGTTAGTGAAACTTGTGTAAAATAACTAAAAATTGATTTGCCGTTCTTAGAAATGTAATTTCGCCCATTTTTGGAAAAGTGGTTAGCCAAGTTCTATATCCTTGAACAAGAGGGAGTTCGCAGAAATTCTATAGTTTTGAAGATCTGGGTAGAAACTATCTTTCAGACGATACAGCTTCTGAATCACATATACTGCTTTGTCATTTAAGTGTTCCGACCACTTAAATAATAGGCCACTAGTTTTATTAGCTGTAGAGTAGTCATTCTTTGACAATCTTCTCGAGTCGTTGAAAATAAATATTTACTGTGAAATGTGTAGAATGTGAGACCGAGAAATGTTCAGATTTACTGGAAAGATAATTGACCTTAACTGGCATCTTTCCTTAACTTCCCAGAGTTGTGTAACGCTTTCGCACTAATTACTCGTACATTTGTATATAAAAAAACATTTATCAATTTCAGCTACTTTAGGAACTTTAGTAAAAAGTTCACGAACTATTTTATAAAATTTGGGTGTTTTACAATCTACTAACACACCTATTTCATAATATTAATAAAGTCAAATACTGAAATAAATAGTATAGCACTTAGTACATTCTTTTACAACCAGCAATTAAAAACTGGAACTTTACTATGGATATACCAAATTAGAAAAACACCAACATATCTTCCATGACTAATCATCTTACGAACGTACATCCGAAACATTCTCAAGCATTGTAAAGACACCCTAAATATTGTATATTACTTAAATAGACAGAAATCACAAAACGTTATGAAATGAAACGCGTACAAACGAAACCCAATGGCACAGGTGTGGTAGTAAAGAGACAGTGTGAAAATAACACTACATATTTTCTCATGCACCGAGAAAACTCATAACCTCAACTTTAAAACTGTTCAAGTAGCACGAACCTTGTGAATTTTAACTTATATATACACCGTCAAATTATAATAGAAGGCATCATTCAAACACAGTCGATCGGTCATGCATTTCAAGCGGTTACAATTTAATCGACAATCAACCAGTGGCGAGAAATGACTAAGTCATAAGTAATCTGAAATACGATAATTTTATAAATTCGGGTTTGCTATTACAAAAGCGTCCAGACACGAACGTAAGCGCGGAATTCTATCAATTATTGTCACTTAGTGAAAATGATTCGATAAAGAATCTTTAATAAACATCAGTAGTATTGGAAGGATTACTTGATTGACACTCCATTGTTGTCTTGCATAGGGTCACTTGGAAGGAAAAGCTGTAAATCCTTGAATTTTTTGGATCTTCTATATATATTTTAAGTTGTCATTTAATACTTAAATACATAGAACCAATTTTCTTATAAATCGAATTTATACTTTGATGCACGCTTGAATGAAAGCGATTTATAACCAGAAGAAGCACACAATTCTACTTACGGAAACTGATAGATACTTGTTTAGCTGGATTAGATATTTATATTTAATAAATTTACTGTTCTACACGTAGATTTGGCCATATAAGTATAGTTAATATAATCAAATTGTTTTGTTACGATGATATTTATATTTTAATATAAGTTAGGAAAGCAGCTTGTGTAGATTTAAGTTAGTAGCTACAGGAAAAGGACAGGTACACACGAGGCTCTACCAACTGATTTGCAAGAATTTAATAACTATTTTATCAAAATCTCGGAATTATTCACCGTCTAGAGAGATAGGATAAGTTCCAGGTGCCCAGTATTTGTAATATTATCGACAGTTCAGAGAAATTTTTACGTAGATAAAAGGTAAACTGCTAGTTTGTCTATCTGCCCCTTAAAAGATATTACATTTGTTTTCAAAGAACCCGCTCCTCACTACCGTAAGCTAGCTGGCGGATTTTATCTGTTGCGTCTCCATTGTAACGTAAATTTCAAAAGATCATTAGCGTGAATTCCACACGTAACAGTGGGTTTAAGAATTTCTAAATCCGACACCTTCGATTTAATTTTATCACACATTCCTTTAGTTATTTTCACATGATGTTATAGAATTCCTCATTTCCCTGTGATTCCAAGCACTTAATTAATATTTCAAATTTGGGAAACAATGATAGTATATCCAATGCTTGCTCTGAGTTCTTTGCAAAACAGATCAGTCACCGACAGGATGTTATGTAAAAATTTCAGGGAAAATATAAACTGAAAATCATCCTTAACTTTCAGCAATCCATTTCCGTCAGCTGCTGCTTTTACGTTTAAAATATCATTAGAAACTACAATTAAAGTTTCAAAAAGTGTTCAAAACTGCTATTCCTTACTTTGGTCCATCGAACCTGTAGGTCATTTGTAGAAAATTATTTCATTTTTTCCCACTTTGGGAATTTTGTTTTTATTTTTCATAGCATACAAGTAAGGAAATTTTCTATTGCATTTGATATAAACCCATAATTTATTTTAGCTGCGATTAACAAATATTCTTGACTCGTCTTGTATTGAATATTTACATTTTGGAAAAAATTTAGGCTGATGTTCTTCTTTCTTGAACTATGCAACATGCGTTTTTCGGTTCATTTTCTAAATTTGTATTTATTAGTAGTCGTTCTTAGTTTACTCCTATCAACAACCTAGCATACAACTCTTTCCATGTTCTCTGGAAAATCCTGTATCCTATTTGTTTTTCTATTCCACCTGAAGGGCATCTAAAAATTTAAAAACATGATTTTTTAACCGCAACTATTGCGATACGTTTGATACGTTTATTCAGGTTCCTTAAAATATAAGTAACTATCCTACCATACATTTTATAAAACTATGAATTGGCAGAACCTCAAATTATATTATAGCAAAGATTTTTGTACTAAATTACAGCTACAACTGCACCTTACCCTAAGTAAGTTCTCTAAATAGGATAGTCTTAACTAATTTTCAATAAAAATACACTCACATTCCAAAAATTAGGAAATTATATAAAAACTAGTTTTCTGCTGTAAACTTTTTAACGCCACTTCAAATGATCACAAATCAGTACAACTTGTACTAACAGAATGAGAACAATCTATGCTTGCCAAATCTGCCAATCAGAAAGCTTTTTGGGCATCAAATTTAAAAATGCAGCAGCTTTCCAACAAGATTAAACCTTCTAAGTCTTCTTACACTGAAGTTAGTTATGACATCTTAAAAATAGCAGCTAGGATTATTCACTATATATCATGCTTTATGAGAATGTCACTGATTTTTTAAGCTATCAGCTTAGAAGTGGTGCTTGTAAAACCATTTTGTCTTGTGTAAAGATAAACTACTTATTATTCTTCCAAATACAAAACTAGAATAGAAAAATCGTAGAAACCATTTTATAAAAGATAGGTGTAAAATAACTTAAACCCCAGAAATGTAATAAAACCACAAATTTTTTCTATAAAATAAAGGTTGAGAAGAGATAAATACTCAAAATTTTGCTAAACATCTACTTCTTTCTAGCTGATCATCTAATTCCAAGAACTGGAAGCTAAATAACAGGCACTCAATTTTTATTTAAAAATCAAATTAGTTACGTATCTACTACAATATATATATATATATATATATATATATATATATATACATATACAGGGTAGCATTACTTTTATGTCATTAATTTAGAGGGGGGGTGTAGAGACCAACAAGACAAACAAAAACTGTTGACAAACCTGGGGTTTAAAGCAAACAGGTTAGCTACAAATGGACACAAAAAAGTATTAAAATTGTTTTAAGACCACTGTAATGTTGACTCGGTCACAAATAAAATATACAATTACACCATGTTTTAAAGTCAACCAATGAAGTTGGTACCTTCACCAAACCTAAATTACTGAAATAGAGTGCATTTTTGCTGCCAAACGAATCAACTTAATGCAGTTTAGCTGTTGCTGAAATTAGTTTAAATTGTTTTCCAAAATTCGCATGTTTAGATAATAATCACAACGAAAAATAATATTCCATAATGATGATGTGGTCGACTGTATTTGGTTCCTGGCGCTCCTGATGCGTTTGTTGCAATTCAGCGTTTCTGCAGAATACGATATCCTACTTTAAGTTGAATAAACTTTTTCATTACATAGCTCGTAACCGATGTTAGATGTTGCAATTGTGTGTGTGTTGTGTGTTTCACCTACGTGCTTAGGTAATACATTTAAATGCAGTGTTGGGACTTATTGTAATTGGATATAAGTAATTGGAGTTTTTTTCGCGTTAGTAGAATAATGCGTTGTTTTTTGAAAATACGAAAACCCGAGAATTATACCAACAACAAACTTGCAGATACAGTGGAGATTTCGAACACCTATTGTGAAATCATTTCATGTGCGTGTTGTGATTCAAAATAGAACTTTTATACTTAAGTATTTCTTAAAAGCATATGACAAAACACCAGTCCTAAAACTTTTACTTAAGTTGACCTAGGTCGGGCATTTAAAAAACGGTCCAGGAGTAAAATGTCTTATAAGTTTTTTGTTTAGCTAATAACCTAGTTAGCTCTATCACCTTCTAAATTTAATGACAAAACGAACGCCACCACATATATCTATGTGGTGAGGCCCACGTTGAGAGCGTCATTAAAAAGTGCTGTGATACAGATACAACAATTTGTTAAACTTGAAATTGTTTACTTACCTTCCTTTTTAACTTTGTCTGGCTAGCTTAACGGAATTGACGGAGTTTTCAGAATGAAATAAAACACAGCAATATCACAAAGCATTTATACAGAATGAAATATTTTCCCTCATACAAAAGCATTTACAACATCGTGTTTTTCAAACATAAAATAATTTCTAAGCAGTACTTTATAGAAGTAAATTTCTTTTTTTATGGATAGTTTACCTGGTTATTTTTATTGCTACGTTTGTAAGGTTTGTTTGGCCAAAAAATCCTTGATAGATAATCTATTAAAAGATCAGAGTATATCGAACTCTGAACACAAACTTTCCCGGTAAAAAAGTCCTTTACAAAAAAATATATTATATGATTAACACTTATTATTCTACTTTAAATTAAATACAAATACTCCAATATCAGTTAAAATAAATTTGAAATTAATACTTGCAGATCCACATAAAAGTTCCTTGTAATTAAATATTTTCTTATTTTAAATTGACGCCAAATCAGCTTACAAGATATTCCATATTTAAAATCCTCATTTCAAACAGCAGTTACCAAAATACATTATGCTTAATTTTTTTTCAATTATTTAATAAAAATTTTGAAATAGCGTTATGATGAAGAATTTTTCCTCTTCAATGCAAAGAAATAAATTCCATTTTTTTATGTAATTTGCATTTAAAACATCACTTCTATATGCATTGTTCCATCGTAGTTATTAAATTACAGTATAATTACTGCTTACTTCAAATATTTTCATCGCAAAGCAACAGCTCGCGACTTAAATTAAAATAACATTTCAATTTCGAATTTAAGAATCGAATGAATCGAATAAATTTTTTATTTAATAAATGCTTCCTTATATATTCTTATTTATCTGTTTCCAGGAGGTTGTAGAATGTGGGCGATTCCATTCTAAATAATAAACACCTATCCTACGTAATATTCTTGGATATCCTCATTAGCGCTTGAAATCGTCGAACTTTATTTTCTCGTTATCTGGTTCTAGTTATTCGTGACCCGCGCTGTTTATCCTTATTTAACACATATACGATTATTGTGGTGTCGCACACTAATGCGAAAGATAAGTAATTTTATCTGATATTTCATGTATTTTGTGAGTTTTTCGTGTTCCGGCCGCTTCTCCGAATAAATGTTTCGTTAAATATTTACGTACTTCTAAATATTGATGACACAACCTTTATATTCCTAATAATCTAGAAAATTCTTTGTTTAAAATAAATTTCTGTAATCCACAGAGTAATTAGTTCAAACTTTAATTGCTTTTTAATGCAAAATGGGTTGCATTTTATATACATCTTTGTTTTTAACGTCAAAACCTATTAAGGTTAGAATTGGGGTTTTTTATACGCGAATTAAAATCATTTTTATCAAAATATATTGATAATTTGTAAGTGAAAATAAATAGCTTTGTATTTATCTTAAAATGATCGATTTGCGTTTGCATTTAAATGCGTTTTAAGGTATCTTACAATAAATTATTTTTACATATACAACTTACGTTACTTGCTATGTATTTGTAATATGCTTGAATCATACAGGGGTATTATATTTTCCGCTTGTACCTCAATGAATATAAGTACGCTTGTATTACACAAACGTAACTATGAATTTGCGAAATTTTTCATTTTTTTCGAATCTTTTATACCTTGGTTGGATTTATATGTAGAATTTGGGTTTTAGAGGCCCCTTACCATGTCAATATATTTAAAAAAAGGTTGTAGAAAATTTACATCGTTATAAATTCTTCATATATAGAGAAATACCTTCATCAAATACTGCAATATTTTGCACTGTGCTATGTAGACGTATATAACAAACCCCTATTTACATCGTTATAAATTCTTTATATATATAGAAATACCTTCATCTAATACTGCAATATTATGTATGCACTGTGCTATGTAGACGTATATAACAAACCCCTATTTACATCGTTATAAATTCTTCATATATAGAGAAATACCTTCATCTAATACTGCAATATTATGCACTGTGCTATGTAGACGTATATAACAAACCCCTACAAAATATTAATTTAAAATTGTAATTAAAATAATTAGCAGCACATATATACTAAGAGTTTAGCATTATTCAGAATCTTCGATAATCTCAAAAAATTGAATTAGAAGTCACACATTGTGGTAAAGTTGACATTACCGTGAATAAACAGCTCCGATGATTTGAAAACAATTGTTACATTTTTTTAATAAATAGAAATATTTACACCTGTGTGTTTGTAAAAATATACTCCATTACAAATGAGAAGTGTTACGCATTACAAATTGCTCCACAGTTTATTTTTAGTAAATAATTACTATTTTGTAGCAACAGTTTTTACACCGTTAGAAACGTATGTTAAATATAATTTCCCGCGATTCGTAATAGAGAGGCGTCGCCGTGGATCAATGTAGTAAGCGTAAGACTACAGATTCCGAGGTCCCGAGTTCAAATCCCGACACCGCCGACTGCTTGAAAAATGGCAGGTGAGCATTTTTCACAAATATTACGCCCTCGTTCGGATGAGAGGTTAAATGGAGGTCCCGTGTGTGAGTGTTGTCACGCACGTTAAAGATCCCTACCTTGCCTGGAACGGCAACGGTTCGGCAAAATTCTAAATTTCCAGGCAACAAAAAACTCGCCTCCTGACCAATGTAGTACCTTCGGGTGGAGCATTGTAAATGTAAATGAACGGTTCGTAATAGAGGCGGCTCCGTAGCGTAGTGGTATGTGTGTGACTACCACACCCACGATCCCGGATTTGAATCCCGACACAGTCCGCTTGAAAAATGTTAGGCGAGCATTTTTCACAAAAATACACCCTCGTTCGAATGAGAGGTAAAATGGTGGTCCCGTGTGTGAGTGTTGTCACGCACGCTAAAGATACCTACCTTGCTTGGAACAGCAAGGGTTCGGCAAAATTTCAAATTTTCCAGGTAAAAAAAACTCGCTTCCTGGCCAATGTAGTTTCTTCGGGTGGAGCATTGAAAAATCACATGTAAGGTTCGTAATAGAGGAATTCTGACACAGTCCGCTTGAAAAATGTTAGGCGAGCATTTTTCACAAAAATACACCCTCGTTCGAATGAGAGGTAAAATGGTGATCCCGTGTGTGAGTGTTGTCACGCACGCTAAAGATACCTACCTTGCTTGGAACAGCAAGGGTTCGGCAAAATTTCAAATTTTCCAGGTAAAAAAAACTCGCTTCCTGGCCAATGTAGTTTCTTCGGGTGGAGCATTGAAAAATCACATGTAAGGTTCGTAATAGAGGAATTCTGACACGGTCCGCTTGAAAAATGTTAAGCGAGCATTTTTCACAAAAATACACCCTCGTTCGGATGAGAGGTAAAATGGAGGTCCCGTGTGTGAGTGTTGTCACGCACGTTAAAGATCCCTACCTTGCTTGAAACAGCAAGGATTCGGCAAAATTCCAAATTTTCCAGGTAAAAAGAACTCGCTTCCTGGCCAATGTAGTATCTTCGGGTGGAGCATTGAAAAAAAATCACATGTAAGGTTCGTAATAGAGGGCGGCTCCGTGGCGTAGTGGTATGTGTGTGACTATTACACCCAAGGTACCGGGTTCGAATCCCGACACGGTCCGCTTGAAAATGTTAGGCAAGCATTTTTCACAAAAATACACCCTCATTCGGATGAGAGGTAAAATGGAGGTCCCGTGTGTGAGTGTTGTCACGCACGTTAAAGATCCCTACTTTGCTTGGAACAGCAAGGGTTCGGCAAAATTCCAAATTTTCCAGGAAAAAAACTCGCATCCTGGCCAATGTAGTACCTTCGGGTGGAGCATTGGAAAATCACATGTAAAGTTCGTAATAGAGATATGTCGCTTTCCTGACAAATCAGGATGGTGTACGGAGAAGGGTGTGGTTTGAAAACCTGGAGAATAGACCCGCGATAACGATTCCTGTGGTGACTATTGTACCTTTAACTGCTTGTGCGGTAGAAGTGTATTGTAGACAATCTAACGGGGTGCTTACCCGTCCATTCCCTTATCTAGGTTCATACCATTATTATCTGTATCTTTGTTTAATGTTGTTGGTTGCACCAGTGTGCTCCACAAAGCAAATCTGAGCTAGAAACCGCATCCATATCCACGCCATACTACCCTGAAATAAAAGAATAATTACCTATATTGCTAATATGAATTAATTAAGAAGGTAACCAGAGTTACTAATTAACTTAGATTGTTAATTTGAAACTTATACTATGCTATCTTATTTGTAATTTTTGTGAAACTTGTACGCCCTTTATGCAGACACGCTAATAAACAGATGGCGCCAATTCGTGATTTTAGCATGTATAATGTACTAATTATGTATTTAATTTAAATTTTTGTCTAAGCTGTAGGTCTGTTCTAATTTAAAGATAATTTTTTTTTTAATTAATTTGGTTTGAAAACTTAATTTCAACATTACATCGTACATCATTTACAAGGCGTTGTATTCCATACTAATTCCAAACTGGGGTGTGGCTGTTACTTTAATTAAACAGTATTAATTTATAACTGTCTACCTAGCAAAGTGGATTGTGTATTTACTTATCTACCTTATCTGAAAAAATCTACTTTTTGATGTATCTAATCACTGTTGTTTTTACTTTCTTTGTAAAATTCCCTAAAAAATTTGCATTAAATCTGTGGGGAATCGAGGTAATTGGATTCTAAAATATTTTGATAAACGGGTGGGTTTTTTATTACTTTCACTTAAGCTTCTGAATATTTACAAATTTCATAGAATAATGCTTTAATCGAAAAATGATTCATTAAAATTCGTCACAGGCAACAATATAACCTAACACTTATCTAGAATTTTTAAAGCAATTTTAATTTGAAAAGCATTGTCTAATCAAACTTTAGTAGTTAATTCCTTTTTTATATCTATTTAGTTACTTATATTTGTCAGTTGCTTGAAACTTTCTTTTTATGAAAGCACTTTTTAATTTTATTCTGTAATAGTAGAAATTATAAACAAATACTTGTATTAATTTTTAAATGAACCTTTTTTTGTATTTGACTTAATCTTGCATATTATATTACCTAACGTGAATTACCTACATGTAAAGTTAGATGAAATTACCTTTTGGCTTTTAAAATTAAGGGTGGAACCAAACAATTTCTTATCTAATACAACTAAAACGTTGTCTGCAAAATTTAGAGTATCTCGTGTAGTTTCTTCAATACTTTATAAACTACAAGATGCTGTTGGCAAATTTCAAAGACGGTGACATATTAAAGATTAAAAACCTTTACTATTTCAACGATTAGTAGTTAGTTGTACCTTTGTTTCTGCTATATCTCAATGTATTTTGCTCTCTCGATCGATATTTAAATTTAATTTCTATCCTTTGACTTTAACAGGTCGTATGTAAATATTTCTTATCCTTGAGCTTTAAAATACTCCAAACCTATTCGTTTTATCGTTACCTTATTCATCTCAAAATTTCATAGTTCTCGCATCCCTAGTTGTTAAAAGTTTATGTGTCACTACACTTAAATAATTCCATTTGTGTTCTCAAACCTTTACCTCTTTTTCCCTACTATTATTACTATCAGACAACGCGCCACATCCTTTGGCGTGGTTAATATATCTTCCGTTTGAAGAACTCAACGAATTTTTAGGACTTCAGCTTTAACGTCTTGCTGTGTAGTAAAAGTTCAATTTCCATGTTTGAGACTACGAGAAATTCCTATTCGATGCATCTTTTTTGCAAATATCTCAATCACTGTTTTGAAACTTAAGCGAGCAACTGTTTTTCCCGTATCGTAGGGACTTTTGTAAGTTTTCTTGTTTTTTTCTTGAACGTGTTGGTCAGGGGCTAACGCTTTTTTTTTGTTTTTTATAGTTAATTGATTCTTGTTTAGGGTATATTGGAAAATTTACCAGTTTTGTGTTTGAATAACTGCTTATTAGTTAATTATTTCTGTATGTTCGTGGTAGCTTTTGCTTTTGGAATTACCGTAAGAGTGCATTTAAATTGATGGTTTTAACTTTTGTATACTTTTCTTATCGCAGTGGATGCGCTCAGTAAGAAGATGATCTGCTTATGTTTCATGTAGAGCCTAGTTATTTGTAATGAACGACGTGTTAGTATAGGGTGCTTATTTTGTCGCCAACGTTGTAGGTGATCACCCACACTAACATGTTTTAACTGAGACATTCTTTACTCCATACCTTTTTTTTTGGTATCCCTATCCTAAAACTCTACTTTTTTATATCCCTCAGTCACCGCTTTGGCCTTATGTTTTCTTTAATGGACTTACCTTTGTGCTAAAACAACTGTCCATCACATAAGACTGGTTTCCCGTCATTTCGGGTTGCTGTATTTTGGCTGATTGAGCAATGCTTTGCTTTCGCCTTTTTTCTATCGTTTTTGTGCAATTCGAGCCCTTGTATTTCTCTCTCCCACCTGGTTGCTATATAACTCCAACAATCCCCTCCAGAAGGTGGTTACAACACGACACTGGGTTATGGGTGTGGGGACTTCCCTTAGAATTTGTATTGCCGTTGTCTTCCGTTAAACTCTGCCCTGAAGCCCTCATTATTAGAATTTGTAATCAATTTGGCCTGCGGGCTGATCTTCTAGGCGGCTTCGTAGCTTAATTGTTTTATGTGTGACAACTAAGACCAAGGTCCCAGCTTCGATTACCGACACGGACCGCTTGAAAAATGTTAGGCGAATATTTTTCATAAAAATACGCTCTCGTTCAGATGAGAGGTAAAATGCATGTCTCTTGTGTGAGTGCTATCACTCACGTTAAAGATACCTACCCTGCTTGGAATACAAAAGTTCGGCAGAATTCAAAATTTCTGGGTAAAAAGAACTCGTTTTCTGGTCAATGTACCTTAGAGTGAAGCATTGGAAAATGAAATGTAGAGCTAATCTTCTTTAAAGGCTCCTGGTTTAGCAGGTTTGCATGTGACTACTAAGCCCAAGGTCCAGGGTTCGATTCCCGAAACGGGCTGCTTGAAAAATGTAAAGCAAGCATTTTTCACAAAAAAACGCCTTCGTTCGGGCGAGTGTTGTACGCACGTTATAGATGCCTACCTTGTTTGAAATAGCAAGTGTTGGGCAAAATTTAAATTTCCAGGTAGAAAATACTCGCTTCCTGGCCAAAGCAATACTTTCAAGCGGAGTGGTGGAAAACCGAATGTAGTGCTAATCCTCTCTTAATAATGCAGGGTTTGCATTCACATTCCTGCTTGTCCCTCCTGCCGTTTTTTTCTTATAGAGGGCATGACAAAAGTCCCTTTTCATGATCTCACGAGATTACTCCCTTAGGCATTCTTTTAAGTTATCTATGTATAGGAGTGACGTGTGCTTTGCCAAGAGTAGGGCATCCGAACTATATAAAACGTGTTTACTACCTTTCTCTTTAAAAATATCTTTATGATTTTACGTTATCTAAGTGATACTCCAAACCATCAATGGTTATTTATCTATCTTTTCTTTAAAATAATATTTCATGCTTTACCCTATGAAATTGATTCGCAAATCCTAAATTGTATATCTTAAAAATATCTTTGAGAATTTATCTTACCTAGTTTGTTAAGATACCAAGGTTTTGTAGCGCAGTAAATACAAGCTACTGGCGAAGCGTTTTTATTTAAACTGGTTTTTAATAACTATAAAGAAAAAGAACATACAATTAGTTGAACTATAACATTAGATGTCAATCAATACCTTTGGTTTCTTTTCAATTTACAAACTTTTCTACCTGTCGCGTGACATTAATTGCATTAAATAAAATTTGAACACAGCTAACTAGTCTCTAAATTTAGTACATTTTATGCTGCACGCAACATTCTCCCTCCCGGTAACTGAATCAGTATTGATGACCGCTTACCCTTAACCTATACTTTGGCCAATAGAGCTGCCAATTTCGCGGCAGGTTTTACATATAAAGCATCATTAGTCCTCACTTGCCGAACCTGTCCGTCTTCAGATGTCACACACGGCTAACTATACCTTTCGGCCAAGTATTTCTGGGTAGCCTCTCATTCACCGCTATGACAATGTCACCTACTTTTAATGGCACTTTGAAGTTCTGAAACGATTTTGTACGCTTCGTAATGGTAGGTAAGTATTCCCTGACCCATCGGTTCCAAAACATATTGGAAAGCTGTTGGAATTTGCGCCAATTCTTGCGCTTTAATAAATCGTCATCGTTAAACACTCCAGGCGGTTTATACCCGTTTGAAAAGCCTAATAGAAAATGGTTCGGAGTTAAAGTTTTGTCCATGTTTGCATCTAATACAACATACGTTTATTACGTTTTCAATTTTCGTTTCACAAACGATAGCTTGCGATTGCTGGCAACAGTTGACGCAAAACTTTTTTAATTGAACGAATCAACCTTTCCCAGCACCCTCCCATATGTGGCGAGGATGGTAGTATAAACTTTCATTTACTGTGAGCAATGGTAAACTTTAGCGGTAATTGATACGCGTCCAAGTTCCTAAGCTAAGCTTTTAGCTTATTGTCCGCATCATGAAAATTAGTTCCATTGTCACTGTATATCTCCAGCGGCATTCCTCGAGTTGCTACAAAGTTCTTACACACATAATACACGAGTCAGTAGATAAAGAATGTTCAATCTCCATGTGTATAGCTTTGACATTGGTTAGGTATTTGGAATAACATCGATTAATGTGCAGTGTTTCCAATAAGGACAGATATTGAATCCATTGCAACCATCTTTCAAATAGCGAATCTGGTAATTGTCCATCCCAACCAATTGCAGTTCTCCAAACATCTTGGAGAAGTACTTTAACAAAGGTTAAATAAAACGATTAAAAGCCCAACGGATCAAAAACAAACATTAATGTTTTTAATACTTCACGTTTAGTATGACGTCTGATGCCTGTCAATACTTCCCTGTTTAGCCTACTAAATTTTAGGAGATATGTAAAAGTATCGGAATTAGTACACCACCACATACCAAGAACCTTTTTTTGCTGGCCGGCGTCTGAGATTAAACCAAGTGATTTACCCTTTAATGGAGGTTGCTTATCTTCGTCTAATTCTCTACGCACCCTTTCGGAGTTAGAAAGTTAGAATTCCGCATATGAAATCCACCGTTTTCATGTATTAGCTCGACTTCTTCGGCGAACTGTATAGCTTCTTCTTTGGTATCTACCCTGTCCAACAAGTCGTCCATGTAATGATGTTTTATAATAGCTTCAATTGCACGTGGATACTCGTTTGCGTGCTCATGAGCATTCGAGTTCTTAACATACTAAGCTATACTTGGAGAGCAGGTCATGCCAAAGGTTCCTTTTCCCTGTCGTCTCTCCATAAAAACTGTTGAACAGGCTGGTCAGACTCTTTAAGACGAACTTGATGGAACATTTAACGCATGTCACCGCATATGGTTACGGCTCTACATCGAAAATTGTACAGTACTTCCGGTAACAAGACTAGTTGGTCTGGACCCTTTAATAGCATCAAGTTCAAAAAGATTCCATTGACTGGTGCGGCAGCGTCCCAAACTAAACGAACTTTTGATGGCTTATTCGGATTCTTTGCAATGAATATCGGCAGGTACCATGTTTTTGGGTTTTTTAATTGAAGTTCTTGGTGTGTTAATTTTCGCGCGTAACCATTTTCTAACAGATTTTGTATTTGGTCTTTCAGATTATCATTCAAAATTCGGCCATTTAAAGTTTTCATTTCCAAACATGATAATCGTCTCTTAGCCGTGCCGTTGCTATTAGGAACGTCAATGCTAATACACTTTCACAGCAATGCAGATTCAAAACACTTGCTCTTTCGTATGGTCTGCTCTTTTAGTATTTTAAGACCTCGATCTTCGTTGACGGATGCTGGACGAGTGTTTGGTTTTCCGATACTAATATTCTCTGATGAAAAGAATTCATTAACCAAACTCTGAAGGGATTGGTCAGAGCCACATTCGCACATATGGAAACCGCAATAATTATCCATCAAATTAGATTTACTACTATAGTAGCCATGTATGGACCATCCTAATCGCGTATTAATTGCAACGGGCTCTTTCCATTTACTTTCGCAAACTTCTAACGGACAGCATTCCGTTACTGTACGAATCAAATGGAATATCTTTTAGGTCAGGATACTTATTCACTAGATAAGCCTTCACGATTGATTGCACTGGTAAATTTAGACTTTTCACCGTACGTACGTCAGATAATGTATACCGGCGACTTCCACCTGTTTGCTTAGAAATCTGAAAGCACACTTGTCTGGATGCCGCTTCTGTTCGCACAGTGTTGGCTGTCCACTTTAGACATAAATTTTCTGGTGTTCCACTAGCTGCAGTTTATTATCCACTTCTTCTTCTGTCAGTGTTACGGATGAATCTTCATCTAATAGAGCAAAGGTCCTAACACTGATGTTATTGGAGCCATACAATACCCCTGGCAAGATTCTAAATAAAATTCCATAACTTGAAACGTTGGTTTGATGTGCATTGCAGCTTGATTGCTGAGACACTGCTGTGATTAAATCCCATTGACTTGACCTTCCACCTTCTTTTTTGGACTTGTAATTGTGATTGGTATTGTGCAGAAATGTGTGATGCTTTGATACACAGCCAAATTCTTGGAATGCCTTTACATTCCCCATCTATCTAGGCGTCTTGCGCTTTTAAATCGGTCACAGTCTGCAACTCTATGTGCCATTCAGCATAAACAACAGACCATGGATTCTGACTTGTCGATCACTGCCGGCAAATGCAAAAGAGAACGTTGTTTTGATCTTGCTGAGCGCTGCTTACTTTTTTCCACAGGAAGTTACTAAATTAGCCGCCTTTGATACTTTAAATAGCCAGTCGCTAAACGTTAACAGGGTTTTGTCTGTTTAGGCTGGTCCAGTAAAAACAGTGTCTAGTTTAACTTCACTGGCGCTGACAACTTTTCTACCAGGTCTTGCAACAACACAGCATTCCGTAAATTATCCGTAAGTAGGGCATTTTCCATTGTAGAACAAAGATTACACACAGACAAAGCATAATCCACTAACTTTTCCAACTTATCTGCCTTTGGAGAAACCTCGTTTCTAATTTTAGTCATTAGAGCATTTGAAGCGTCTCTTTAACTTCCGAAACGGCTGATGGCATTAATATTGCACTTTACGGATTCTAATGCTTTTTTTTCAGGAATTTCTGTAGTCTGGCTAAATTTTCAGCATCCGTGTAACCGCAAATACTAGTGCTGTTTTAGTAACTGCTGATAAATAATGGTCAGTTTTCTGCGTTACCACTAAAGACAGATAGAACTTTAGACATAACTTACCGGACTGCCAATTGCGTACGATTTGGCACTGCTCCTTCGTGGATAGCTCGAATATAACCTGCCGGGTGTCCATTTGATGACGAATAAGACGCCTTCTCCTTTGACAGTGAGGCATCTTCAGATTTCAATTTATCAAAACGTCCTGACTTACTTCTATTATGCGTTGAGTCTATTCTGGTGGTGTTTGCTTTAGGAGTAGAGTTGACCCAGTCTGTAGCTCTTTTCGGTTTTAACTCTGTTAACGACTCATCCTCGTCGTCACTGCTTAAGGTCATAAGCAGTTGATATTTTTGTTTAATATATGTTAGCTCCGTCTCGCGTTCTGTAGTTAAACGTTGGAGTTCAAATTTAATTTTCCGTTGCTTTCGTGAAGATATGGTAGACTCGGCTGCCTTTGAAGAGATCGTTCTTTTTTCGTGTTATGCTGTTCAGCTTTTAAACAGGAATTGCAGTATCAACTGTGATTCTGCACCTCTACAGTTACAATTACACATACGTAGTGAAAGCAAGTATCATACGTATCGCTTTGAACCATATCGCTGAAGCTTTCAGACTTTGAGCATAGCGGACAAGCTTCACCTGTTTTCTTGTTCTTCTTTTCCTCTGCAGATGCTCCTTTACATCGCGACATCTTTCTGTGTTTTGTACAAAGTTATTTAAAGAATGTTAAGATACCAAGATTGTGTAGCGCAGTAATTACAAGTTGCTGGCAAAGCGTTTTTATTTAAACTCGCTTTAAATAACTTAAAGAAAAAGAACATACAATTAGTTGAACTATAACATTAGCTTTCAATGAATATCTTTGGTTTCTTTACAATTTACAAACTTTTCTACCTGTCACGTGACATTAATTTCATTAGGTAAAATTTAAACATAGCTAACTAGTCTCTAAATTTAGTACATTTTATGCTGCACGCAACACTAGTTAATGTTCCGAACCTTTGCTATTTATGTTCAAATATAAGAACTATGTGTAAGTGAAAAGACCACAACATACCTGCTAGCTTTGCATATGGGTAGGGTAAGAATAAGAAATTTATCGTTAATGCTGTGTCGCTGGCTAAAAGTTTTTGTTGCTGTTACATATTTTGTTTTTACCTTTGCTAGTAAGCATGTGTCCCTTAAGGTATCTGAAAAATTTGTATACATGAATATGCAAAGCAAAATAAAAAGCTATCTTTATTTTTAGGTTTATAGTGAAAAATATGTTAGTTTTAAGTATTAACTCACTTACTCTTAGACTAATTTTGTGCAGTCGAAATGGCGGTAAACAAGACCCTTGCACGCCTAGTTGAAGTAGACTGATAATCGCGTGGCGACTTATTACGTTTCCTGGAATCGCAGATATTGCTACCATTTAAAACCATGAGAAGCCTAAAGACATTATTTGAATCATATAAAAGAATACTTTCCATATTTTGTCGTTTTGGAGTTTTATAGCGGTTGTTACGCTTAAAAAGACCACTACTAATTTTTTTAGTAAATAATTTGTATGTGATTTTTTATAATTAATTTAGATATAATACACATATTTGAATAAACTAGTTTTAGAAATTAGGTTTCGATTTGTGATTTTGTAGTAACAGTTTTTATCCCGTGGAAAAAGAATGCTACATATAGTTTCCCGCGGTTTGTATTAGATATATATCGCTTTCCCGACCAATTACGACGGCGAAAGAAGAAGTTTGCGAAACCAGCTAAAATATTGATCCCTGTCGCAATTATCTTATCTTTAGCTGCTTGTGCGAGAGAAGTGCAGTATAGATAATGTAGTGGGGTGTTTATTCGTCGATTTCCTTGCCCAAGTCTTTAGCGTTATTATCCGTGTTACCGTTTAATGCTGTAGGTAATACCTGCGTGCTCCACTACATAAATATAATCTAGAAGCGGCATCAACATTCATGTCATACAACTTTGAGATAAAAGAATAATGATCTGTTACCCAGTTTGCTAATATGCATTAATTTAGAAGGTATGGAGAGTTGTTAATTAATTTACTTTGTTAATTTGAAACGCGAATTATGCTATCTTATTCGTATATTCTGTAAAACCTATTACGTCCTCTGTGCAGGCATGCGAGTAACTTCCGTACCTTTGTTTGCGCTAGTAATAGAAGATATCCAGTAAAAAATATCATGGGTTTCAAGATTTTCATTTACGGTTAACACGGTTAAGTTCACTTTATCAAGAATACCATTGTGTATTTATTAAACTCTAATTTTTTAAAAAAGATGAACGCATAAGTAAAATACACATGCAAAGCACGCTTTTAACTTACCTTGGCGAACAAAAACTGATCAACAAAAGCTATTGTTATGAAATTATTAATTTGATGGGTAATTAGAATTGCTTATTTTTTGGATGATATCCATCATTTTTTCTTGTAAAACTACCTTCAATTTTGAATTTGCTTTTCTCCTCCAATCTAGAAATCGCTCTTAAGCACGAATACATCTGGCTTGTGTTTTTGTCAGTAGGATTTTGAAGGAGGTTATTTTTGCCGCTTGCACAATTTTTGGCGGGAAACATTCACTATTACCGTCGTCATTTCCCATATCCGTTATGTTAGAATGCCTAAATATTTGAGCATTTATCTACTAACGACAGTTCAATATAATTATTGCTTGACGTTTACACAAATTGTACTGTCTTCTATTTACACATTATATGACGATCTTACGGTTTTTAAATAGCAGATACGTAAAAATCTAAATGTTGCTTTATTTGAACACTCGCTGAAAGTAATACCGAACCCATGCGCAGAAAGAACTTTTCGCCCATGTATGTATAGGGCGCTTTCTATAGCACTATACGGAGCAATTTACAAAACTATCTAAGTAGTCGTAGGAAAATAGATTTCAAGTCATGAATGAAACTAACACAGTTGAACTGCTTAAATTAGTATATAGATTTGTTTGTCGAGAAAGATCTATAGAATGGATCCGATCGGGGATACCAGTAGATTAAATCGAATCGGTCTAGCAGAAGCTTGCATTATTGAATTTTTACTCAATACTTGTGACAACTACAGAATCAACATTTGTTCATTGGTATACCAGAGAGCTTTTTAAAATTGTGATTTAATTCCATGATTCTATATCGAAATGTTCAAGTTGATTAAAAACTATCCTGCAGAATATTATTGAATTTATCAACTAAAATATTTTATTCACTCGTTCAAGAACTATACATTAGAATGTATACTATGACAACAAGAAAGTAACTTCCGCTCTGCTATAAATAACGATTGTGCAAAAAATAGAGGTTTGGGCGGCCACCAGTTTAAAATTAAAATTAAGCGGAATTGTAAGGTCGGCTGACCGGAATATAAATATAATCGAAATAAAAACAAGTCGAGAGAAAAATTTAGACGTACAAGTCTTGCAGGTTGAGGTAGATGCACTTTGTTATTGCAATTCACGCTATAATGATAATTGTACGTCTGGGTTTACCATGAGTTCGGTAAATGAACTATTATTGCAAAAAGGTACATGTTTGTTTTTATTAAATGTTTAAATTCACAAGCAATAATTTACTAAATAAACGTAGGAAGTTGAAACAGTCACCGATTTTTAAATCATAACAAAAAAATTCACATAATTAGATTTAATTTTATTGGTGAAAGGGAATATTAAAACATACACTAAATTTTAGTTACGTTCGCTGGAGGAGCAATTTCTAACTGTTGAGGAACCGTAAGTAGAAAAGTTGTTGATTTGAAATTAGTTTAAAGCCAAACTGTTGGTATTGTTTACCCTTGACAACACCAGAGTGTCTTGTTTACAATAAATAAAAACCTTTTACCTAAACAATTTTTTTTTAATAAATATTTTGAACGTGAAATATATTTTTGTTAACTGTGACACAGATCTCGTTCATATTTATTTTAGCAAAAATTGTTCCTTGGAAGCCAATTATAATTGCTCCCAAAACCTCAGGAATTTAATTTTTGCACAACCGGGTTACTTATTCTAAACAATATCCATGCTTGTAAGCCTTCTAACACCCCGTGTCCAATCAAGAATCTTCTGAGATCTGATTCCAGCTTTTGTGAACAAAATCGTGTAGCATAAAGCTTTATTTTTACTTGTACCTTTGGATCTTATTGTATACAGTGATATTAAGACTTTTTCCATCGGGTACTAAAAGTTTAATGTGTGGAAAATAATCTTTAAATTTTTCAAAAGTATATGCATTGTAATTTTTTGGGAACTACAAATTGGCATCAGTGTAAGCAAATTAGCGAACTATATTGATTTCAGAGAAGGAACACATTGATGGTTTAATACATACGAGGGACACTATTTATGTATTGAGAATAGAAAGAATAAACAAATGAATTTGATGAAAAATACTTTTATTGCTTTTTAAAATAATCGCCTTTTGCAGGCGATTGAGCCACCCTTCAAAGCACTTTGTCCAGTCAAAAGATGGTAGCTCATAAACATGCGTTTTGAAGGGCTCTCCTTCGGGCGATGAAAATCGTTGTCCACGCAGTTTATCTTTAATTACTGGAAACAATTAGAAATCATTGGGTGCCAAGTCGGGGTTGTAAAGTGATGACCCATCAATTTGATCTTTTGTGTGTCCAAATACTCGTTTGTTGCATGTGATGTGTGTGAGCTCGCATTGTCATGATGCAAAATGATTCGTCGTTTTGGGTTGGTTTCACTCAATTTACCGAAAACTTCAGGCAAACAAATGGTCGTATACCACGCTGAATTAAGGTCTTTTGATTTTCAAGAGCCACAGTTGCCACAGGATCGGTTTTCGTGAAGAAAAACGCCACCATTTGCTTCTTAACGCTTCGAGAACGAACAAGTTTTGTCGGATTTGCTTCACATTGAAACATCCAAACTGCCGATTGGCCTTTCCTTTCTGGCTTATACGCATAAATCCACGACTCGTCACCTGTGACGGTGTTGTATACCGCATTGGATGCACCACTGTTGTATTTTGAAATTATTTTACGGCACCAATCGACACGGGCATCTTTTTGAGCATCTGTCAACAAATGTGGAATCCAACGCGCACACAGCTTCCGAACACACAAATGTTCGTGCAAAATCTTATGTATGCTTAAACATCTCTCGATTTCTTGATATGTCACATGACGATCTTCTTCAATTAGTTTTCTCACAGCATAGATATTATCCATCACAACGACTAGTTTTGGACGACCTCCTTTAACTTCGTTCGTGAGCGAAGTACGTCCACGTTTGAATTCAGGGTACAAGTGATATACAGTGGCTGTGGATGGCGCTTCATCGCCAAAAGTTGAATTCAGTTGATTGATGCATTGTTCTTGAGTTAGACCAAGTTGAAGGTCATAATAAATCATAGCTCGAAAATTTTCGCAAGTTAATTCCATATTTTGGCTGAGATGAAATTTTAAACACTGCAAAAAACACAAGTAGTGCTCGCTCATCAAAACGTTCTGAGTACCTATAACCTCAAAAATGTCAGACTTTACGAATTACGATGGTAATTTTAGATTTCACCTGGCAATACCAGTGTTGCCAGTTTTCAATACATAAATAGTGTCCCTCGTAATCAGGTATTAATGATAAGAGGAACAATCTGCAGCCAATATTAAATATATTTTAAAGAAATAATTATATTATAAAATGTGACGTCTCGCTTTATTTTATTCAACGAATCTTCGGACGAAATGTATATTGTTTTGTATTATTTAAATGTTAGTAGTTGATGGTCAATGGACACTTCTGTACATATATGTAAAAACATCGTTAGGTAAAGTTGTTTACTATATACTAACAATATCATATATTGTTGGTCTCTCAGAACAACTAGAAAAAGAATTAAAAAAGCATAATATAATAACCAGTTAGAAAAATTACAACTGTTTTAAACCTTTTAAAGATAAACGTATAAAAATTTAAACTTTAATCTAGTATATCAACTTGATTCCAATAACTGAAAAGCAACTATTGGTCAGTCATAAACAATCATTGAAAACTAAACTTCCTACACCATGAGAACATTGTCATATTTTCAATTTTGATTCACCCAAAATCTTAATTAGAGAACACATTTTAAAGAAAACGCTATTATATGGAAGTTTAGAAATTAAAAAAATCATTTCAACAATAAACTATACAACAGATATTGAAAACCTAAATGCATTTATTTCAATCTATTTCAAAAATTATCTCACATTACCAACAATAATAAATAACAACTAATAAAATAAAATACATCTACAACTTAACAAGGTATGAATACTCTAAAAATAAATTTTGGAACACTACAACTAGTAGAAAATTCAACCTGGATAAAAAATTTAACTATCTTAACTATACCAAAAGACGTTCAAGAAACAATAAAATTAGAACCAAAATTTAATTTTTTCAAACCTACTAGATTTCTAATTTAACAAATAATAACTAATATAGACAGAAATGTACAATCATTCGAGACAAACATACAGCACAATACAAGATCTAAAATTTGCAATATACTTTCAAATTACAAAAATCAATCAATAAAAAAACCAAATAATTATAAATAAAAACTTCAATAATAAATTAGCTTTGTATATACCAAAAAAAACCAAAATATTTTTAAACAATCATAAAATTACGATTATGGAAGCTGATGAAACCGAAAAAACAATAATTTTAGAAACAACAATATATCTCAAAAATTAAAGGTCTTCTAAATGCTGAAAACGGATATTCAAAAGTATATGGGGACCCAACTATTTCAATATAAAAACATAATAACTCGTTAATGAAAAACGTATATATACAAAATACCATTACATTAACAGAATATAAAAACTTAATGGCAACAAACGTTACATCGTTACAACGTTACAAGTATCAATGATTTACCAAAACTCCCATATACCGCTTAGACTTATAGTTGCTTTCTATATAGGTTCAACTTATAAAGGATACAAATAAATATTTTAGGTAGTTTTTTACACAAGGTAAGTTGATAATTGGTAAACGCATGGTCCTAGAAGGACTAAGATACAGGTTCAAGTCCTGTCCAAGACCTTATATTTTCCTTCTTTCAATATATATTCTGACCCTGCAATTACTTCCGTCTAGCATTTTAATCTTACATTATTCAGATTAAGTAGTTTTAATAACGTTTATTTGTATAATAGATCAATAGCAATCTATTATATTGACTAGATAGATCAGTATTATCTGTGCTACCAGTTTTAGAAAATTTTAGTATTACAATCAGCTATACTAACCAAATTACCTAACCAATTTTGATGCCTTAAGGTTTGATTTTGCTCATTGATTACCGGTTTTAACAATTTTGTCTTCTGGTTTGAATTATATATTGCGTTGTCCATGAATTTATATTTCAGTAACAATCAAGCGTTCTTCTTGTTTCTCTCTCTCAAATTTGAGCTTTCGTACTTTATGTGCTACTACGATTTAGAAAACTAAGAAAATACCTAACGAAGAACTATTTTTGAGTTTAATACGTATTGGATCATTTCTTTTAAGCACAGCAGTTTTATAAAACTGTTTTATGGCTCACTAGGACTTGTTCATAACATATTAACTATAATATCCTTGAAATTTCTATATAATACAGTACAATAATAATAATCATATAGGCTCTTGACTGTACCATTTACAAATTCAAAGGTTCATCCGATGAAGTAGACGATGTTAAATTACAACCGTACAACTACTTTTTGTCAGCTTATTACACATTTTGCTTGTACAAACGCAACAGGCCGACTAAGTATGGCCACTCACCACTTATACGAGAATTTCGTATGCGGGAAGAGGCACCACTCATAAATTCGTTAAGGAAACGCATCAGCACGAACGTAACTAAAGAATTAACGACTTTTACATCAATTTTATTCTAAAAAATATTAAATAAGGTCGGTAGCGGTTTTCAAATGCGTACAGCGTAAGACCAACAGTTCTGTTTTCTGTGCGCATTGCCTAGAAAAGTTTTCCAATTAAACACACAATATTTTCTGAAAGTTTTAAGCGCAGCGAAGTAATAAATCTTGCCTGGAGCTGCACTACCATTAAATTCTTAAAAATCTTAGGGTGCATGACCTTATCTACCGCTTGTATTTACGAAAATGTGTGACTATGTAATTATTTAATAAATAAAAACTTATAAAGTTCCTAAGAATGAAAGGCAAGCAGTATGACCTGTAATTAATGCCGGTAGATTAAGAATTTTGATATTCCGCGGTAACTATGTTTACCTTGATCCCTAGAGCGATATGGTGAATATGTCATTTTAGTGATTCTTTGAGTAAGTCAACGTACCCATACAACCCGAAGGATATTGGTACCTGTTCCGAATGACAGACACTCAAACAGTGAGTCCACAATCTCCCTCACACACGCATCCCTGTGACTATCCTCAATAAAACGTGCTTTGTCTTAAAATCACAATTGTTACGAATTATTTTATTTCTATTTTGAAAAATTGAAAAATTCTGTTTTTAATTATAGCGCCGAAACGACTGGCGCAAAATACATTACCGTAAATCGGAGATACCTGACACGTTTTGAGAGGTTTTTCCTAGAATGCACAAAAATGCGGCGTTAATTCAAAATTATTTTATCTGATCTAACAATTTGATGTCTTGGCTTTGAGATGTTTACTATATGAATATCCTTAGTTTTTAGAAACTGCTATATATATATATATATATATATATATATATATATATATATATATATATTTTAAAATTATCAAAGTTACCCCAAGTTACTTAGACATGCTATTTAATTTGCATAAAAGTTGAAGTCACCGTTACGTGAGGTTTCTTTGACACCCCGAATATACCTATTCTGCAAAAAATTATGAAATAAAACAATCATTAAATTAAAAAAAGGAGATTTTATTAACACATTTACTGCTGATGGACTTTACCGTCATGAGCATACGTCCACAAGTGCACATGACGGTTATTACCTTCATCTGATTTAGTAGTGTTTGCGTGAAGTAGTTGTTATTTTATGAGCGTGTTAAAAGCTTTAACGTAAAATTGTATTACTCGAGTTAATTATGGCGGATGGCGGAGCAGACTCTCTAGACCTAAAATGGTTAAAAAGTAGAAGGATAATTATTATTTTAATTCAGAAAACGATGCGATGAATCTTGCCAGTCCTTGGTGGATGTCCAACACTAGCAGTTTGTAGAGAAGTCCCTGATGCCACACTCGGTCGAAGGCTTGGAGGCATCAAGATAGATCACGCCGGTAGACTGCTTCCTGTTGAAACCATCGGTGACGAACTCCACGAGACGCAGGATCTTATGAACGGTTGAATGACCGGATCTGAAGGCGAACTGCTCGTTGGGGATGCCCCGCTCGCTCTTCGACTTCGTCTCCTAGCCGTCGAAGTACGATACCTTCCGTTAACTTGCCGAGAACCGGTAGGAGACTGATGGGGTGGTAGTTCTGCGGTAAGGTCGCCCGACTGCCCAGGCTTCTGTAACAAAATTACGCCTGCGTACTTCCAGGGTGTAGGAAAATGGCGCAGACGTAATATGGCGTTAAGTATGGCCAGTAGCATGGCTTTCGCCGGAAATAGCTTGAGGGCTTTGGCTGGGATGCCGTCGGGACCTGGTGCCTTCTGGATCTTCACTCTTCTGATGAGCTTCTGCAACTCTTGGGGAGTCACCACGTAGGGCAGGTGCTGGTTGCCTTCGTCTTCTTCTAGGCAGTTTAAGACAACTCTGTTGACTTTCTCTAACCACTCGAGATCGGCTTCGGCGTAGTTCAGGGTGAACTGTTGTTTTAGATGGTCTGCAATACCTTCGGTCTTGCCCTCTTCTGTGTAGAACATCCCATTTTCTCCGTGGATTGGCGGCATTGGTGCTGACTTAATCTTCAGGATCTTCACCATCCTTCAGAGTGAATGGTCGTCTTCTTCTAGGGCCTCGATCCTCCTTCTTCAGTGCTCGTTCTGGTGTCCCTGCAAGGAGATGCTTACCTGGATGCGTAGGTCGTAGTAGGCGTTCCTGTCTTCTGGGTCCCAGGAACGCTGGTAGTTTTTCCTGGCACGGTTCTTCTCCCTGATGAGCTGCCTGGTGTCGTCTGCGTACCTTCGTTGTCTTGGTCGCCGTTTTCATAGATGACTGGATGGCTTTGGTCAGTTGGTTCACTGCTGCATCCACATCGTCTGTTGTATTGAGGGATGGGATTGGTGGGATAGTCTCGTGGAGGTGGTCCGTGAATACTGCCCAGCAGGTGGTCTTCTTTAGTCGCTCCTCCTTTTCGGTTAAGTCTTTGCCTGCACACAGTAGCACTGGGTAGTGGTCCGAGTCCAATTCATTGACTGCGTTGAGCTGGACTGGCAGCACTAGGTTCTTGATGACTATGATGCCCAAGATGCCGGGCCTTCCTCCGTTGTGGCAGTAGTGGGTTGGCTCGGCTGGTCCATCGACTGCTGCTTGTCTGTTGTCCGCGTAGTTCCGTAGGTTTCTTCCGTTCTGGTTGGTCGTCCTGTTGTTCCAGGTCGGATGCTTCGCATCGAGGTCTCCAGCTACGATCGTTGGTGTCCCAGTGAGTAGCACGATAAACAGGTCCACTTCTTGGATGGGTCTGGCTGGCGGGTTATAACCTAAAACAAAGCGTATCGTACCTGCAGACACTATCCTAACCTCCACGGCGGTGGTCTCTAGATGCGGTAGATCTCGGGTGTTGGCGCTGTAGTGGTCGATCCCAGGCTTGATGTAGATGGTGGTTCCACCTCCTCTTCGGTCTCGTCTGTTATTCCAGTAGTAAACGCATTTGCTATTCTTGGTTTGTCGGCTTCTTGGAAGTGGGTCTCGTTGACCATCGCGATGTCCAGGTTGTACCTCTCTGCAAACTCGATGAGCGGGAGCTAGGAACCCGTTAGCGTTCCGGAACGCTACCTGTTGGGATAAAGGTTTTCGTTTGTTAGCCATAAACGTACTTATGGTTTAAAAATGACTACGATGTCTGGACAAATAAATAAATAAGAACATATAAATCCAAAACCCTTACTAATTAAATCAATGAAATAAACAATGGAATAAAATAATAAAATAAAATAGAGTGAACCGCGCATCCCTCCAGGACTTAAAAGTGAAGTGATGGTGATTGTGACTCCCCAGGACGATTAGTGCATACCCACCGCACCTTTAGCAGTGCATATCCATTTCCCCCTAGCAGTAAGTTTAAATGTATGCAGACGACCAGATCTTCGGATGCTGGAGAAATATATTAACGAGGTAAGAACAAAATTGTGGCGGTTGTGCTCGCATAAGCATTGATTTATGATAATTAGTAGATTTGAAATAATTTAACGGCACGTTTTGTGCGTAATGGCGCTAGCCGGTATAATGCTTATGCGAGTTCACCTGATAATTTGGGTTATGCTTTTTGCAATTTTATGCACTGCTCAACGCTTAATGCTTATAGATGTTTATTTATATATTTACATAAATATTTATATTTATTTATATATTTATATTTTTGCCTGCTTTTATTGTTTGTGGCTTGATATTATTTATTTGACGTTCTGCCGCCATTTTTGGTGGCAGCTTATATATAGGAAGGAAGATTGTCTGAGAAGATTGTAATTACAATATAAATCAGTTAGGGAATGATAGGGAAAGCTAGGGACGGGCTTAGGCTAACAAATTACTTAGACCAGGAAGACAAATTTGTAAATTTATAGAGCAGGTAAAATAGCTGGATTCACTATTAATATTTGGCGTATTCTTAGAAAATTTAAATTCATTTTAAATTAGCTAGCTAGTTTGGATAGTTTTAAGTCGATCCTTCAGGTCGCACCGATAAGCAGAGCTGAAAGCTGCTATCCGTCATTACGGATCCCTCCCCATTCATTTTGTTTGTGTCTTGTTGATCGGGCACACTCCAAATCGACGCTAGGCATACCATCAATCAAACCCTATTTTAAGTTTCTGTTTTAATTGTTAGATTTTTATTTAGGATGTGTTAATTTTGAAGTTAGAATAATTAGGAGCACGTTTATATTTTCGCGTTTAAACCCAATGTAGTACCTTCGGGTGCAGCATTGGGGACGTGGCCGTCCCGTAAGCATAGCGGCCCTTAATTAAATTATATTGTATCCGCTGCTCCTCTGCCTCTTCAGATGCTTGCGGTCGTCTTGGTTGGTTTCATCTTCGGACGATGAGCTGGAGAATTTCATTTGGCACGGTGGAGCGGCATCAGGTAACGGTGCTGCTTCCGCTGTCGTAGGTACGAAGCTTGACCATTGCTTCAGGTGTTGCGGCATCTTGTTGTGGAGTTCCACCATCTGACGGAGCAGGTCGTTTTCCTCTTCATCGGCGGTGGTCCTGGAGTCCATTCTTGAAAGCATAGTTGCTATGGCACTATATATTAGTGGGTCCAGACTGCACGTGCCAAGCACTGCATCTGGGCCACCAATATGTATGCTTCCTTTCGCAATTATATATATATATATATATATATATATATATATATATTTTATATTATAAATGCGACTAGCTAAAACAATTATCGATAATCAAGACGAATGTCTTAATAACCTCGAATGCTCTTCAGCACTTCCACAGCACTTGGCTAAAGAATTGCTGAAAAACCCTACAGCACGTGTATAAATGCGTTCCCGCCTAAATGCGGTCACGCAAATATCACGCCCCTGTCGAGTTTAACAACACAAATTCGTTCAAACACCTCTGTATAGAATTGCAAACGTATGCATTGCTACAACAAATACGAGTCTACACAGAAATGCGCGAATAGCGATTCTATTGCACTAAAAAGTGAAGTGGATACGATGGAATTTTTCGCAGCTGTTGATTCTTAACGGTCGTCTGCGATATGATAAACAGTGGCTATATGGGACGATGTCATTGTCCTTTTGATAACACCAGGGGTATGTAAACGTTTAAAACGAATACAACCTTGTTGGAGTGAAGATGCGTTGGGATGGATTTGTGAATCTGTGGATCTTGGACGCTTTCTCGATTTGTAAACGTTTGCTCTCTGCTCTATGGTCGTGACTTGAATAAGTGACTAGGGCCATTCTACTATCACTCTTAAATACTTTGAAGCAGGCCACACTTTTATGAAATCGGATGTAATACATGGGCACATTGAAAAATCTTGGAAAAACTGCCAATATTTTTGATTTTAATAACTTAAATAATTTAATACTTAAAACTTCTCGTCAAAATAAAACATTTATATTGGATTACAATGACTTCTATAACTTTAAAGAAAGTTTCCGACAGCGACAACATTGCAAAAATTCTCAAGATCTCAGTAATATGATGCCGTTGTTCGCTAATCTTAAATTAGCCAAATTTCGAAAAGGCTTAAAACTGATATATTACAAAAACAGACATACTAATAACGACTTTTCTTTTGCTAACTTTTTAAAACCAAAATTTGATATATCGATGCCAGGAACAAAGGAGTGTAATCGAGGAATGAGTGCATCTAAAAAACAAAAAATCCTGAGCGACCTTGTTCCGAAAATGCCTCCAGTTAAAAAGTTTTTCTGGGATAGTATTCCAATTTCTAATACATCAACAGATCTACTTTTAAATCATGTGTAAACGGTTGTGTATTATGTACTTTTTCTTTTTAGTTTTGTGTTTTGTTTTAGTTTATTTTTCTCAAAATTTGTATGATACGTTTATTATTATGTCAGTTAATTAAATAGAATAAAAATACGTTATTTTTTTAGTATTGTACTATACTATTTTCCATTGGATTTTGCGAACTTCTAAAATTTCTTAAGTAGCATGGGATGGCCACGGGCCCGGGCTTGGGCCCGGCCCGACCCGAAGCCCGGCCCGAATATCAAGCCGGGCTTCGGGCCGGGCCGGTCAAGCACATGTCGGACCCGGGCCGGGCCGGGCCAGACTGCTCAAGCTTTTCGGGCTATTCGGGCCGGCCCTAAGTTTATATAACGAAATATACAATTTATTGATTTAGTAAAAAATTTCATTTAATGATTTCTTTAGGTGCCTTTTAAACAAAATTATAATTAACGCTTTTCTTAATATATCACCCAGGTATAGTTATACACATATTGGTGAGTGTGTCATAATGGAAATAAATCGAAAACGAAAATGATTTGGTTTAAACCGATTTGTGAATTTCGATTTTTTTTTCGATAAGTAATATTCACTTCTTTCCACTTTTCAAGAACTTTGAAATAGAAATCGTCCGTGTTATATTTAATTAATCTGAAGGAGTATTGCAACGTATGTTAATTGAGCTGGTTTATTGTATTTACTTATTAATTAACTTATTATTGTGGCATAGCACTAAAGATTATTTATGAATAAATCGAAACCACTCTGTATATGTAAAAATATTTTAAACCGCCCGATTACAAAAAACCAGCTTAATTAGATTTAATTATTTGAATGTATCTTTTGTTGAAAACCATACCGAATACAATGCGATTAGCTTTTTATAGCTTTATATAACAAATGGATATAGAAAATTAAAATGTAAATACTAAATAATATTCTATGTTGCGGCATTTTTTTTTCATAATAATTAAAATTTCTAGTAAAGCATGCGTCAAAAAAATATTCATAGACAACAAAGTAATGTCTACCTGATACGAGAGACTTGAATAATCAATTCTCTGAACGGATGCTAGCACATTCTCGAAATGTAGACGTATACACCAGCAATCTGTAAAATGGAAATTGGCAACGTTCTTTGTTTAGAATATGAGGAAACAATATTCAGTCAAATTTTGAATACTTTCCTTGAAATATTTTACTATATACTAGTAGTAGTGCATGAATTCTAAAATGCTTTTTGTTCCTTAAGGTTGAAGTTTGACGCAAACCACCTTCTATTTTGGATTGCCTGTGCAAGTGTGCATCATCTCCAAATACCTTTGAGATTCTTCGAGGTTAAAATGATACTATAAACTATAATTTATTAAGATTGATATATTCAACTTTTGTAGAAAAACATAATAATAGTAAAGGATTATTTATATACAACTGAAAATACATATATTAACAAACGATACGTTCCATTTGGATGTTGAAAAATCTATACATCACTTAAGGTTTTAGTTACATTCCGGCCCGAATCGGCCCGGCCCGTCCCGAAGCCCGGCCCGAAATTCAAGCCGGGCCTCAAGCCGGGCCAATGCGTTTTGGTTCGGGCCGGGCCGCCGGGTCGGGCCGGAGCAAATTGTTTCGGGCCGGGCCGAGCCGCATCTAAAAGCCCGGCCCGGCTCGGCCCGAATCCATCCCTAAGTAGCAACTGCAGTACCATGTTTTTCCTTTGCAAAATGGTTCTGTTTTTATTAGCAACTGCACGTACTTTTGTCTTTCCATTGAAACATTTTTGTGTTTCTCGTGGAAAAAAAAGTAAGCGCATTATTTCTTAAATCGAAGATCGAATTAGAAAAATACCGTGAAACGTGAAAAATATAGCTAAGAAAAACTAACTACCCCGTAACAACTCCCGTCTAAAATTTACCTAGATGTTGTTACTAGATTTTGCCATTGTGTGCGAGAATGTGTTGTTATTCAATAAAACATTTTACTGTTTTGACCTGGAGTTTCTTATTTCGGTAAGAACCCTAATCAACTTTACAACTAAAATTTTTAGAGGTAATCAATAAATGACAATTTGAATAGATGTTCCATATATGAAACAAGCTTTGCAGTATGTGAGACGTTTAGTGTATTTTCGCTAGATTCGCAACTACATGAATAATACTAAAAATTTTAATTCAGCAAGTTAAAATATTAACATTACATATAATTAAAAAATCGTAAACACATTACTGAAGAGCAATACTCATAAAATGTATGTCAATTTGTAATAAATTTTCCTGAATGCAATTACTGGTTAATGTTAGTCATGCGTTTTACAGTTAATTATATTTACAACTGTAAAAACATAAACAGTGACAGAATGTAACATACGAAAGTTAATTTAATTTAACTGTATGACTAGAAGATCTGATTGTAGGATCTTTAATCTACCGCAGTGCTGTGCAATAAAACTTACAGCATTGAAGTACTATAAAACCGGTTGCTTTCAGTAGCATGTACTAAAATGTATTAAGTATTAGGATGTAATGAGCTCCTAATTTCCAAATAATATTTTCAAATCGCAGAAATCTAGTGATACATTAAATAACCCATAACTTAAAAAAATTTTCAGTAATTTAAAACGCTAGAAATATAAGCAGACCAGGATAGATTGTCCGGGGAGATGTTTTTATGATTCGTGTAAAATTTACGAGATGGTTTTATTGAATTATTATAGTTGTATACAGTGCTAAATGAGTTTTTATCCATGTTTGATGCAATTGTAAACTTTTGCCTAAAACCTGAATCTTACTGACCAAATTAACCATTCACCTGAATGGGTCAATGCTTGCGTTCACTGTAGTCTTTGATTTTTCGAACATATAAGTAGGTGTAGTTGTAACGAGCTATGAAATTCTATAAACTATCCACTAAATAGGAAGGAAGGTAATGTAGGGTAAATATGGAACACTAAAACTGCTTTGGTCCATGGTTCCATTCAAAGTTGTTAGGTATTTAGATTATTTATATTTATACTAATGAATCTGGTAAGCTAATAAAGCATAGCTTCTGTCATAATATAGATGCCGTAATAAGTATTGTTGTAAATAAAAAAAGTTGTGTGTGTGTTGTTTCTTGTTAGTTATTTTGTATGATCGCTGTATACATTATAGGGGCGACGCGGAATAAAAGAAACTGACATAAAAGCTTTTGTAATGTCTAAACAAAAAAATATTTTGAACAAGCTTTGGCGTAGCTCCTATTTATAATTTTGGAGAAGATCGGAGTTTATAGGGAGACAGGTTTAAACTGTTTTTCGTGACAAACTATGTAGAAGAAGTACGAAAAGTTGCAGTTTTGTTAACAGGTATTGGAGGAAAGATGTATAAATTTTTACACGATTTACATGACCCATTAAAATTAAAACATTAAATGTTAGAGCCAGGGCCAGTTTAAGTAATTGCGGGGCCCTTGGCACTATCAAATTGCGGGGCCTTTGTGACATTTGTTGAATCATTTGCAAAGTAATAATTTTTTAATATGTATTTTTTATACAAATGTTTGTACTTGACACAAATATATAGAAAGCTACATTATAATTTTATTATTCCATAATTTTTACAGAAAACGTTTACGCGATTTAGCAACTTCAAATTGACTAATTATTTCGGATGTGTCTATTTGATTTAGTAATTCATGTTCAATGTTCATTAAGGTAAGATGGTTTAACCTAGTCTGACCCATACTAGCTCGTACTTCACTTTTAGTGCGTTTTCATTTTAAAGAGGAGTATTCCCCACTAGAGTTGGTTAGCACAATCATCATCATTAGGTCTTCAGTACTAGAACTGGTTGGACGCGTACCCTCATTGTTTCCTAGTCTGAACCAACCTACACATTTCCCTGAAATTTGCGCAGTCTAAATCTGTCACTATTTGTGTGCAAAAGTCTGATCTCAGTCTACCTCTACCTCTCTTTTCCTATCGCTGCTTGTAATATATCCCGTACTATTCCTCAAAAATGCCTTAGAACGTATCCTGTCATCTATTTCTCCTATTTTTTTCGTCTTCCACAGATATTTTTATTCCTCTACTATTTCTACAACCTATTTGTTATTAACTTTGTCTGTCCATACTTCCATCCTCATACATCTGAAGCACAACATTTCAGTAGGCTTCTATCTCTTTCTGTCTGCTTCTCCTACTGCCCTTATTTCATAGACGTACTGTGTTGTGCTCCACACTATGCTTTGAACAGTTTTTTTCTTGTATCTATGTTCGTTGTCTTTGAACATAGCTGCTGTTCCTTCTTGTTTCATGCAGTTCGGTCACCTTCTATTGTTTTACAGGTATATACACTATTTCCCCGATATTCAGAGGTATGTGAAGTGGGGTAAGCAGCCTTTGGCTGCCAAGTTCCCACAACACCTGAACCATTGTCGAAGTAATAGTTTTTACAATTTATCTAATCGCACAATCAACATTAGTTGAAAATATTTCACAACCAACACCTGTAGTTGTTTATAATAATCATCAGATTTAAAAGCACTAATTTTTTCGTCATTGAGTTTTCATCTTGAAAGTGGTTGCACTTGAACCTCAGCTTATTGATGTTCTGTGCTAGCCTACACAGTTCCCTGCAATTCTCACAACAGCCCATATACAGGTCGATTCCCTTCTATTGTTTTCTAATTGTATGCTCTATTTTACTAAGATTCAGTGGTATGTGAAGGGGGGTTAAGCAGCTGTGGCTGCCAAGGATCCCCAACGCTTAGGCATTTGACGTATTAATAGTTTTCAAGAAAATCCTTTCGCACAATTAACATTAGTTGAGAGTATTGCAAAACCAATATCTGTAGTTGTTTATAATAATCACCATGTTTAAGTACAGTTATTATTTTTCTCATTAGTTATTTCATCTTGCGACTGGTTGGAAACATACCTCCATTGATTTCTATTCTGAGCTAGCCTACACATTTCCCTGAAAATCTTACAGCCTACATCTTGCACTATCTGTGTGCAGTAGTCTAACCTAGGTCTACCTGTACTTATCTTTCTTCCTATCTCTGCTTCTAATATATTCCGCACTATTCCCTCGTGTCTATTGTTTTCTCCATTATCACCCTCAGAGCTAAAATAGCCTCTCGTGTTTCCATGTTTCGCCTAAACCCAAATTGATCTTCTCTCAGTATTTCTTCAGCTCGTTTTTCCATTCGTCTTTGTACAATTCTAGTTAACATTTTTGAAACGTGTGCGGTCAAACTTATTGTTAGAAAATTTTCACATCTATCCGCGCCTCTTTTTTTTGGTATAGTTACTATGATGTTACGTTTGAAATCTTTGGGTATCTCGCCTGTCTCGTACATATAGCATACAAGTTGGAAGAGACGTTCTGCTACTGCTCGTCCAGCGGCTTTTAGAGTTTCTGCTTACAATTTATCTGTACTCGGCGCCTTACCATTTTTCAGACCGTTTAATGCTAATTCAAACTCATCTCTAAATATAGGATATTCCAGGTCATCATTTTCAATGTGTGATTCCTGTTCTAATGCTGTTGGTTCCTCTCCTGAATATAAATTTCCTCTATATTTCTGCCATCTAGCTACTTTCTCTACATTTTATATAATTACGTTTCCTCCCGCGTCACTTATATTTTTGCTATATGGTTTTATATGCCTAAAATTCATTCTAATTAATTTGTATGCTTCGTCTGTCTTTCCTATTTCCATCTTAGTTTGTACCTCTTTGCACTTTTCATCAATCCATTGTTCTTTAGCTTCCCTGCATCTACAAATAATTTCTCATTTTATGGCTTTGTATCTCTGTTTTCCTGTTTCGTCTGATCTATTTTTGTATATTCGTCTTTCTTCTATTAAATTCAGGACATCCTTTGTTATCCATGGTTTCTTATTTTCTTTTTGTGTATACCCCAGAATATCTCTGGCCGCCATATCTAAGCTGGATTTAATGTTATTCCATTCTGTTTCTACTTCCTTAATATCAGATATTTTCCCGATGTCTTTCAGCAATTCATTTGACTTTTTTTCAAATCTTTTGTGGATACCTTTATCTTTTGGCTTCTCAAAGTCAAAGTGCCTTTCTCCGTTCCTTTTTTCAGATTTTTAAATTTAAGTGCGGCCTTTATAGTTACGATGTTGTGGTCAGTATCTATATCTGCTTCTGGGTAGCTCCTACAGTCTTTTACTTGATTTCTAAACCGTTGTCTAACAATAATGTAATCTATTTGATATTTTCCTATAACTCCTGGCATCTTTTACGTGTATCGTCTTCTAGCATGATGTTGAAGTAATGTATTTCTGATTGTTAAGTTGTTCTTGTCGCAAAATTCTACCAGCCTATTTCGCCTGTCGTTTCTCGTGCCTAAACCAAATTAACCTACAACCGCTCCTTTCCTACCATCACCTACTACGGCATTAAAATCCCCCGTATTTAATAAATTTTCATGTCCTTTAGTTATCTTAGTATGTCTTAGATATCTTTGTAGATCACCTCTGCCTCTTCCTCACTGTAGCTAGAGGTGGGCATGTATACTTTTATTATTATTGTATTTATCGGTTTAGATTCAAATCTAACCATGGGTACTTTTTCGTTCTTTTGTAAGTAGTTTTCTACACGTCGTCCTATCTTTTTTCGCATAACTATCCCCACCCTCTAATTTCCTTCCACTGATCCTGTATGATTTACCCTGAAGTCTCCACTCCAAAAATCCCCCGCCTCTGGCCAGCGGACTTCACTGATTCCTACTTGTTACCATAAGAGAGAGATTTATAGATTAGAAAAACAAGCAAGAACGTAGGGACTGATCTACAATGATACGAAAAGCTTGATTTCGTAAAGTTCTTGCTCAGATTCAGAAATAAATTTCGCTAAATCAGTTTTCAAAAGTTTTGCAATTTGGACTAATTCCTCTTGAAATTCATTTTAAATACCTTCTGTGTGTGTTTGAATCAAATTTAACGCACTTTCTCTAATTTTTTTTGAGCAATTTTGTCAACTATCAAATGAACTCAAATGTACTGCTTAATTTTGCATAAGCCATTTGTATTTTGGATAAAGCTTAAAACACATTATCACAAATTACCAAATAAGTTTCGGTTCTGTAACTTTCCGATGATTTTATATAGACTCTGTACTTTCGTCATTAGAAGTAAATCTGGATAAATACTCAATATCTTTATTTCGTTTCTATGGTCGTGATACGTCCTCACGATATAGATGACAATTGGTCAGAGTTTTTGCTTTGGGTACAATATCGGCGAAGTTTAATCTAAGTGTTTTAATATATTTGTGTAGCGATTCATATAGTGTACATGCAGAGTTCCAATCTTGATACGTTGATTGCAATGAAGCACCTGTCATCTGAAATCGCTTAAGAATCTGATCCCATAATATTACCATTCCTGTTTTCAGCATTTCCATCGTATGTAGTTCTTTATCTTTTTGCCTACACTTAGCCTCGAAGTCGGTGTCATTCATCTTCAAAATATCCTTGATGACCGAGAATCCTTTTTTGAGTGCTGAAATTGCATCTGATCGCTACTTCATCTGGTATCAGACTGTCGTTTGGGCACAGGAGGTTCTTGACCTCTTTTTTATTTGAAGTTCATTTACATTCAAAAAATTATACAAACTACTGCCAAGCTGTACAGAACTATGTCCTTTAATGCCCAAAATTTTATAAATCTTTCAACACCTACAGAAGGCAAACAATTTCGTATAATCAAAGTGAATTGATCAACATTTGGTACTAAAACTAATGAGATTGTATAATATTTACACTTTCTGATTTCACTGATAATTTTATTGATCATCTTGACACCAATCAAACTAATAAATGCTTTGCCTATGTCTTTAGAGAGATATGATTGCCTTGTTTATATGAGAATATGTGTTCGGATAAGAAAGGATCAAATTTTGCTAGATAATCACCACTACATGCAGAACCGAAGGCTTCATCACTTCCACGAAAAGAAAGACCCTATGTCAAAAATTTTCATAACTTCAAATAAACGTTCAAGTATTTTTGGCTAGTATTTCTGTTCATTTTCCATCTGATCGACAAGTGTGGAATCAATACATTCACCCTTCTTTTTCTAAGATAATATGGTAACTATAAATTTTTGTGCACAATACTTTCTTCATGTCGATGTAGATAATCGTTTCCATGCTTCATATCATTCAAATCTTTTCTTACGAAAATCGAACATTCTAAACCTACAACTTTACAATGAAAAAAGAAAAGATTTGCTTTTTGAATAGCACAGCCAATTTCTGTCTTGTCCAGCATGTGTAAGTTTATGTGTTCTTGGGGAATAAGATTTCTCATAAATTTTAGTTTTGTTCTCACTTTCATTCTGCGTTTTACTTTGAAATAGACAACAATAGGATAAGTGTATGCAAGAAATTCTTTAAGGCAACACCGGATATCAATGACAGACCAATCCGGACCGCTATATCAAAGAAAAACGATACCGGTTTTGTTGATGGAGATAAGAGAGGAAAACATGGGAAACATCCAACAGTGAATCCCGAGATAAAAAAAAGCGTTCGAAAATTCATCGTGATTACAAGGAACAGAGGGAGCTACAAGAGCTACCGTTTGCATACTCTGCTATGTTCAATCGTATGTTTAATGGTGAATTCAAATCTCGTTTTATATACCAAAGAAAGATCAATGCGATTTGTGTGAAACTTACAAAAATGCAGATTACGAGAAAAAAGGAAAATTAGTTAATGTCTACAATTTACACCAGGAAGAAAAAGAATTGTGTCGCAAAGAAAAGGATGTAGATAAGAATAACCAGGTTGGTTTGTGTGTTGCTGTATTTGACTTGCAAGTTGTGATGCCAATTCCAAAGGGTTTGGTTTCTTGTTTTTATTACGCAAGTAAATGAACTGTTTTAACTCCACCATAAGTGATTTGAGGGTCAGAAATGTCAAATGCTACTTCTGGAATGAGACTGAAAGGAAACGTGGAACCGTGGAAATCGGTACCTGTATTCTTAATTACATTAAAACGATGGCAGAAAAGGCAAAGAAATCTGATATTGAAATTATTTTATATTCAGACAATTGTTGCGGGCAACAAAAAAACAAATATTTACTTGCATCGTATGCTTATGCCGTAGCTAACTTTAATGTCCGCAGCATTGATAACAAATTTCTAATTTGTTGTCACACTCATAACGAAGGAGATAATGTTCACAGTGTGATAGAGAAACAAGTGAAGAGGTCCACTATACACACCAGATCAGTATGCTACTCTAATCCGTACGGCAAAGAAGAAAGGTCGCCCATATGAGGTACACGAAATGATTTTTTCAGATTTTTTTGATTTGAAGAGTCTTAGGAAGAGTGGGGTACTAACTTTACTGTAGGTACCTGCGGTAAGAAAGTAAAATGGAACGACCTAAAGGTCTTCAGAGTCCAAAAGGATGAACCACGAGCTTTCTTTTACAAAACATCGTACAAAAATGAAGAATTTAAAAAAGTTTGCATGGAAAGCAAGGACCCAACAAGCTTTTGATGTAGACTTACTTTCAGCTTATGAAAAAAAGTTTCCGTTGACTGAAGTAAAAAGGAAGGCGCTGAAGTTTTTATGCGATAAGAATATAATTAAAGAAAGTGATTATGAACAATACTACAGAAACATTTTTGAGTTACACTAAAACTTTTAAGATCCATTTGTTTTTGTTTTCATTCAATTTTGCACTTTTCGACGTTTGTTAGTAATATTAAAACAATCTTTAAAACATGAAAAGAGTGTTCTTAATTTTTATACCGCGCCCGGAAAGTTTTAACTCATAAAGAAAATCTTATACTCTGTATACTGTAAGTATACTAGGGAAATAAAACATCTACTAAAGTGTCTTAAATCAAATTAATTCATTGTTCTATTGACTGCAGAGTCAGAAAGAACGACACAAGTCAAAAAATTGCGATTTTTCTAATTTTTAAAAAAAATAAGATAAACTAAATTTTGTTTGTATAATATTATCGTACGAAAGATAATAGAGTTTTAAATATTCTTATGTATATTTTATTAAAAGGTATGAATATGCTGCGAAAACGTTTTTTTCGCTTCCTGAAAAATTACTTTTTTTGACTTGTGTCACTTTTGTCGCAAGGGTGCGATATAACTGCGATTAAGTAAAAGTTTATAATGCATTTGTTATCAGTGGATCAGATCTGAGATACTGAATTAAGAATAAACGATGTTGATGTTTTTTTGCTGAGAAAATGTTATAAATCTTAGAGGAATTTTAATTATTTTGTGATATCAAGAAATTATTGTTGAATTTAAAACATTTGTAGTGAAAAACCTATTGTTATGTTTGAGACATACATATTAAAGAAGATAAGGTTTAAAATATATTCTAAAACCTAACCAAATAGTCTTTTATTTGAAAAATTGACAAAACTATTGAAAGGTCATTTATATAATTAAATATCATATAATTTCTTTCAGGTTGAGCATTGTAACAATATTTTTTGTTTGGTTGGTAGTGAGTCGGGTACGCCAATGCAATCATTTTGACGTTGGGTGTGAGTGAAACGATATTTAATTTTAGTATCTGGAAAGAATTTATTCTTGAAGCTATCACTTCCAATAGACTCACGAACTTCACGATATTCGCGGCTTAGTCTGGGATTACCTCAAGGGTGAGGAATGAGAATGGGCGTGGATATAACGTAAAATCAATTATGAATAGGCATGAAAACGGAAAGGGGAATTGAGCGCCACCTCATCTATATGGACGATAAATAACGAAAGTATCCTATTGATTGATTGATATATTGATTTATTAAGATTCGCTAATTTTCTCTTTATATAATGAGATCTTAGCATTTGGTACAATTTTTGAAAACAAAATCTTTGTAATCCAATTCACCGATCTGTTGGATTGGTTCATATGTGTTTCAAATAAGCCTCGCTTGTAGTATTTGTTACAAAAAAATTTAAATAGCATGAGAATGACACAAATTAAGAAAATTTTATATTGACAGTACAGGAATAACACTGTTAATCTACTAATTATCGAGCATACTATAATTAGACATTTATAAGTGAAAGTGAACTTTACAAACCACTTTATACAGCCACATGTATATCTCACATGTTCTACACAACAATTTTGGATTACTTAGAAATAGCAAAGTTTCTCTTTTTTATATTTTTAGCATTAAATAAGAAAATGAATCCAATATAAGATTATTAGAAGATTAGTACTTCTACGGCCTATTATGTTAAAACCTAAATGCAAAACTAATCCGTTCATAATATTTAGTATCATTAACTTAATCCTCTCACAAAATTTGATATCATTAACGACTCTATGAGCATTTTTAAAAGTCTAGAAGACGTGGTAACAAAGCTTTCAGCGTAACTAACACAAAATAATCAAACACTTACTAGGAATTGACTCCTATGTCAACGAGGGTTTTAAAAACCTGGTCTTTGCCTACGTAAAGAAACTGTTGCTTTTAAAAGAAATCCGATCCACAAAGTTAGGGCTTCATCTGGTTAACAAAACCTCGCCGATGGGTATCGCAGAATATACGACTGACATCTCCTCATTACGCTTTTCTAAAAAAAAGCTCTACGAACTGCCTCAAATTCTTTCCATAACAAAGATGTCATCCAATTATAATTTCACAGAAACGCTAAGAAAATTAAAAATACTTTTTAGCATAAGAATTATCAGGTAACCACGTTGTCACTACACACAGTGTTCCGGTTGCCTGGCCGGAGCCCGTAGAAACTTTACACCTCGAGCTCCCCCCAAAACGACCATTAACCTTCTGCCGAACTAAATTACAATCTTAAGGCACCAGTTGGCACGTAAAAGTGTTAACATTTTCATCTACCCGCTTCGCTAACGCTGTCTTCGAGCAAAATGACTCAGTTATTGTTCGATACCTTTCACGTCAAGAACAGGTGATCTATTTTAAGCGTCACCTAGTGACACTCTGCGCAAGCGCTATATTAACTTAGTAATTTTAAAAATGGATGCAATCCGCCTACGAAGTAGGCAACACAAGTGTCTTATTCATAACGTATTTTTTTAAAGGCGTTTTGTTCTTAGGACAATTTCAAAGTATTTGTTACAATTGAATGTTTTCTTATGATAAATCTTAAGATAATTAAATTATAATAACGTTCACTTCTATTATGTAATTGTTTCTTCTGATATAATCATGCGAAATAGAATGGATCAGATACTACAGAGCTGTAACAAATAGAAGTGCTACAAAGGTTAGCACCACAGAATATATTTATTACATCATTAAGGTAGGTTGAAAAGAGCTCTCGACAAAGCTTTTAATGGTTCGGTAACAGGTAATGTTTTATGTGACATCAGTATTTATAGTCCCTGCAACCCGTGGGTCTCGGCATCTTCTCATCGGGTAGTATACCATCTTTATAGGGGTTTGTCAGTGTTTATCGATGGTGGCGCACTTTTATTTCGTTGTTTGAGTCAACAGATTGACCTATGTTCACTCTAGTGATGTACTCCTAAACTAATCGTTCTGACCACCCGTTCGTATTATTTGGAAGTTCCCTGACTTGCCAGTCCTACAGTCGACTATTTTCTTTTAACTTAAATGTAGTATTTGACGTGAAAATTGCAGTTTAGTTCATAGTAGCTTACGAGAAACAACTTCCAATATCAGAAATAAAAAGTATGATATGTTTCAACAGAAAAAGACTAGGTGGATTGACGCCCTGTTATTTTGATAATAATAAAGAGAAGCAAGCGAGACAGAAAGCTCGATACTTCTGAAGCAAGGGTGGGCAATTGTGTTGACTCGGGAGCGATTTTGTGAGAGGGGTGTTAATGGAAAGTCGCACCTCATCTTTTTGCTGTTCTAGCATAAATATGAAACGAATCTTCGGTCGCGTACGGGAAAAAAATCTCGGTTGAAGGCATATTTTTGCGACTGTCTTGACGGTTCACAAAACCTCTATGGAGTACGAGGGCTGCTATTTACCCACCCCAGAAATCTAAAATATTAGTTTTCAAATGCCGTTGACATGGAATTTATATAAGTTATTTTATTTCCCAGTTACTAAAGTACGATCTTTGGTAGCTAGTCCCGAAACTAATTCTTTAATATTGTTCACGAGGATTGTCGCTTAAGTTTTGCATATAGAGCTGAAATAAAACAGTAGGTAGCTTTTAAAGGCTTTATTGTTTTTCGAAGTATTCTCCACGAAGATGAATGCACTTTTGCATGCGCTCGAACTAACTCTGAAAGTAGTTATTTCATTCGTTTGTTTGTACAGAAAAAACTGCATTTTTGAAGCATCGCCTGCTTCTTCTGATGACTGAAAGCCTTTGACTGCGCTGTCCGTTTTTGATTTTCGGAAAAGTGTAGAAATCGTTGGGATCTAGGGTGGGACTGTACGGGAGGATGGTTTAACAATTCGACGTTTTGTTGCGTTAAAAACTAATTGTCTTGCAAACTGTGTGCGATCTTACGTTGTCTTGTTGGAGGATGATTCTTGTCGTTTGGGGTTGGTTTTTCCAAGCTCCGCCATGAGTTGCGGCAAACAAATGGTTGTATATCAATCGGCAGAAAAAGTTCTTTGATCTTGCAGAGGAATTGTTACTATATGAACTCCTATCGAGACAAATGTTGCTACCATCTTTTTTGGAACAGATGACTTTTGTCGACTTTTCTTCATTTTGGATCACCAAAACAAGACGATTGGCTTTTATTTCCTAGCTTGTATAAGTAATTCCAACATTTATCACCACTCATGATGTTGTACACATTTTTAAAGTTTCCTGCGTTGAAGCGGTCTAGAGTTTTTTGACACCAATTGACCTCAGCTGCTTTCTGCTTTTTGGTCACAGATGCGGTATCCAATGGAAAACTAATTTTTTTACGCACAATTCTACATGTCAAATTTTTTGAGTTGACGTCTTTGAACTCCCCAATGATGCCTCAATTTTGTGATGTCACATATCGGTCTTCGTTGATGAACTTGCACGCTGCATCGACGTTTTCCTAAATAAATGCCGTTTTTGGTGTACCTGTTCTTGGATCGTCAAATTATTGACTTAGTGGTGTTTCATTGCCGAAAGCACGAACCAACTCGACGAGGTTAACATGTTGAGATAACTATCTTCGAAAATTATACCAAATTATTATGCGAAGATATTCAAGATTTAATTCCATTTTCCGATTAACTTGTTAACTTTGACAGTTCGTTGTAGCTATAACACTACACGTATAGAACTGAAACTTTGGATTTAGGTTAACTAAAGATGGAAATACATTTTTAGTACTAACATTTGATTAGTGACGTGCTCTATGCCTCAGTATGCAAAATATAAACGACATTCCTCGTATAGTACATGCATCCCTTCCCAATTAAAGTCATGTTCTAACTACACTTTGGTTTTAGCATTATCTAGGACCTATATGGAGCAGCTTTTACAAATGCCAAAAGCTACTACATTTTATATTTTCAAAGCTATTTGCATCTTGTCCTCTGTTGTATTAAATTACAGATTGCACAAGTATCTCTCAGTTGAATCTCAGTTTAATTTAATAAAATATGATAGAAATTGTCACGTCATGATAATGTAAAATTAATTATATACATAGGATGTGTGAATGCTTGCCAAACATCCGATGTATGAAGTATGAATAATTTAGACACGCTCAAGCTACTAGTCACGGCGTAAAATCAACCATGTTCTTCCTCAACCGTGTAATAAGTAAAAAACCACAATTTTTTCGTGGTTTGGATTTTTATAAAGCTCAAAGTATCGTTGAAATTAGCAAACGCCAAATTAATTGCTGAAATCTATTGAGCGCGACACGATTGATTTCGTAAAACTATTTCATCACGAAGCACGAGTTGTTGGCCTTATAGGTAATAAATGTTTGCTAATATCGATCGGGTAATACACATGTATTCAGTAAGAGCGGAAAGTGATACTTTGGCGTTTAAGACAGTAATTGCCCACGCGTCGCGTAGTAAAAACAGGCAATCTGCCGAAAGTGAAACGAATTTTTACACACATGATGTTTTTTTGTAGACTGCAGAAGTTTTTAATAAGTTGAAAATCCTTTTCATTTTATTTTTTGTAATTTTAGCCAAACACTTTCGACTTCACCGTTGCCAAAGGAGTTAAAAATTGATGCTAAATTGGTTTTAAAACAAAAACAGAGTTAGGTTATTTATATTCAAAACATGTAAATAACGATTGGATAACTCTTTTTTGGCTAATAATAATAATAATTTGGAAAAACTACAATTACTTGTAAAACTACACTCAATATGTCAAAAAGCAATCATACTCCAATCATGCCATATTGTGAGGAAGTTTTTTAATTAGCGGGTAGAGCTAAATAGCTCTTCTGCTAATTTTAGTTACCAAAACGAAAAAACGCTTTTGAGCAAAACAAATAATAATAATAATAGTAAGTGTAAGTAAGTTATGCAAGAAATGGTATACACTGTCAAGAACTGCGATTAAAATAGTTAAATAGTGCAGTTTTTAAAGTTGTATAAACTTTAGTTTTGTGTTACATTGAATTCTATTAGTATTGTCTGTATATTGCACTTTTGTAATATCTACAATTATACGATTCTGAAATTCAAAATGGAGAGTGATGACAACCATACTGACAGTAATGAAAGTTCTATTTATGTCAGAAAAATATCCAAATGACAACTATTTATCAGATTTTATAACAACTAATAACTGGCATATATCAACACAAGATGACATTCAAGCAAGTCCTTACTTAAAAGATAATTCTCAAAGACGAGCATCAGTTACTGTATACATGTAAAATACAAAATCTGGAAACAACAAATCCTTCTAGTAAAAATGAAGTTGATGGTATTGCAATCTAAAACGATACTAGCTCGCATAAAATTGTGCTGCTGATTTCAATCGGAAAAGGATAAAATAGAGTAAACAAATGAACATAGATGTTATACACTCTTTCTGTTCCATTAATAATTGCAATGATATACCACTTCCAGGGTGGAGACATAAATTACACACCAATTTTAAAGCTAAATACCCAGACTTAAACCTTACTGAACAGAACATTGTAGACAGTGTGATTATTTAGAAATAAATTCTAAGCGAAACAGAGATGATTCAAATTCGTGAAGAGGTTGGTATGTCAGTCCACCATAAAGATGTGCAACCGAACATTCTAAGACAAGACAACACCGACGGCACTATTCCAAACTGTCCCAAAAATAACATTTATAAAACTTTGATGAGCAACATAACATTTTATGAATATTCAAATCTTTTAAATCGTCTTAAAATACCAATTTTAAAGTTTAACAAGCAAACCAATGAACTCGTAGATAATCTAAATATATTACTTAAAGATATTTTAAATCCCAGTATGGACTTAAGTACAATTCATTTAGTAATCCATGCTGCGGCAGCAACATGTGTTGAAGTAAACAATCAACATCTTATTAACCAAACTACACCTTTTCAAAAGTAAGGTACATGGAGATCCAAATTGGAGAATTCGACTTTTAAAACAAATAGATAACTTAAGAGGGAAAATTAATCTTTTATCTCAATACCTAAGTGGAATTACTACCAACAAAGTAACAAATCACAGCACATTTTTTACGGACATTTAGAAAAAATAAACAAACAAATTAAGTGAAATTTGAAAATAAATTACCATTTATCACATTTTGGAAAGATAAATTGAAAAACGCTGAAACTGCAGACTTATGTTCTGATATCCTAAATCCTGTTCGTATAAATGCTGAAAATATTGAAGAAATGCGAACAATAAACAAAACAAAGAAGGATGTAAAATGTGTTATAAAAACATTTTCAAATTGGAAAGCACCTGGACTGGACTCCATTCAAAATTTTTAGTTAAAAACTTTCTCAAACACACATGAAGTTCTAGCAATATGTTTCAATTCTATCATACAAAATAAAGCAAGTTACCCAATTTTCTTATTCAAGGAAAGACGGTCTTAATATACATAAGTGGTAATATGAATGATCCTAAAAATTTTAGACCTACTACTTGTTTGTGTACAACATACAAATTACTTACTGCAATTTTAGGTAAAAAAAAAATACTTCAGCATTGTGAAACTAATAATATAATCGCTCCAGAACAAAAAGGCTGTGTAAAAGAAACATTTGGATGTAAAGAACAACTAATAATTGATACCATTATTATGAACAACGCGAGAGTAAAAAGCCACGATTTACATATTGCCTACATTGACTATGAAAAAGCATATGACTCTATAACCCATGACTGGTTAATCAAAGTCTTAAATATTTACAAAATTTCTCCAAAAATTACAGAGTTCTTAAAAAGCCTAATTAAATGTTGGAACACTGAAATATTTTTAAACAATGAAAGTGCCGGAACAATTCAAATAAAACGAGGCATATTTCAGGGTGAGTCCCTAAGCCCACTTTGGTTTTGTTTGGCAATGAATCCACTTTCATTACTCTTGAATTCTTGTAATGCTGGTTACCGTCTAGATAATAAAGAACGACAATTCAAATGTACTCATGGATAATTTGAAACTTTTTGCAAAAAATCGTAATCAACTACAGTAGTGTATTATCAGGGTTTTCAGACCCACATTTCCACCAGCATCCACATTTCCACACACATCTGGACCAAAAAGTTTTCTTCGACTAACCATTTTTCATCTTTCGAGATAAATGAGCATCCACATTTCCACACACGAGATAAACCTATTTTTAAGATTTTTTTACCGCTAACATTCTGGACCAAAAAGTTTTCTTCGACTAGCCATTTTTTTATCTTTCATCTGAACCAAATAGTTTTCTTTGTCTAGCCATTGCATCTTTCGAGATAAACCTACCTTGTTTGGTATCAATTAATATTAGAATTTTCTCAGCTACCCGAATTTCTAGGAATTTCTTAGATTGCGCCATCCCCAAGAGAGCTACCCCAATTTTAAGATTTCTTACCTGTAGCGACTTTTGAGCGTTCTTATAAATTTTTTTATACATGCGATACATCTCCTTAGTCTAGAATTTTACGCAAAATTCGAATCTGCAAACAGATTTAAAATAGGACCACGCCCTGCAAAGTTATACCCCTTTAAAGTCCGGAACCTCTAAATTTCGCTCTTTGCTCTATAAGCAAAACTAACAAATAGTTTTCTTCGTCTGACCAATGCATCTTTTGAGATAAACCTATCTTGTTTGGTATCAATCAATATTAGAATTTTCTCAGCTACCCAAATCTCTAAATTTTTCAGATTGCACCATCCCCAAGGAGCTACCCTAATTTTAAGATTTCTTACCTGTAGCGACTTTTGAGCGTTCTTATAAATTTTCTTAGTCATGCGATACATCTTGTTAGTCTAAAATTTTACACAGAATTTGAATCTGCAAACAGATTTGAAATCGGACAACGCCCTGCAAAGTTATACTTTAAGCTCTCAAACCTCTTTAAAAAATTTTGCTCGTATATATTTAATCCATTTTTTAAAATTTTCGCTACCCAAGAATATGCTTTAACCAAACAGTTAGAGGTAGTAACACAAAATTAAGAACACAAAATTTTAATAATTTATTTATCCAACTTACAGTTTAATAAACTTATAGAATGCAATTTTACAAAGTATAACATTATTTCCTGTGCGTAGCCGAAAGTTTAACCTGTAACAAAAGGAAATTAATGTGTTGTTTAAATAGACCTGTAATAAAAGAGATTAATGTAAAAAAAGGAGACGTGTTTTCGGTTAATAAGACATATTATCGTTAATTAACAATATGTTTTACCGTCCAGCGACATCACGTGGAGGTAAACACATTCCAATGTAATGGGTTTTAAATAGGAAAGTAGCTAAATACAATCAATTAACAGCAATTAAATATTGCTTACT